>JAJSOF020000035.1:28999844-29426251 GCA_025594305.2 Periplaneta americana | reverse complement strand
TCATTTTCAGTTATGGTAAATCAGACTCGCTTATATTTTATTACATTTGCAATAATAATTATTAAATCTGCTTGAAGATTTCACTTATTCTATTTGTAATAGCCAGTGGCCGTATATTTCTCTTATTAATCTAATTACTAACCCATACTGAACAACGCGTTTTCCATTTCTTCAATATATTTATCATTTCCCTGGCACGGAGGTTTGCTACTACAGAAATTCCTAATTGCACAACATCCATGGACGCCATTTTATCCTACTTGAAAACAAAATAACTTGAATACGTCTGAACGGCGACTTGAATTCAGGTACTTGAAATCACGTGACTTGAATTCAAGTTTCTTGAAAAATGTGAACGAGGCTTAAGTTTCTTATTCGCCGATATTCGTTCTGCAGGGGAAGGGCTGTCACGTTTGTTATGAAAATATTTTCTGTACTTCACTCCCACCCCTTCATATTTTTAACAGCTTAAGAATTTTAGCATTTATATTGCGATTAGTTTTTTGTAAGTAAGTAAACATTTAGCTCTCAATTTGTCCGGACATAGAGGTTGCAACCAACTGGGTAAAACCAACCTGGAGAAAAAATGTTACTTTATGCTTGATTTTTCTCCTTTAGAGTATCCGCTTTCTATTATATTGTATTTTCTGTTTTGGCGTAAAATAACTTCCGCTTAAAATTGTAATAAATATAATACATTCCAGCTGCTTGATAAAATGTAATACTGCATATTTTACAGTATGGTACCAATAAATAATGCTCTTACTTATTATTCCCATTATTCCCATATATAAAACAGGAGATAAACAAAATGTTGAAAACTATAGAGGGATTAGTATCCTCAACACATGTTATAAGATATTTAGTAGGATTTTAAATGAAAAATTAAAAAAAAAAAACATGCTGAAACTTTCCTTCTGGAGTGTCAAAATGGCTTTAGAAAAGGAAGATCATGTGTAGATCCATTATTTAGAATCAAACTACTGTTAAAAAAAAGAAGAGAATTTAATTTAGAAACCCATATAGCTTTTATTGATTTTGTAAAAGCTTTTGATAAAGTACGAAGAGACCTTTTATTCGACATATAATAATAATAATAATAATAATAATAATAATAATAATAATAATAATAATAATAATAGCCTAATGTGTCCCTTGAAGGGCAAAGGCCTCCTGCTAGAGGGTAGCTCTGTTTCACTAACGCGGTGAGCTACTCCGCGTTAGGTTGTGTCTAGTGTTTCTTTGTCTGGTTGGAGTTGATTTCGCTGTCACTTTGATTAATTTGATTTCCCTAACACTTTTATTATATTGAATGCGCTTTCACTGAGTCAACTTGGGATGTTGTTTGTGGCTGGCACTGTCTTCGTTTGTAGTCGACTTCCAATTGTTCTCCATGTTCCCCTGCTTCTTGCTATTCTGGACCATTGCTGGCCTGCTTGTGTTGTGTAGAAGTCTGCCCACCTCTTCCTTGGTCTGCCTCTGTGCCGGTCTCCTGTGCGCGGGTCCCACATGGTGGCTCTGTATGTCCATCTTTCGTCTTTCATCCGCGCGATGTGGCCTCCCCACTTCCACTTCAATTTGTTTGCTCTTTGTGTGACGTTTGTTGTTGATGCCATTTGGGACAGCGAATCATTGGAAATTCTGTCTCTCATAGTTATTCCCAATATCTTTCGTTCCATTTTCCTTTGGCATATTTCTAGCGCATTCATCTGTCTGTTTGTTGTCGACCATGTTTGGCATCCATAAAGTAGTGTTGGGTAGACGCAGGTTTGTAGTACTTCGAATTTGAGTCTTCTGCTGATTGTCTTATCCAGAAGTATGAACTGGAGGGACCAGAAGGATTTCCAAGCTAAGGATATTCTTCTTATTTTTTTTTTTCCAGTCTTGTCTTTAAAGGAAATTAGTTGGCCTAGGTATGTGTATTCCGTTGCATATGGAAGCGTTGTTCCGTCAATTGAGATGGGGATTTCTTGTCTGTTTGTCATCAGCTGTGTTTTTGTCATGTTCATTGATAGACCTGCGGTTTTGCTTTGTGTACAGAGTTGTTGGAGCATTGACTGTAGTTCTTCTGGTGTTTTTGCGAACAGGACTACGTCGTCCGCGAATCTTAGGTCTGTTAGGATTCGACATATTACAAGATAAAAATATTCCAAATTTGCTATTACAAAATATAATAGAAATCTACACAGACAGCAAAATAAGTGTCAAAATAAATAACTGTATATCCGAAAGAAAATTAGTTAATAATGGAGTTCGACAAGGTTGTCCACTATCACCAACTTTATTTAATATTTATATAAATGAAATTATTTTAATGGAACCAAATCTACACATCAGGAATGAAAATAACCAGTGCTCTAACATTAAATACCTTACTCTATGCCGATGATCAAGTCATAATTTCCAATTCAGATAATAATTTACAAAGAGGATTATATACATTAAATAGAATATTAAAACGATTTTGGGATGGAAATTTCAGCACAAAAATCAAAAGTAATGGAATTTTAGGACAAGACCCAGTCAGAAGTAAGATAATACACAATAACCAATGCCTCGAACAAGTACAAATTTCAGTTATCTGGGTTGTGAAATATCTTATCAAAAATGAAAAGATGTGAACAAGAAAATTACCAAATTTACACAAATTCTAGGAATAATAAACAATACATTAAAAGCTAAATTAGTACAAAAAACTACAAGAATAAAAATATATAATACACTAGCATTACCCTCCCTTTTATACGGAAGCGAGATTTGGACATTAAAGAAAAAGACATGAACAGAATCAAAGCAACGGAAATGAAATTTTCAGGAGGACAGCAGGATATACTCTTTTAGACCGAAAAAGGAATGAAGAAATTTTAGAACAATTAGAAGTAGAGTCAGTAGAAGAAAAAATCAGCAGATACAAATTCAATTGGCTAGATCATGTAAGAATAATGGAAAATTCAAGAATCCCAAAAATTATGATGCAGTATAAACCTAGAGGACATCGTCGACCAGGAAGACCTTTTAGAAGATTGCTAGATGGGGCCGAAACAGGTCTACAGAGGCCTAATTCGTGAAGGATGATGATGATGATGACTTATTATTCGCTAAATTTCCTCGCCCACATGTCCCTTCTGTACAGAACTGTACGACGAATATCAGAGGTATCCGGAGCAGTATTTCTGGTATTTCTGTATATTATTTTATTCATTCATTCATTTATACTAGCAGAGATAAGGTCAAGGACCTTCTCCTACACTCTACCAGGTCACAAAGCACACAAGCAGTTAATTTTTTATTTTACTTTGTTATTTAACGACGCTGTATCAACTACGAGGTTATTTAGCGTCGATGGAATTGGTGATAGCGAGATGATATTTGGCAAGATGAGGCCCAGGATTCGCCATAGATTACCTGACATTTGCCTTATGGTTGGGGAAAACCTCGGAAAAACCCAACCAGGTAATCAGCCCAAGAGGGAATCGAACCCGCGCCCGAACGCAACTCCGGATCGGCAGGCAAGTGCCTTAACCGACTGAGCTACGTCGGTGGCGTGGACGGGACATTTAAATTACCAGTCAGAGCGCGCAGCCTTTTAAAAATGTGGCCCTAAACAACAGATAGACCAGCTGTATGGCCATGAAAATTGGCAGAGGGCATCTTTAGACCATAAACAATTTTTTAAAGATAAAAACAAAAAAATCTTTTTTTCACCAAAAATGACAAAATCTCACATCAGCGTACCTTTTAAATGTTTTGTCCATATAAATTCCTAGATTTTTTTTACTGTATCACTGTAAGGCTAACATGGGCATCGTGCCTCACTTGAGAATTTGTGCCTCACTGACCTTCACAGAGCTTATCGCACAGTCCCCGTTCCTCCCTCACGCAGCTCCTAGGTGTGGGCAGGTTCTACTATATCAGTTTCATAAGCAATATCAGTGGTGGCATAATGGCATTATCAAAGCAGTGTGTATGCGTTAGAAAACGATTATTTCATGAGAAATGAGAGGAAGAGTTTTTTTTTTTCTGTTTAGAAGGGGAGAACATACGATGTATGTTATGCTCGAAAATCCTATTAGGCATTAATAAATTTAATATACAACGACATTACTCCTTATGTCATAAAGAACATGCTGAATTAGAAGGTAAGACAAATTAAATGTTATTTTTTCGTGTTATTCCGAAGAAAATTTATGATATTAACATTTCCATAGTATACTAAATACGACATTATACCTTAAACACGCTGCATTAAAAGGTACGAGGAATTAAATGTTGTTTTTACGTATTATTTTCAAAAGAAATTTATAAAAAATATCAAATGTGCGTAGAAAACGAAATATGATTTTCTGAAATTATTTTAGGTCGAGAACGTGCAAATCTATTAAGTAATCTTGATAAACGCCAGAATATTCAAGAAAATAAACGTAGACAACGTGATGGAATATTATTGGCTAATTACGCAATTTCTCGCCTGTGATTTAAATCAATTCAATGATGGAGAAATAGTAAAGAGGTTTATGATTAAAGCTGCCGAATTAATTTTCCAAATTGAATAAAAGTTTTCGAGTCTCTCACGTTAACCAAGAGCTTTCTTAATAATTCGCCATTGACCGCCTTGGCGATTACGATAAGGTGACGCAGGTCACAGCAGTTTATATTTCCCATCCTACTCTGCAGTCTCCTCTCCTATTAAACAAACTATTTCAAATCGAGTGCCCTCACGTAACCGAAAATTGTGCCCATGTATGCTGTAAGGGATAATAGTTTAATTATTTATACCTATACATTAAATAAAGTCTATACTAATAATAAATCTGTAGCCGAAATTTTTCTGGTAATTTTCGATTTTCCAAAAATAATTGGTCCTAACATATATAATTAACAACCCTGAAACCGAAAATCGCATTTTTGAAATATGTCTGTCTGTATGTTTGTTACCTTTTCACGCGATAATGGCTGAACCGATTTATATGAAAATTGTAATATAAATGAAGTTCGTTGTAACTTAGATTTTAGGCTATATGGCATTCAAAATACTTTATTTAAAAGGGAGTTATAAGGGGCCTGAATTAAATAAATCGAAATATCTCGCTTATTATTGATTTTATGAAAAATGTTACATAACAAAAGTTTCTTTAAAAATGATTTCCGATAAGTTTTATTCTTTACAAAATTTTGATAGGACTGATATTTAATGAGATAAATGAGTTTTAAAATTAAAATAACGATCTAAGACAGTGCAATGAATTAAGAACAAATGACTTCGTCTATAAGGGGCCTTGAACAACAACAATCGAAACAGGGGCCTTGGACATCAACAATCGAAATCTATTAAACATAGCCTACAGAGAATGTTTCTGTGTTTGTATGAAGTAATATCAGAAGCTAAATTAACCGATTTGTATAATTAATTATTATTTCACCATTGGAAAGTGTAGTTTCTCTAGATGGACATAATGCTATAATGTTATTACAGTAACGTCTGAGTAAATCGAGGACAGGTAAGATTAAAATAGCTTCTTATGCACAGAAAATTTGATAGGCTATTTTCTACATTCGTTTTCTGCATTTCTTAAAATAATATTTATGTACACTCATTTTAATCTCAGAGAATTAACGAACAACGAGAGTGTATTGATTTAGTATGCAGTAATAGTACGTTAGCTTAGCAATCCATTATTTTATAATTCAAATTTTTAACTATGCTCAATTGAATCGTGTTAAAATACTTAAAATATATATGCAATAAATGCAATGCAAAAGAAAAATTTGGTAATGAGCGAAGGAGATTATCTTGCGCTGTTGCAAAAGTTGTTGCCTGGATCAAACGTCTATTTTAATTATGTAATTACTTTATATTTTTTTCTAGGTGCAGCGGAGACCGGGTACGGCTAGTTAAAAATAAAAGTGAAGTTTGTTTTTTTGCTAAATACCAAAAAGGGGGCCCGACTCCGTTAAATGCCTAGGTCTCAATATCTGGGCCTGGTAATTTTCAAACGTCGGTACTGTCGCGCAAGTAACATTCCGCTACGCGGCTGCGAGCTGCAGAATTCCGCTACAGCTGGGCGCAGAGCCTCAGTAACAGATTTGAATACAATGCTGTGCCAGATTTGAAATACAGCCAGTCACGTGTATAGACACGCCTCTTCGTCACTAAAATCTCAGATAATCCTGCATAATTAAGTCTTATCAACGGATGTTCTGCTATTTGTTTATTTGATGACTAGCTGACTGAGGAATGACAAATATGAAGACTGTAAACAAGCTTTCTGTTGATAACTCACTGCACGTTTTATTCAATATTAAACGGAAATTCAAGATTCAATAAGCGTTTTGATGTCTTATGAGGAGAAGATACACTTCCGGAAACGCGAAAAGTTTCGGTTTTTCACCTTTACACTCAATTTATTTAGCTTCCTACTACTTCAGTTAGCCACGGTAGTTCAGTGCATAAATGCCGAGATCTGTTCAGTTTCATCTTTATACTCTGGTACAATGAGAAAGTGAAAACAGAAAATATTGTGCTATTGCAGAAAAAGAACATTTCGTGATACACACGAAAATACACATTTTCTGTAGTCCTGATAAAAAATTATTTGACCATGTAGTTTGTCTGCGTATAGCAATTCATCCCCTGTTATTCGTAGGATATTATCCTAGATCATATAAATTTAAGGGTCATGTTGATTCAGATAAGTTTTTGTGAAATTAGGTCAATAATAGTTTTGTATTCTCAGTCAAACACTTATCAAATATATGATGGCAGAAAAATAAATTCTGTTACATCATGTTACAATTTTAAATATCACAAATATTTTCGACTTTTTATAAGTCATCCTCAGGTGAATTTTCTGACAGACAATTAGTAGAACTAGGTGAAAAACATATCAAACACATTTATACACTGGTGATTAAAATGCTCATGCATGCATTTACATAAGTATGGTTTCCACAGCCTTAAAAATTGATTAATGTATATAAAGTCAGAGATTTAAAATTTAAACACATGTTTACATTAATGATTAATCTGTCATTGCGTGCGTTTACAATAAGGTTTAATGGCATCTATGGCCTTAGATTGGACATTTAGAATCGAGGTTCTTTGATTTTTGACTAAACATAGTTATCTGAGCATTTACTGTATGCTTGTATTGTGAAATTAAAAGATTAAAATCATATAAAAGATAAAATTTAAAAATTGTACATTATTATTCGATGTGTTGTGGAATTTATTTTTCTGCCATCATATATTTGATAAGTGTTTGACTGAGAATACAAAACTATTATTGACCTAGATCATATATGTAACAGATAGCTCATCCCTATGTTAAATCAACAGCACTTTGAACAGAACAACCGCCAGGATCGCCACCCGCCCGCCGTAAACGAACACGAGATGGCAATACTGTCGTTAATGCAACTCAAATGGGAATTATGACGTGACTCCTTCTGTAACAACTAGATGGCAGCATAGCAAACATGACAAAAGTTACCGTCAAAGCCTAGAAGGCTATCTGGGTATATATGATCTAGGATATTATTCATAGTCAGTATACAAGGTGATTCACGAGGATTTACCGCCACTTACGGAGCTTATTTCCGAAGACATTCTGAGCAAAAGATGTTATATAAACATTTATCCTATTCTCAATATTTTCAGAGTTACACTAATTTCAAGTTATTAGTAAAATACATTTTTTATTTAGTTTTAAGGGTAAAATAATATTACAAATAGAGAATTAATTATTCAGAAGTATTATTTCTTTAATTTGCTAATGTTCTGAAACTAAAAATGTGTTGTTAATTGCTTTGTACAGATTTTGTTTTTCCAATCTTTAACTAAAAATTACATCATTCTTACACACTTATCACAACAATTGTTACAAATCATACGACTTTAGGAACTTGATTATTTACAGTTCAATTCTGCATCCTAATGTACAGTCTTAAAGAATTTACAAGAGAGGGGTGATTTGTAACACCTGTTGTGACAAGTGCGAATGTAAAAAGGAATTTTATAGTTAAAAATCGGAAAAAAAAAGTCTGTACTAAGCAACTATGAAATTCCCAACACATTTTTGGCTTAAGAATATTAACCAATTAAAGAATTGATATTTACTTCTGAATAGTTCACTATTTATCTTTAATATTCATTTACTCTTAAAACTAAAGAATAATGGTATTTTATAAACAACTTAAAATTAATGTAACTCTGAAAATATTGAGAATAGTACCCATGTTTATACAACCTTTTTGCTCAAAATGTCTTTGGAAATTTGCTCCGTAAGTGTCGGTAACTATTCGTGAATCACCCTGTATAAGAGTCAATTTGTCCTAAAATGGTACATATGAAATATAACAATTTCAGTAATAAAAATCTACAGGTGTATAGCTTTACTATGCTGCATATCTTAACGTAGAACTAGGTGTCAGTTCCCAGTATCATATGAGCCGTTCAGAGCAGAAGTGGTGTAAGTCAAAATTGGGTAATGAGGTTTAAAGTAAAAATTCTGTAAAATACAGTGCAAAGTAGCAATTATATATCCTTCGTGCTATCCACTGATTACTAATAGTTTAAGTAAATTCAATATTAATTGCTACTTTGCGCTGTATTTTACAGAATGTTTACTTTAACCCTCATTACCCATTTTTGACTTACACCACTTCTGCTCTGAACGGCTCAAATATTTCTCTGCTTTACTTCCTTCAAGTCATTAAATTCCTTCATGAAGAATGTCATCAAAATGGGTTATCCTTTCCTTTTTAAGCGTGAAAGAATTCATTGTAATTTACAGTAACCGTATTGACCACAATTTTGCTACAGTTTCCTTGTTCGTATTTATAAAGGCGAGAGTCACCGCTACAGACGGAGATTAGCCTTGAAACCAGAAGAAAACTCGTCTTATCGCAGCATATCGCTATTGTGGTTGTTATCTGCAGTTTCAGTGTCTGTAGTGCATTAAAAAATGTCATGTTCCAGCACAGAGACAATTACATATTTGTAAACAGGAAGTTCTGATTATAAAATATGAAACTGTGTATTGAATTTTGTCTGGTTTGGCTTTACGAGGCCTGGACCCATGTACAGCTCGATTCAGCTATCTTGGCCCTTGTCCTTGCTTGTTTGGCTAGTGAGCGAGCTGTGTGTCGCGTCATAACAAAGAAATTTAATCACAAACGTGCAGAGAAGGGGACGAGGGAAGAGGAAATAATGAAAAAATCTATTGTATGCTCGTAGCTGAGTGACACTCCATGTCAAGAAAATGTCACCATGATATTGTTTCGTCAACAGACGTAATGGTTAGTAACTAGACGTGTGGAAGAATATTGTGTTTTTAAGACGGAGTGTACCGCGACATGATAAGAAGGAAGTGTTATAATAGGTGTTATTTTTGTTGTACTGAGTGCCACATTCACTAAAGCAAGGAGATGCACTATCATCTTTACTTTTTAACTACGCTCTAGAATATGCAGAAGAAAACAAAAACATTACGAAATGCCGACAAGTAATCTTTCATACTGTTACTTGTTTTGTTTATCTGAAATTTGTAAACATCGTCGAAGTATGAAGGCGGTATAACAGAGTAATAGGGATATTAGGGCCCATTCACACAACACACGAATTTCTCGAAACGGACATTTATTCAAATCGATTTCGTGCGGACAGTAGTATACACATGGTTCGATTTTTTCCCGTGTGACTTAAATTTTATTATGCACGGGAAAAAATCTAACCGTGTGTACACCGGAAAAAATAGCTCGAACAAATACCTGTTTCCAGAAGTTCCCGAACCGTGTGAAAGGTCCCTACCATCATATCACACCTCCTTCAAATCTAATTCAATATTATCCTCCCATCTACGTCTCAGCCTTCCGAAAGGTATTATCCCTCCGACCTCCCAATTAACACTCTATATGAGCTATTCCATCTCAAATCGACCGAAATATAGAGAAAATTGACCTTGCAATTTTTAAATATAATGAAACTTTTTCTGTCCGTAGACAACTATGATACAATGCTTCGTGCAAAGTTTGAGGCATCAGAACTTCATAGTGTTTAAATTTAAAATATTTTAATGTATCGTATTTTCATAAAATTAGCAACTTTAAACTGTTGTGGCTCCGAAACCCTTTCACCTAATGATCAAAACCATGGTTTATTTTGATGCTGAAAAGTGAAAGTTTATATTGATATGTAAACAGTTTTTCTTACTTTTTATGGAAATGGAGAAATTTAGATTTTTCTTAATTAAGATACCTTTGCCCACGAAAAAAATATTTTTAAAATATATGGTTAGATTCCGCATTGAAAGTACAAATAAACACGTATTTTTTAGTGGTGCAACGTTAATAAGAAACTATTGAAAAATCAAATAAAGAACATAAATAGTACGCGCGTGAACTAACCAGCTAACTGTGAGGCGGGAGCTAGCCTAGGAAAGCAAGGCCAGGAGACATAAACACGTGATGTTTTGTCTAGTAGCGCATAGCTGGGCTAGCTTTATCACAAGTTTTCATAAACACAGGAGTAAAATGACGCCCAGCGCTCGCTTATCTTCATCTCTCGGCCGGTCCGTGCTGTGTTGCGCCTTTCAAGTCCAGGCGTGTGAAAATAATTTATTTAATATCCCCGAAACTTATTGCCGTGACACTAAGCAAACAATGCCGAATCTCTCTTAATAATGCAAGGTTTTTTCTCAATATTTTTTTACATTTTTACAAATGGACAAAAAGCTTAAAACAAAGTAAAATCAGATTATCTGTCTCTCTGTATACAATAAAAATAAAGTTACTTCTTATTACTTCAATGTTTATCATAGCCTACCAAATGTCAACTTCAAAATGAGCTCTCGTTCAATGTTCTGCAGTAAATGACTCCAGAGTTCTGAGCGCTGAAAGAGGCTTGTTTTTCTAAAATACGCTAAATTCGTCGCTCAACAATACGAAAACCGTTTGACTTTCGATAGTATATTTTTGCAAATGCACTCTTCTCAGCATCTTGTATATGTAGGGAAAAATTAGAGTATAAAAAAATGCGAGGTTTTTACTGATCGATTTCATATGGAATAGCCCATATGCATTTCTGGATTTGCCCATATGTGCTACATGCATGCCCTGCTCATCTCAAACGTCTGGATTTAATGTTCCTTAATTATATTAGGTGAAGAATACAATGCGTGCAGTTCTGCGCTGTGTAAACTTTCTCCATTCTTCTGTAACTTCATCCCTCTTAGCTTCAAATATTTTCCTAAGCACCTTATTCTGAAACACCTTAAGAGTCACTTCATTATTATTATTATTATTATTATTATTATTATTATTATTATTATTATTATTATTATTGGATATTTCTCTCAGTTCTATGTTGGTACATCTATTAAAACAGATGATTCCTTTAGTGAAGAGCAACAGAAAAAGTAAAATACCATTTTGCTATGTTTTGACTAGTTTTCTAGCAAAACGCGCATTTTAAAATAATGAATTATGAGATCGTGCAACGCTGTAATCAGTAGAGAGTGCACATTAGATTGTGTTGCTCTGAACAACCCTTTTCTGTAGTAAAGAGCAACGAAAAAGTTAAATACCATTTTGCTATATTTCGAATAGTTTTCTAGTAAAACGTGCATTTTGAAATATATTAATAATGAGATCGTACAACGCTGTAATCAGTAGAGAGTGGACATTAGGTTGTGTTGCTCTGAACAACCCCTTCATCTGGCTTGTTTTTAATGGGGAAGTGGAAGATCATTGCCATGTACAATACATTGTTTTTAAACTCAAAAAATACAGATGGTATATCGTTTAATTTTTGTGCTTAAACTGTGATAGAGAACGGAGAATGAACACTACTTATTTCACGTTAAACAAAATCTTAGAAAATTCAAAAATAAACTCTACAGGGTAATTTTAACTAAATGTTCAGAGAACACAGACAATAAGACACGTTTATTTCAAACTAAATGGAAAAGATTAACCCTTAAATTGACAAAGTATCCTATAGCATACAACAGGTTAAAAGGCTATATGCTATAATTTTAATAGAACAATAGAAAAAAAATTGGTAGGAAAATTAAAATTTCACAATACTATAATATTGTACAACATATAAAATATGTACATTGCGATAGTTGTTTTCTTTACAGTCCGACAAGGTTTAATAAACTAATGTAAGAAATGAAGTTTTGCCAAGTTTGTACACTTCCATTTCAATTGAAAATTTTTACACATATATAAACACTAAATATAAACATTTACTTAGAGATAAAAAATTTTACAGGAGAAAAAGTTCGTCCAAAGGGCTGGACTCTGGAAGAGTACCCAAAACGCTCATTGCATTTCCGCGTTGAATAGCAATACTTAAGCGTTGACGCAAATAAGTAGTGCAACGGCGATCACCAGTAATGGAGATCAAAATTTGGCCGATTTGAGATGCCAAAACTTTAGCGTCATGACTCCAAGGACCGAAGGTCTCCACAGCAAATGGGACAAAGATATAATTGTCTAAAAGATGAGCATATTTATTGACTTTCTTCTTCACGGCTAATTCAGCAGTAGATGCTGCGCGTCTGGAGGTATTCGGCAAGTGATATGGAGCTAGAGTGTCAACGCAAGTGGAGTCCCAAATTAAAGATTTTCCTCTAGACCATGGAATTAAGGTCAGACCATCGGGTCGTTTACCATCTGCGCGACTAATACCTGGTGGTTCCAAAAGAGACGGGATGCCACAAGAAAATTTAGATTACGAAAACAATAATGATGTTTATTTCCAAGTTATAAAAAAAATGAAAGTTTAAAATTCTACAGGCAAAAATAAAAATACAATATGCTTATTTTACGTTAAACGAACTGATTAAAAATATTATTTTTAAATTCTTCGATTTAATTTAAATTAAATATTATGTGAGTACATGCAATAAAAAAGCTCATTTTACGCTATACAGATCTACTTAATGATTTTAAAAAATCAGTTTGCCGTACTGCAAACATTTTCTTCAGGTAATTAGAAATAGTTCCCTATCACTTCATTTTTTTAAGAAATAATCGATAAACTTATGTACAAAAAATCAAATTTCCCGAGCCGTTTTTAAAAGCAATTGTGTGAGTTATTTTCTTTATCGTGTCTACACCTGTGGAGTAACGGTTAGCGTGTCTGACGCGAAACCAGATGGCCCGGGTTCGAATCCCGGCCGGGGCAAGTTACCTGGTTGAGATTTTTCCGGAGTTTTCCCTCAACCCAATACGAGGAAATGCTGGGTAACTTTTGGTGCTGGACCCCGGACTCATTTCACTGGTATTATCACCTTCATTTCATTCAGACGCTAAATAACCTCAGATGTTGATACAGCGTCGTAAAATAATCAAATTTAAAAAACAATTCTCGTTGTCTCACCCGTCCCTCGCACACGTGAGCTGTGGGCCTACGTATATCTGCCTCTCCAAGCAATAACCTTTACAGCGTTGTCAGAGTGCATTATGTTTTAAAATTTCTTTGCAGTACGAAAAGTTTTATTTGCTCAGACCAAATTTTTGCACATTTAAAGGACAAAACTAATTTTTTTTCCAAATAACTTATTGTAATAACACACTGTTCTCTTAAATTGCCTGAGCATACTGGTAATTAATTCCATAGCTTTCCAAAATACGCCATGAAATATTTCAAATAAAAAACTTTTTCTCGAAAAGAAAGCAAAAACGAGCAAAATTGTTTAAACTTTTTTTTTTGAAATATGTAAAAAAAATAATAATTTCTTTAAATTAATGACATTACTTACGATTCACCTTGTATAGTTCTCAATCAAACCTTAGAGGCTTGGAAGTTTTCTTGTTATACGGTACAACAGGGCTGCAATGTTACCGATTTCTTCATTTCCGGTATTGTGTAATTTTGAACGGAAAGTTTCCACATACCTGTAGGCTATTTGTGTGAAATTTCCTTTGAAACGACTCCTGTGTCAGAGTTTATTAACAAGAATGCTTCTTCCTTATTCCAGATTCTCTTGGCTTCAGACTTCAGGTTTGTAACATTCCTTTCAGTTTTTCGCCTTCTATTCTTGTCTGTGATTACTTTTTGACCATTTTATCACGTAAGATTATATTGGGTTTATTGCAGTCTTATTATCAACAGTAATCTCACTAGAGGTTTTGATTTATCTAGAGAAAACCAAAACTCGAGTGGGATTTAATTGACTATTACACGATTACAAGAAAGTATATAAAGATTAGAAGTAACGAAGTACTCCAATACAATAAAATATTAATTGACTTACGAAAATAAAAACTGCCTTCAAATTTGTACCATCTCAACATTATAAATATTACGCTAGTAGATGGCAGTAGTGTGTTACGAATAGCTGTTTTCTTATCAGTTGTGCCAACTATGGAATCTTCATTGAACTCTGTGGACGGTTACTGGTCAAGAAGGCTTTGTTGTTTCAGTTTTATTTTTTTAAAACAGTTGCATTCCATTTCAATTATCCCGATCCCAGTAATCAACGTCACTTGACAGATGATTTTCAATAAATCTTAGTATTAAACAATCTCTGATACGTGACTATTCATAATATCATATAGCACAAGCTATAACATAACCTAAATAATATAAACGAGTGTTAGAAAAGTTTTAATTAGGGATGATGAAATAAACAAGAAACATTTTAACTAACGATGATGAAATCAAAAATAAATATGAATAATTTTAAAAGAAACAATTATTGAAAGTAAGTACAATTTTCAAATTTGAATGTTTTAGTGGTTGGTGGTTCAGTTGATGTTATATTGGACGTATGCGTAAGAGAAGTGAACTCGGTAATATACATGATGTATCCCTCAAATTATTCAGGGTTTCCGAATGCTGCTCTTCATTTATTTGTAAATAGGGTTTCAGGGAAGATGCATAGCTATGACCAGTGATCTTTATTAATTCTTGTTCTTGAATGCCAACGCGAGTCATATTTAAAAGTGCTGTGCATCGACTGGAGTGGTTTGTAATTTTCTGTTTTTGACATCCAGACCAGGGCAGTTTGAAATGTTGGCAAACAAAGAAACAAATGCTAGGGTAGTGATAAAAATAAACAAATGCTAGGGACGCGATAAAATTGTGCGTCAAGCAGCCATGATTGGTTGAAAGACGTCCTTTCGTACCTACCGTTTTATTGGTCAAAAGTGGTGTGACATAGTAAAAGTGTAATAGTCGATGTAATAAATACACTATTATTATTATTATTATTATTATTATTATTATATCCAAGAGGGCCCATTATCCCTTTCGTATATCGTATATCCTATTTCTTCTATTCTCCTATAGAGCTTCCTATCTTATCCACCTCCACCTTCCACCAGCCATCCCGTTCACTTGACTAGGTCGCATGTCTAGGTAGCTAATATCAGATAACAGATAAATCCATCTACCATCCAGATTCGAAACAACTACGGGACCTCTGATCTCATGCACTGGGGAATCGTGTGAATGAAACAAACCTGGTTACTTCCTTTTTAGGTCTTACTTCTCTATTACAAATTTAGACAACATGTTTGTACTTTAATTAGGATTGTTAATTTAGTTTCGTAAAGAGTCTTCCAATAAGAGTTTTGTATTTTTAAAATGAAACAAATTGTATAAACGAAGGAGGTTTAGTTATTTAATTATTATTATTTTGAAGCACACTTAATGTCACTTACGTAAGAAAGAGGGCGTTAGTTAAATGGCTGCCGCGGCTTCTTTGGGTTGCGCGTATACGGATCTTCCCATTTTCAATAACAGACAAACATAAACAGGTTCACGAATAACGCACGTGATATTGTTCCTTAGGTCATTAACGTTTCTGGCTTTGTTGGCCTAAACCCGTGATTTAACATAACCCCATAATAAGTAATCCAAAGGCATTAAATCACATGATCTCGAGGGCCAGTTAGCATCACCACCACGCGAAATGATGAAGCCTCTGAACTTCTTTAAAAAGTCAACTGTTTTGTGAGCAGTATGACACGTGGTGGCAAGCATTCCGTGCATTATGTTAAGTGTACGGTGTGCGTAATCGTCTCTGCGAAAGAACAATGGTTTCATTAACAAACAAAATTGCTAATAAGAATACAATGGAGATTCAAGAACGAGCACTTCATCCCCAAAAGTTTACTGTCAGGTATGGATTTTGGTACGGCGGAATCAGTGGTCCATATATTTTTCAAGATGAACGAGGAGAGGCTTTGACTGTCAATGGAAAAAGATACCGATACCTCCTTTGATTTGATTAGAGGTTTCCCCACCGAAAAGGCAAATGCCGGGTAATAGAATCCTCGGACCTCATCTCATCTCACTACATCTCGCCAAAATGTAAAAAAATTGTACAAAATTGTAAAAATTGTAGAAAATTACTAAATTGTAAAACTATAAAAATTTGTAAAAATTGCAATTGTAATATTGTAAAATGTTGACATGTTCCACATCTTAAAGCTTCATTGCTCATGTAAGATCTATGGAATAAAATAAATGAATGAATGAATGAATGAATGAATGAATGAATGAATGAACCGAAATATGATATGAGATTATTTTTGGTCTCGATTAGAAGATATGAATCTCAGATATGAAACCAGACGTTTCTGAGAGTCATATCTTCTAATAAAATAGCTTGCCTAAAAATGGGGAATGCGATGTTTTAATAGTGGCTGGAAGTCAATAATCGAATTAGTCACATAGCTCCGTCTTTTGAAACAATGTCTGCACCAAGCGTTTCGAGTGATGCAAAGTGAGTTTCGTCGATGTTTTATATATAAGTGCATAGTCTTTAAGTGTACATGTGTATAATGTGTTTTGTTTGCTCTAACGAACTTTTAATTCCCTTTTTACTGTTCGTTTAGGGAATTTAAGTTAATCCAGACTTTCCTTAATTCGGATTAACGAGGTTCTACTGTGGGCTATACGTTAAAAAACAAAACTCTTATTGCTGTAAATATAGTAAAGAAACAACAAGAAATTTCGTGTTAGTTTTCTGTTATGTATTAATGCCTTTTCCCAGAATTTGTAATTTGTTTGGAGGAGTGCAAGAGATTGGTAGATTGGTGCATTAAATAAACAAAAAAAGTACAGTTTGGTAGCCTACAGTTTTTTATGAGATCTAGTACATTTTATTTTTGGTCAGTGGCAACACTGACGAGCATACAGTGCATGTAGTGCAGGAATTAAAGGAATCAGACTTGCAAAAGCGAGTGCATTATTGCCAAAACACGCTGTTTGCGATATTACGGGGAACTAATCACTATATACGTCCTGCAATTATAGTCAATATCAATATCAACAATGGACGACAATCGTGCCAGGGCTCCCAGAATCACAGACATCATAATATTCAATTTCAAGTTCATACAGCTCTCAAAGAGAAATTATAACTCATTAAAATGGTAACGGTTTAGCCTATATTGATCGTCCTACAGTAGAGGTTAGTCCCTAAAAACTGATATGGCCATTTTTTCAATATTGCCAACTGTTAGTACAGCAGGTAAAATCACAATGCTCTGTATTGAAACAATGATAACATTTTTTTGGTCTGGCAACTTGAAATTCATTGGTTTGACTAAGACTTTATGATTCATGAGACCTCATTTAAACAACTATTTTGTTTGACGAAATGATAGTACTAACGCTGGAAATCAAATACAAATACCACTTTAAAATGTATACTGTTTGTATAATTAATTAATTATTAATTACGTTCACATTTCATTATAACACTTAATAGTAACTTTCGTTTCATGACCGTTGGCGGCTTTTTCCAAGGCAAAGATGCGGTGAATATAACAATTGAAACATTAACTGTTAATTGATTAGATGGCGATCTTACTCGTGTTAATTATGTAAGCATGTGTAGCTTACAACTGTTTCGGTGCTACTTGACACCATCCTTAGAGCCTTCTGTATCTCGGCGTCATCTCAACTTCGCTGCCTGTTGTGTGGGTGCGTTCGTGTGATGAAGAGCTGTGTCAAATAGTGTGTGTGTTCTGAAATTGAACTGTGTGTTGAGTATTTGGTTAGGGTGTGTTTTAGTATGTCTGTATATTTCATATTGTTCTAGTGTGTTGAATTTTTGGTTTTTGGGTTGTATATGTAGGATTTCCATGTCTGTATTTATGTTATTGTATGTGTGGTTGGCATAGTTATGTGTTCGGATTATGTAGATGTATTGTGTCCTCTGGACAGACAGGCAGATCATTCCAAACTCGATACATAGAACACATTAAAGCAATAACCAGAGGACACAATACATCTACATATGCCGAACACATAACTAATGCCAACCACACATACAATAACATAAATACAGACATGGAAATCCTACATATACAACCCAAAAACCAAAAATTCAACACACTAGAACAATATGAAATATACAGACATACTAAAACACACCCTAACCAAATACTCAACACACAGTTCAATTTCAGAACACACACTATTTGATACAACTCTTCATCACACGAACGCACCCACACAACAGGCAGCGAAGTTGAGATGACGCCGAGACACAGAAGGCTCTGACGATGGTGTCAAGTAGCACCGAAACAGCTGTAAGCCGCACATGCTTACATAATTAACACGAGTAAGATCGCCATTTAATCAATTATTTATATTCAAGTATTAAAAGTAGTGTACGAAAGATTTAACATGGATGAACTGTTAGTTGCATTTGTCAATACCGAAATAATTCTAAAGAAATTTGGCAAAAGAAAATGCAACCTGACAACTATAAAATCACTACAATTCACTAGCATATGTAATAATATGGGGGAAATGGTTAGGTTTCACCTTTACGGTGTAAAGTAAGAAGATCCTGGCTATACTTAGGCACAAGTTCTTACACCCTCCAAGACGTCGCAGTACCAGTGATGACAGCTTGTTCCAATATAAAATAGATGGACTATATTTACAGTGTGAAGAGCATTAATAAAGACGCGTATTATCACCATTTATTGAGGAACTATTTTATAGACGCGGTTGTATTTGGTTGTCCGGATACAATGTGTTTGTTGCATTGCTCGATACCATTGCCACAGGATTGACATTTCCCATTTGTTGTTGTGTACAGTATACTCCTCTAGCATAATATACAATAATATCTGGTTGACATTACTTGATCTCAGATTGCACACACAAAACTCCCTGTCTCTACATGGATTTGACCTCTTCCAAGCCACAAAGATGATCTTGCTATATCAACAGCTTCATCTATAAGAGAATTGCGGTACTGTCTGTGCAGCGATTTCTCGAGTCATCTGTTTTATCTCACTGTTGGCATTACTGTGTGCAAATTTAAACATTAGCTAACAGCGATATTGTATACCTGTCCAACTGAACTAGTGCGGTATGTATTGGACCTCTGCTTTTCTGAAAATATTCTCTAATGCTTTTGCAACTTATAGATACAAATTTACTTGTTAAAAATTTATCTCCCCAAATTCTTTGGTACATAGTCTGTCCTACGTGTATTTAGTAATAAAATATCTATCTACTGGGATTTCGGAGCATTGAATCATTGATACCAAAAGAGTATATTAGTATCAAAATTGAAACTATAGTCCCGTCGCTCTTATTTCAGGCAGCCAATCACGTTGCAGGTCCGCTACATTTAAACATATGCGTCTTGTGATTCGCTGATGAAGACGTTATGCATTTCCTAAGGCTCGATAAATACTTAATATAATCGCCCGCCATTTTGGCTCTTTCGTTGGCGTTCGCAAAAAGCATGTGAGGACGTTATTTGCCGCTCAATTGCAGTGCGTTTGATTTATTATCATAAGAGCTACGACATGATAATGGTTAATAATAATAATAATAATAATAATAATAATAATAATAATAATGGCTTTATTTAATCTGGCAGAGTTAAGTTCTCTTACACTCAACCAGGATTAAAACTTGCTTACACAGTTGAACATAAAACTGGATCGGAATTAAGTAATTACATACTATTACAATTTAGGTACATAATGAGATCAAAAGAGGTAGTTACATAAAATTTACCTCATAAAATAAAAATAAACATAGTGAACATGTGTGTTTAACGGTGTGGCAAATAGATTCCTCGTCTGGTAGCTCGGCAACGAAAGAACAAAAACGGCGGACGATACTACCTACCTAGACTTTATAGAGCCTTCACTACCTATAGTCCCGTCGCTCTTATTTCCAGCAGCCAATCACGTTGTAGGTCGGCTACATTTAAACGTGTGCGTCTTGTGATTCGCTGATGAAGATAAAGAAGGCTCGTTAAATACGTAATATAATCGCCCGCCATTTTGGCTCTTTCGTTGGCGTTCGCAAAAAGCACATGAGGACGTTATTTGCCGCTCAATTATTTGCTCAATTACAGTGCGTTTGATTTATTATCATAGGAGCTACAACATGATAATGTTTAACGGTGTGGCAAATAGATTCCTCGTCTGGTAGCACGGCAACGAAAGAACAAAAATGGCGGACGATACTACCTACCTAGACTTTATAGAGCCTTCACTACCTAAGACGTAAGCAAAGAGGAGGAGTCACGCCGGGAATAACAGCGTTGCGACTATAAGTATGTGTTTTGATTGTATGAACTCGTAAACATTGTTTCATAAACCGTTTCTTAATTTCCGTCTAATTAATTTTGAATTCCAAAAAAATATAATAATAATAATAATAATAATAATAATAATAATAATAATAATAATAATAATAAAACTGTTAAAAAAGACAAGAAACTTTATGTATCCTACTGAATATTTCGCTAAACTTTCACATTTACTGTGCATGTTCCCAGCCTGAGGAGAATAGTGCGGATCTTATCGCTTGCGTGACGTAGCATGTTCGTATGACGTCACAGTATTAACAGAAAGTGTGACTAGATTTCTCATATGTCAAATGTATAAACGTTTCACGTTTCAAATGTTCGCGAATGGCTGGATATTCAGTTTCCTGGTCATTGGATTGGCCGTCGTGGTGCTGTAGAAAGGACACCTAGATCACCCGACCTCACATCACTTGACTTTTATCTGTGAAGCCATCTTAAACAACTCGTATATGCGGTGAAATCAACAATAGGCCTAGATGTCTTCTTGAGCAACGCATCCTAGAGGCCTGTCACATTTCTACAGAAATTCTAGTGCAAGTGCATAACGACTGGATCAAGCGTCCACGGCTGTATGTTCAGCATGAG
Source organism: Periplaneta americana (assembly GCA_025594305.2). NCBI lineage: Eukaryota > Metazoa > Arthropoda > Insecta > Blattodea > Blattidae > Periplaneta > Periplaneta americana. Next base: position 29,405,072 of record JAJSOF020000035.1, on the reverse strand, counting down.
GACGGGCATATTGAATCGTATTCAATAACATTTGAACCACGACAGGTATGTCAAATTTGGTTACGACAATGAATTTGAGTTAATTCTAGTCTTACATGATATGCCACATGGCCTCCATTTGAAAAATTAAACTTTGATCCTATACTGCGGATTTCAAGATGGCGCTTATGTTCCTGACATCCAGTAAAAGTTGGCCCCCTAATCCACTATTTGATGGGGAACTCAGATATTTAATTTTTCCTTCAATTTAAAAAATAATAGGGTGTCCTGGAACTTTTGACTCACCCTGTATACTACCAAACTTATTGTGAGAAATATGTAGCAAACTACAGAATGAATCGTAATTCTTTGAGATGTTTCAAACAAAAAAAAATTAATACAATTTTGCTCGTTTTTGCTTCTTTTTCGAGATAAAAATAATATTGTTTTATATGAAACATTTCATGGCGCATTTTGAGAAAACCATTGATTTAATTTACAATATGTTAAGTTAATTTAAGAGAACAGTGTATTATGATAGATAATAAACGACTGTCGTTTAAATGTGCAGAAATTTGATCTGAACAAATTTAACTTTTCGTTCTGGAAAGGAATTTTAAAATGTTACATTCGTTCGGATCAAATTTCTGTATATTTAAAGGACAAAACTTAAATTCGTTCAATCATTCATTATCCTAATACAGTGCCCCGAGGCTGTTCAGTAATCTTTATATGAAACGAGTCAAAGTCAGGATAGGAGAAGAAATATCAGAAGGAAGTGAAATAGGGAGAGGAGTACGTCAAAGATGCCCTCCGTCATCTACCCTGTTCAAAATCTACTTGGAGGATTTACTGAAGAACTGTTTTCAGAACAAGGGAGGAGTGATAGAAGGAGGAAGAAGAATAAAGTGCATAACATTTGCTGATGGTATGGCGTTGTTAGCAGAAGAGGAGATGATACTAAAGGATATGCTACTGGAGCTAAATGACAACTGTGAGCAATATGGAATGAGGATAAATGCCAACAAGACGAAGACAATGGTCATAGAAAGAAAAGTAAAGAAGGTAAATTTACGAATTCTAAATGAGGCAGTAGAGCAAATGGACCGCTTCATATACTTTGGGTATACTATAAGCAGTAACATGAGCTGCTCAAAAGAAGTCTAAAGGAGAATAGCAATGGCAAAGGAAGCTTTTAATAGGAAAAGGAGCATCTTATGCGGACCTCTGGAGAAAGAACTAAGAAAGAGACTAGTGAAGTGCTTTGTGTGGACTGTAGCATTATATGTGACAGAAACATGGACATTACGACGAAGTGAAGAGAAGCGACTAGAAGAGTTTGAAATGTGAATATGGAGAAGAACGGAGCATGTGAAATGGACAGACAATAAAAACGAAGCCGTGTTGGAAAGAGTGGGTGAAGAAAGAATGATGCTGAAACTGTTCAGGAAGAGGGAAAGAAATTGGCTGGGTCACTAGAAGAAGTTGAGAAGAAACTGCCTTCTGAAGGATGCACTGAAAGAAATGGTGAACGGGAGAAGAGTTCGGAGCAGAAGAAATCAGATGATAGACGAATTAAGATATATGGATTAAATGCGAAGACAAAGCGGAAGGTAGAAAATAGGAAAGACTGGAGAATGCTGGGTTTGCACTGAATAACCCGATCTTGGGCAGAACACAATGAATGAATGAATGAATGAATGAATGAATGAATGAATGAGTGCTCTCTTAAATTGGCTGGATTTTCCAAAATATGCTATGAAATGTTTCGTATAAAAGAATTTTTTTTTCTCGAAAAGGAAGCAACAACGAGCAAAACTGAATTAAACCTGAATAATTTCAAGGAAAAATTTCGGGTATCGAAACCTCTGGTTGAACGTACCAGCGCTCTACCAACTGAAAGGAACTCCACCCGACACCGTCTCAACTTTTCCCTTTATATCCACACAACTCGTGTGGGCTGACGAAATTAGTGCACACAATCTCTGTGTGACTTGGAATTGAGGTTTTCTGTTAACGTACACAGTGACGTATACATTATGCAAATCTAGTCTTTTAGGTAAAGCTCCCTGTAAAGCAGCCCACGCGAGTTGTGTGGATATAAAGGGAAAAGTTGAGACAGTGTCGGGTGGAGTTTCCGGGTAGCTCAGTTGGTAGAGCGCTGGTACGTTCAACCAGAGGTCCCGGGATCGATACCCGGCCCCGGAACAATTGATTATTCAAATCTGCTTTACAGGAGCTTTCTGAAAATAGATTTCTAAACCTGTTTGAAATATCTCAAAGAATAACCTCCTGAAATTAATGACATTACTTACGGTTGACCCTGTATAGTCACAATATGACGAGTACAAGTCAATTCTTAATTTTAAAAAAGATCCGAAATGCAGGTTCCATTTAATGAAAGATCGTCTTGCTTTGAAATTGCAGTGGCCATCGCAACGCTACTTACTTGAATGAAAGAAAATTAGGCAAGACTCAAATGTGCCTGTTTACATTTGGTATAAAGTGTAACTGCTATTTTCGTACTTTTCCTTCGGGCGAGAATGTGCAACGACCATTGAAAAGAAGGTTGATTGGGTTCGCGAGTCCGGCGCACGATTAAGTCACGGCCGCCCGGTTCGCATAGCGACTTAGGACTGCTGCGTTAAAATCTGAATTCTTTTAAAGCCTTGTTCACACTGCCTTTCAAGTAACTTGCATTCAAGTTGCGGTTCAGATATATTCAATTATTTTATTTTAATATTATAAAATGGTTTCGATTTGAAAGTTGTGCAAATAGTGCCGTTTCTGAATAGTAGAAAACAAGGGTTAAAATTAAGTTATTACCATAATTCAATGGAAACCTATAACAAGTAAAATAAAATATACATTAAATCTAAATGATGTCAATGTTCATTAAATATGTTGGTAATAAAAATTAAGAAACATGTTAAAGGAATTGTCATTGACCAATGAGTGTCTCTGGACCAAAATGATCGCATTTTAATTATTTGGATAAATTAAAGTAACATATTAAACGATTTATCCTTCTTCAATGTTCCTGGATCAAAGATTTTAATTATAATTACTTTATATTTATTTCTAATGTAAACGGGTACGGCTAGTTATAAATAAAGTAAGTGAAATCTTCAAGCAGATTTAATAATCTATACTAATAATAAATCTTGAATTTTTCTGGTAATTTTCGATTTTCCCAAAATAATTGGACCTAACATACATAATTTGGAAAAAAATCGCTTTTTGACATTTTTGTTTGTATGTCTGTCTGTCTGTTAAGTTTGTTACCTTTTCAGCGATAATGGATGAACGGATTTCGATGAAAAAAATAAATTATGTTCGATATCTTAGATTTTAGGCTATACAGCATTCAAAATACATTATTTAAAAGGAGTTAAAGGGGCCTGAATTAAATAAATAAAATGTATTTATTATTGATTTTGCTGAAAAATGTTAAACAAAATTTCTTTAAAAATAATGATAAGTTTTATTCCTTCAAAATTTTGATAGAACTGATTTTAATGAGATAAATGAGTTTTAAAATTAAAATAACTGCCATCTAAGGCCGTATAATGAAATAAAAAAACAAATGGTCTTTTCCTCCGGGCTTTGGACTGCAACAATCGAAAGATATGAAAACAGCCTCAGAGAATGTTGCATTTCTGAAATAATTCGGAAGCTAAATTAACGATTTGTATAATTAATTATTATTTCACCATTGGAAAGTGTAGTTTCCAGATCAAATCTAATGTTTTAATGCTTTCCAAATTAGAAAACAAGGGTTAAAATTAAGTTATTACGTAATTTAATGAAATCTATAACAAGTTCTGTATACACATTAACTAAATGATGTCAATGTTCATTTATCATGTAATAAAAATTAGAAACATGTTAAAGGAATTAGTCATTCAAATAGTGGTTCTGGACCAAAATGATCGCATTTTAATTATTTGGATGCAATTTAAATTTAACATTAAATGATTTATCCTTCTATCAAACACGAATGTTCCCTGGATCAAATGTCCTATTTTAATTATGTAATTACTTTATATTTATTTGTAACGGGTGCAGGGAGCGCCAAGTTTCTTAATATAAATGTAATAAAAATAGGTCTGATTTAACTGTTTTATAAATTTGGAAAAAATGAGATATTTGTACAAATTTTGATAGCAGGCTAATTGGATCGGAAAAAATAAAATGCGACATCTGAACTGCTATTTATAAGCAAAAAGTTTATTTTCATTTATTTATTTTGTGTGTTTATTATTATCCCACCTCCCTCAGATCCATTTTAATATTATCTTCCCATCTGTCTGCCTCTCCAAAGGTTTTTTTTTCCCCCAGGTATTTGCAATTTTTCCACCTGCCCATCTCAAACGTCTGGATTTAATGTTCCTAATTATGTCAGGTGAAGAATACAATGCGTGCAGTTTTGTGTTGTGTAACTTTCTCCATTCTCCTGTAATTATCTTGCCCCAAATATATTTCAGCACCTTATTCTCAAAAAATAGTTCCTCTCTCAAAGTATAGTTTACAACCATAAATAATATAACTGTTTTATAAATTCTAACTTTCAAATTTTTTAGCAGCAGGCTGGATGATTTATACCGAATAATAAATTTCCCACATTTGTGTGTTTAATTTTATTCATTTATATTTGTTACGTTTCTCCCATATAAAAATTTTTATTCTTCAAAGGATAAATTTCCAAATTCTAGTCACGAGACATAATCATATACTTTGTCTTTTCGGGATTTACTTCCAAGCCTATCTCTTTACTTGCTTCAAGTAAAATTATGCCATATTTTTCCTAATTGTTTGTGGACTTTCTCCTAACATATTCACGTCATCCGCACAGACAAGCAGCTGATGTAACCCGTTCAATTCCAGACCCTCTCTGTTATCCTGGTCTTTCATAATGGCATACTCTAGAGCAAAGTTAAAAAGTAAAGTTGATAGTTCATCTCCTTTCTTTAGCCCACAGTGATTGGAAACGCATCTGACAGAAACTGACCTATACGGACTTTGCTGTACGTTTGACTGAGACACATTTTAATTAATCGAACTAGTTTCTTGGGAATGCCAAATTCAATAAGAATATCATATAAAACTTCTCTCTAAGTGAGTCATATGCTTTTTAAAATCTATGAATAACTGATGTACTGTACCCTTATACTCCCATTTTTTCTCCATTATCTGTCGAATACAAAAAAAAAAAAAAAAAAAAATCAAATATTATATGGTCATTATTCCACTTACTATTGTTTCTACTTATTTTTACGTTTTAGTACAACAGAAAAACAATCAGCTGTTAATTTAACGCGCTTAAAATAGCTTAAATTCCCGCGCTTTTTCTCTTGAATTCAATTTATCAAAAGACGTTCATACTCTTCAAGTTGTTTCAAGTGTCCTTTCAAGTCAAGTAAAAAATAGAAAGGGATTCAACTTCATTTGAAACTTGAATTCACCCTAAGGGTGAAACCTAACTATCCCCCCCTCCATTACTACATAAGCTAGTAGATTATGGTGATTTTCTAGTTTGCAGGTTGAATTTTGTTTTGTCAACTTCGTTTCGAATTTCGGTACTGAGAAATACTACAACTGGTAGTGATTTTATAACTGTTATGTTGGCAGCAGTGACAGAAGTTGTCGGTAGTTTAAATTCTGAAAATTCAAATTGTTCTAGATTTCTGAGTCGACTACTGGAAGCTAGTGAAATTTGAACATACTGATAATTAATTAATACCAGTATTAATATTAATATATTTGTACGAAATGGAAATATAAAAATTGGAAATTTATCTATTGAAGAGGTGGAGAAGTTCAAATATCTGGGAGCAACACTAACAAATATAAATGATACTCGGGAGGAAATTAAACACAGAATAAATATGGGAAATGCCTGTTATTATTCGGTTGAGAAACTTTTATCATCCAGTCTGCTGTCGTAAAATCTGAAAGTTAGAATTTATAAAACAGTTATATTACCGGTTGTTCTGTATGGTTGTGAAACTTGGACTCTCACTTTGAGAGAGGAACAGAGATTAAGGGTGTTTGAGAATAAGGTGCTTAGGAAAATATTTGGGGCTAAGCGGGATGAAGTTACAGGAGAATGGAGAAAGTTACACAACACAGAACTGCACGCATTGTATTCTTCACCTGACATAATTAGGAACATTAAATCCAGACGTTTGAGATGGGCAGGGCATGTAGCACTTATGGGCGAATCCAGAAATGCATATAGAGTGTTAGCTGGGAGACCGGAGGGAAAAAGGCCTTTAGGGAGGCCGAGGCGTAGGTGGGAAGATAATATTAAAATGGATTTGGGGGAGGTGGGATATGATGATAGAGAATGGATTAATCTTGCTCAGGATAGGGACCAATGGCGGGCTTATGTGAGGGCGGCAATGAACCTCCGGGTTCTTTAAAAGCCAGTAAGTAAGTAAGTAAGTATTAATATTAATACATAATAGTTATTGTATGTGTTGCTTTGTGTTGTGGTTACAATTCAAGATCATAGTCAGGTAGGCTAAGTGTAAATAAATATATTTCGTGTGATACAGGCTTTGGATAATCGACAGAAATACCATTTCATATTTTAATTAATTTCTTTCGTGTTTAGACTTTTATTACAACAATGGAGTAAATATTCTTAAGTACCGGTATACATTTCAACGTGGCATTCGTTTTCGGAATTCGTACTAATAATTTCACGTGATCAAACAAAATACATTTTTAGGTTAGGTCTCGTAAATCGCAAACTGTTTAATCAAAGTAATGAATTTCATGTTGTAAGACTAAATACATTTTAATACAGGGACATCATTTTATTTTTACTTGCATTTTTATTGTACCTGCATTTCTGAATGTACTTCACTCTCACCCCTTCACTAATGTCCTTGCTCCCGTCAGACACACAAACTTACGGCCGCTGTTGCATTCGAAGTCTTCAAGCAGTGACGTAAACACTGCAGTGTATAGTGTGTTTCATAAATATGATTGCGTTTTCTATAGAAGAAAGACCCTATATTAATAATATCGTACTAAAAATTATATTCAAGAAACGATAAATTCAATTTCAGATAGTATGCTTCAAAATGTTTTTAATAATATGCGTACTGAATTGAAGCCTGCATTGTAATGAACGGCAACCATTTTCAGCAACTTGTTTAAAAATTCAGATTAGCTTTTTTTGAATTGATGTGGCTAGAAGCAAAGGAATGCTAGTGACATTTGTAATAACATGAGTTAAGTGCATCCAGTGTAAGCAAAAGTATCTAAAATTTTAGTGGCAAAGGGATATTTTAATCGCATCACACATTAAAATTTAAATAAAAAATTTCACCGATTTTACGAAAGCTTAAATATTTAAACCCCATTTTCTCAAAAGTAACTTAAGTGCACTTACAGCCCTTTACTTATGACCCCCTCTCTATATTGTATGATAACATCAATAATTAATATGCTAAATAAAGTAGACATTTCATAACGAACATAGCAGCCTGAAAAGTTGAGTTTTTGAAAAAAAAAAAATGTTACTACTCTACTGTATTTTGATAAATTCCGTAAAAGTGATGATCAAACTGAAAATCGTAATATCGTATTTCCCTACAACATAAATGGATATACTACTTTTCTCTCATCCTATACCTAGTAAAATGATTTGTTTACATATTGCACTAGTAACATCAAACTCCTGTAATGGAAGGGGGCAACAGTGTTTCCGAGTATAGCCAGGTTAATGTTAAAAATGTTGGTAAAAATAAAGTGATGTCCCTGTATTAGATCATACAGTAATCTACTAACTATTAATATAATGTGCGAGAGGTGCAGAAGGAAAAAATTTCATAAATTACTGAACCATTTAGAAAACATCTCCCCAACATAAAGATGAGATGTGGTACCGTAAATAAACAAGTCATCGTTATTGTTAATACTATATTATTATTATTATTATTATTATTATTATTATTATTATTATTATTATTATTGTGCATGGCATTGTGATTTTACCATATTTTGATGATATCTATTTTCAATTGGCAACACTGAAGAGACTGCCAAATTAGCCTTTTAGGAACTACTCTTACGTGATCCTCATTATGTTTGAATTCAAGTCAACTTGAAACATAGTTCACACTTTTCAAGTTGGTCGAATCAAGTGACTTGAAAGTGTGAACGAGGCTTAAGAGGCTCTAATGCAGAATAAGACCTAATTCCGCTGTTTACTTACTGGTTGCTGCATACATTGCCGTGTCGGTGACCCACCGCGAAACAAACAATGTGGCAGGATCACACGTTTCGATATGTTGACGATCACGTGCTGGCGCCGTGGATCGCGGACTGGGTCACAGTCCCATGCTGCGCTCTCGTGCGCTGGCCTTCGGCAGGGTTCGAGTCCCGGCGCCCCACGGCTCGAGAGGCGCCGCGGACGGGTTGGAAGGTCCGAGAACGCAGTCACAACACGGAAAAGAGAGCGAAACCTAAGTCTAGCCTCAATGAGTGGAAATGGACTAAACGGTATGCGCATGCTCACGTCCCAGTGGCGGCTGGTGAACAGAATTCAGGTGTATGCTACTGTACAACTAGCATTCAGTCCAAAGGTAATCTTACACGGAAAGATCACCAAGTGATAATGGATTTTTACAACGATTTTTCCACCATAAATTTCATTTCAAATAAGAAATATTCCTATAAATTTTTACATCCGGAGAAGGCCTCGCCTTCGAGATATATATATATATTTTTTTTTCAAAATAATCGCTTTACACTCTTTATATGTCTTGTACAGTGCGTTCGTAGCTCGGCCGGACCGTTATTTTTTTAGTGGGTTATTTTACAACCCTTTATCAACAGCTTAGGTTATTTAGCGTCTGAATGAGATGAAGATGATAATGCCGGTGAGACGAGTCCGGGATCCAACACCGAAAACTACCCAGCATTTGCTCATATTGGGTTGAGGGAAAAAACCTCAACCAGGTAACCTGCCCCGACCGGGAATCGAACCCGGGCCACCTGGTTTCGCGGCCAGACGCGCTGACCGTTACTCCACAGGTGCGGACTCCGGGCCGTTATAATATAACCTAAATAATATAAACAAGTGTTAGAAAAGTTTTAATTAGGGATGATGAAATAAACAAGAAAACTTTTAATTAAGGATGATGAAATAAAAAATAAATATGAATAAATTTAAAGGGAACAATTATTGAATCTACAATTTTCAAACTCGAATGTTTTAGTGGTCTGGCCAAGCTAGGAACGCACTGTATCTCCATTGCCATCGTGAAGAAGAAAATGTTTAAGGCCCCAAATGTTTATGCATTTCCCTCAAAATCAGAGAAGCTTATGAAAACTCACCCCTCCAAGAGGTTTCAAGAAGTATACTTTCCATCTACCAGTTATCGTAGCAATCTTTTGGTAGACTCGTGGACCAGTTATGGTAGTAGAAAGACCATAGATATAATAACTCCAGAAGGTAAAACAATGAAAGTGTTAACAATTCCAAAACACACAACTCCGAATGTTCAGCCTCTTGATGTTTATGGTTTCAGGCAGAGCCATCTTCAGTTACAAGCCGGAGCATGGGTAGATTTGACAACGCTGAGTGGAGGCGGGCGGAGGCGAAATAAAGGCATGACGTTTGACGTTTTAGTGCTTTGATTTCGTTGTCACATGTACATTTTCGACATTAATTGATACAAAACTAAGTACATATGATCAAGATTCATTGTATTAATGTACGTAATTTATTACGGAATCCGAAATGGTATTTTATTTCGAGTTTCAGAATATCCGCGTAAGTACTTGCATACAGCAACTTACAACTTTAAAAAATTAAAAGCATAGCCTACATGTTTTTTATTGATGGTACAAGGGAAAATAAATAAATACTTAAAGAAATGGTACTTGTATCAAAAATAAATAAAATAACGATGTACTTTCGCAGTACTCTATTCCAATCAATTTACCATTATGTGGCTAGTAAATTGACAATGTTTTGCCGCTTTATGTTGTTTCACCTCTGACGTGAAAGGTCTAGGATATCATATACATTTTAATTTCACGTGATTATCTGTCGTGCTTTTCTATAAATATTTCAGATGCCCAGGAAGCCAGTTTTAGTTTGAACTTCGCCAGTCACCATAACAATACTGTTACCCTAAATTATTTGTTATAAATTTTCTAAAATATAATTTTAAATAGGCCAAGGCCGATGAAGAAATGAAAAAAACACATCTTCAACATAATACGTAAAAAAACACATCATTATCTATTAATTATAATTATGTGCCAATTAGCTAAAATCAGTGAACTTTAAATCCTGTAAATACGAAGTGGAAAGAAACATGTTTATAACTAATTTATTACAAAAGAAATAATATTAATAAATAAACCTTGAAAATCAACAAAGTGAGTGTATGCATCTACAAATTATAGGCAGTTCTGACATATAGCAGGCATTCCGAATCTTCAACAAAACTGCAACATTTATGGGATCACAAAACAGCTGTTTACAATGAACTTGAAAATCAACGGCGTAACTTTATTGATATAACAGGCGAGATCCAACAATTTGGCCAGAATTCTGATACACCACAAACCACAAGTAAGACTATAAAAATGTAGTTTATATAATATTTAATATTTAGGAGAATTGTCAATCACATTGTCATTAATAATAACCGCAAAAATTGCCAAAAACTGCAGCCATATTTTCATTTATTGTTTTGTTTTTTATCGCCAACAAGCACTTAGTTTATAATACATCAACAATTAACGTTTGGTACGACCGCGAACATAATTCCATCGACACACACTCATATTGTAACATTAATTTACATTGAAAATCGGCATTAATACCAACACATGTTCTGGATAGTAGGCCTCCGTTTGACAGTTAATTACAGTGTTGCCGACGTATGGCTCCGGCTTGTAACTGAAGAAAGCTCTGCTTTAGGCCTTGGAAAAGTTTCATTCGGAAGTTCTCTGATAGTGTTTTGTTACTTGGCACGAATATTGCATTACATCAGAGAGATAATGTGGCAAAATTGCAGTCCTTAACGCATTAATCAGTTTTCATCTCATAGATACGTAAATATGTTTAAATATGGCTGGCATAAAGCGTGTACACTGACAACAAAACTGATAAATCCGCCAGTCCTGTAGAATTCTGTTTTCACGTTGATGTACAGAACTGCTCTAAGGCTGACTGTGAGAAACTTATTTTTCTTAAATGTTCGTGGTGCAAAGTTCTACCGTGTTTTGAGCATTTTTACAACGATTTCCACTACTGTGATCAGTACAGTGAGTAATTTCAGGTCTGCTTACATTTTCTTATCATTTCTTCATAGACTCTTCTATAGTTAATTTCATGAATATTATAGGCTTATTGTTGTTTATTGTTAGTAAAATAACATGTACAAAAATTCAGTCTTAATTCTTCCGTGAAGGAGTAAAATCTCGTGCTCAGAGAGTTATCTAAACACATACTTAACACAAACAAAGATAATGATTTGATACAAATTGGGTCAAGGAAAAAAATAGGAATAAATTAACTTTAAAAAATACAATTTCAATTTTAACAATTTAAATCATACAAATACACATTAAATCAATTACATATTCTTTAAAAATTAAATTCCTAACGCTATTTTTTTTTTAATTTCTGATACTAAAATTTGGCTCTTTTTCAACTACTTTATTATATAACCTAGGACCAAAGTAGGTACCATGGCTAAGAGCTGTGCTTGTGAAACACCTTGGTTCCTCTAGTCGTCTAAAATCGGATCTTTTAATTCCATATTTATGATGATACAATTTGAATTTATCGCGATTTTTATGAAGTTCAATAAGATAATATAATAAATTTGTTTAATTTTCAAAACATTAAAATCAGTGAACAAAAGCTCGGATGAGTAGTCAATTGGTTTATTAAGGCATATTTTAATGATTCTTTTCTGAATAAGTATTAGTGGAGTGAGATTAGAATTACAAGCATTTCCCCATCCTAAAATTCTATACTGGAGAATGGATTGAAATAAAGCTAAATAAATGAGACGTAAAATATTAATTGGTAAATATGACCTAAGTATAACAAAGAAATAAATTGTTTTACGTAATCTACTGCATAAATATGTAATATGTTTTTTCCATCGTAAGTGTTGGTCGATTGTAATGCCTAAATACTTAACTTCTGAGAATTCGGTTAATATGGGACATTCACAATTTTGAGAAAACAATCAGAATGATGAATTTTGAGCTTAAAAGAAGATTGAGGAGATTTAAGATCACTGGATCTTAGTGGTATGTCATTTTCATAACTCATATTATTTAAGGAGATTTTGAAAGTACGGTATACAGCTAGATGAGATTTATTGTCTGATATGTCTAGCACATAGCACTATTTGCTTGCATTAGCTGTTATAGCTCTGGATTAAATAATTTGAAAAAATCATATTTCGAAAACTAGGCTTTCTCCGGAAGTAAAAAATTTATAGGAAGGTTTCTTACTTCAAATGGAACGTATAGGGGAAAATCGTTGTGAAAATCCATTATTACTTGGTGAGACTTCCTTGTTAGTCAAACTGGTTACAAGTTATGGCTGTTGCAAAATCGGCAGAAGTCATTACTAGACTTCGACGTTGAGACACATTTACTCCGAAGTACATAGAGAATAATACAGTGTTTACAAAGCAGCTGGCAAGGTAATCTCTGCCCTTATACACACATCATGTTAGTTGGATGGAGGAACTCAGGCCGAGCAAGGAAAAAATTAAGTAGTCGCCTGAAGGACAAACGTAAATATTACGTTGGTCAAAATAAGTTGAATTATTGTCACTTACAACTTACTTACAAATGGCTTTTAAGGAACCCGAAGGTTCATTTTCGCCCTCACATAAGCCCGCCATCGGTCCCTATCCTGTGCAAGATTAATCCAGTCTCTATCATCATAACCCACCTCCCTCAAATCCATTTTAATATTACCCTTCCATCTACGTCTCACTCTCCCCAAAGGTCTTTTTCCCTCCGCTCTCCCACCTACACTCTATATGCATTTCTGCCCTGCCCATCTCAAACGTCTGAATTTAATGTTCCTAATTATGTCAGGTGAAGAATACAATGCGTGCAGTTCTGTGTTGTGTAACTTTCTCCATTCTCCTGTAACTTCATCCCTCTTAGCCCCAAATATTTTCCTAAGAACCTTATTCTCAAACAACCTTAATCTCTGTTCCTCTCTCAAAGTGAGAGCCCAAGTTTCACAACCATACAGAACAACCGGTAATATAACTGTTTTATAAATTCCAACTTTCAGATTTTTTGACAGCAGACTAGATAATAAAAGCTTCTCAACCGAATAATAGCAGGCATTTCCCACATTTATTCTGTGTTTAATTTCGTCCCGAGTATCATTTTTGTTATTGTTGCTCCAAGATATTTCAATTTTTCCAACTCTTCAAAGGATAAATCTCCAATTTTCATGTTTCCATTTCGTACAATTTTCTGGTCACGAGACATAATCATATACTTTGTCTTATCGTCACTAGGTTGTAGAAATGTAATATTTTTCTTAGACTTCTAAACAGTTAGATTGGGCAATACTATTTACAAAGGTACTTTGTAACAATTTGTATAATGATATTATTATTATAACCTACTATTATTAGAATATCAGAATACATAAAATTTGTAACTGTAGGACATATAGAACAAAATAAAGAAAAGAAACAACATAAAAATTAAATTAATTACTTTAACTAAACAGTTTACGATTCACGAGACCTAACCTAAAAATGTATTTTGATCACGTGAAATGATTAGTACGAATTCCGAAAACAGAATACCACTTTGAAATGTATAGCCTACTTAAAATACTTACAAGCACTTTCTTTCTTGGAGAAGTCGCTATCAAGTTATTTCCTCTCTTGGACATTTTAATAAAAATCTAAACACGAAATAAATTCATTAAAATGTGAAATAGACGTGCACATTTCATAATAAGTAGGTCTATAAGATGTAACTTATTTAATTACACTTACTTGAATATAAAGTTGAATTGAAATCACAACGCAACAGAACTGAATTGTGTACTGATATTAATATTAATACCAATATTACTAATTCACAAACCTAGGTACTTGCATTTTCAACAATTTCTTTAACTGAAAACCGAAATTATTTCTGTCTCCCAACATAATAGAAATTAACTGCTAGTTGTAGCATTTGTCAGTACCTGAAATTCAGGTGAAAACGAAATTGGTAAAAGAAAATTCAACCTGAGAGCTAGAAAACACTATAACCCATTAGCATGTGTAGCAATGGGGAAAAATGGTTAGGTTACGTGACCTTGAGTCGCTTGATTCAGGAGTTAAGGCCCATTCACAATGAAAATTAAATATAACCGTAACATAAACACAGAAGTTTGAGCCCAGGCTACCAAATGGGATCATTCACAATGATTCACATAAGCATTGACATAAACATTACCGTAAGACGTTAACATGGAAGTTTGCAAACTCCAAACTCTCATGCTTATGCTTACGTGATTTGCAAACAGAACACAATCGTGGAGCGCTGAAGTATACGACAGAATGAGGAAATGGCGTCGTTGTTATGTTTCCATGGTTACCAAGTATGTTTGCTGTTATGTTTATGTTCCCATCGTGAATGATGGTATGATTCTTGAGTTTACCGTAACGTTTACATTCTTAAGTTAACGCTTACGTTATGTTTAATTTTCATTGTGAATGAGCCTTTAGTGTCTAAAAAGTCCGCAGTCTACACACAACGGGGCTACATGATACTCATGGAAGGTAGAGAAAGACGAACGGGGAAATTACGTTCCGTTAACAGAAATAACATAAGAAAGCAAAATAAAGGATCGACTAAACTGATTTCGAACTCGGGACCTCTTCACTATCAGTCTCACGCCTACGCCGATGCAGAAATCAAGGAAAAGCTTCCGTTTGGATCGTATATTTTCAGAGACCACGTCTATAAAATTCTGTAACTAACGTTCCTAGTAAAAAAAAAAAAAAGTATTTTTACCTGGAGTTTGCACCGCCGCATAAATGACAATCTGCGACACGATTAATCAAGCTGTATACAGTATATTATTTATACACGTTGACGTCTAAAACATACTAATTCAATTACTCATACTAGGAACAATAATTGCATCCTTTATCTTATCACTTCCATTTGGGACTCGTCCAATACTATTCCTGATTGCGGAAATGAGAACACAGGAAACACTATGCCAAGGATTTCATTACACTGAAACCAGCTATTTGCTGCTGTTAATTGCGCTAAAATAAATAAACGGTGTTGTTTAAAAATATGTATATTCTTCAGGTTGATTAACCATCTTTCTGTGGTTAGAAAATGATAAGCTACGTAATTTCTCATTTTATACATTTTATGCTTTTCGTCACAATGCAGTTTAACATATTGCGAATAATTCCATTTACAGTTTTTTTCTTAATTTATTATTCACAGAACACACAAAAACCTGGTGTGCATATTGTATTGTATTGTATTTATTAATATTCCATGGTATTCATACATGCTTACAGCTAGAATATGGAACAAGTCAAAAAAACTTAATACTATTATAAAATCTTAATTTATAGTCACAGTCTAGATGAAATTATCAGACGAGATTTACAATATAGTCTACTAGCACAAAATAGTTTTATGTATCAATTTATGAAGTGTTATTGAATGTCATGAATTCACCTACAGAATAGAAGGCGTGAGAAACAGGACTTCTTTAATTTGGCCCTAAATAATTTTATGTTTTGAGTTTCAAGAATATATCGATAGGAGGCTATTAAAAATTTTTACTGCCATATAACGCACTCCTTTTTGATACCAAGATAGACTTGCCGATGGAGTATGAAAGTCATTTTTGACGTGTATTTATGCTATGAACTGTTGAATTAACGAAGAAAAGAAAATCTACGAAAAGATACAAAGTTTTCACGATTACATACGAGGAAGGTTATTAATGAGAAGATATAATGACAAGCCATGGGCATTAAAATTTTTGAAAATAGTCCTAACGATTCCCTAGATTTGGCACCTACTATTATTCTAATTACTCTTTTTGTAATAGAAATATATTGTTACTATCTGTAGAAGTTCTCAGAATATTATTCCAAAACTCATTACCGAGTGGAAATGCAAAGTATATTGTTTTTAAGGTATTTATATTTACTATCTTTTGCATAGATCTAATAGCAAAACAAGCTGAATTTAGTTTGGGAGTAATTTCTTTAATATGATTTTTCCAATTTAACACATTATCGATTTTTAAGCCAAGAAATTTGGTTGTTTTGTTTCTAATAGGGATCTATTATTAATTATTGCGAAGAAATTTGCGACGTTGAATTTGGACATGATGTAAATTGAATTATGTTAGTTTTGTTACAATTTAATACTAATTTATTGACTGAGAACCAGTCACATATTTTGAAAGAATTTCCTCTGTTGAAGATTGGAATGTGTTGGAGCATACCCCAGAAAGGAAAAGGAGTTGTATTGTTTGAAGAAGTACCTGCAGCCAACTCGTGGATCATCAAGCATGAAGGATTATCAAGTTCTGAGTAGAGAGAAATGCTAAAAATGATTGCGATGGTGGCACCAGTACGTTCTCTACCTGGTCGCTCTACGGGCACAACCCACTGTAGGCACTGCAGTGAGTATGAAACTTTACCACATGTGCTTGGGAGTTGCCCACAGGGAGAAGTACTCAGAATAAAACGTCACAACATCATACGTTCTATGATCGCAGATGCACTTCGATCCGAAAATCTAGACGTTCACGAGGAAGTTCATTGTATTGCTGATGGTGGGAGCAATCGTAGGATCGATATCATAGCTATAAATAGGAATAAACAGGCAGCCGAAAAAATTGATTCTACGATCAAATTTGAAATCTCAACCACTCAACCATCTGAAGTGAACGAAGAGAAAAAGAAAATCTACGAGCCCACGATTCAGTACCTATCAGCGAAATACAACATAGAAAAAATCACAGTTACCGGTCTCTTCTTTGGAGCGAGAGGCACCATTCCGAAAGCCTTTGTAAAGTGGAGGGAAAAATACAAGCTGACGAGAGATCTTCAAGATGCCATCGTCACCACCATAATAAAATTTTCTGTAGCTATATTTCGTCAGCATCTTTATGGCGTACATTCAATTTATGTCTTAATCACTTTTGTCTGAAACCTGTTTATATAATTTTTAATTTTATTGTGAGCTATTCGGGTCGCAGGGCAAACCCAAAATATTGGGTCAGACCAATAAATTAAATTACATTAAAATAAGAAGATGAACTTCTGTTTTCTGGTTTGCATACAAAGGCATTCTTCATAATCTGGTAAGTGTATGTATGTATGTATGTATGTATGTATGTATGTATGTATGTATGTATGTATTATGTATGTATGTCTGTATGTATTTGTATGTATGTATGTATGTATGTATGTATGTATGTATGTATGTATGTATGTATGTATGTATGTAATATGTATGTATGTATGTATGTATGTATGTATGTATGTATGTATGTATGTATGTATGTATGTATGTATGTATGTATGTATGTAATGTATTCACACTGCAAGGTGGGTATATACCCGTTGGCAGTGGTAATAATTACACTCAATAATGACAATTAATAATAAACACAGCTAATAAAAAACAATAAATAATAATAATAATAATAATGAGCATCCTAAATTAAATGAAGCATAGTCACCTAAAATAAAATTTAAAGTAAATCTAATTCGTATCTTAATCCTAAGTTTGAACTAAGACCCACGAGTGTGACAGGTTCATACCTGCACAAGTACCTTCCGGCACTACACTTATTTCGCTCTACACTTATTTCGCTACAGTAATTCAGGCGTGATCCGTTTTGGAAAACACAAAAAAATACTGCACCATAACAATTATTACTATTTATTTTCAAGTAATCTCTCAATACATTCTAGAATAACGGGGATTTTGTCCGCATTAGACCTCAACGTGTCATCATTGCGTACACAACATTCATATCGTGAGGCTTATTTCTCCCATGTGTGATGTGTAGTTTTTCTATAAGATGTATATATTCATGGATGGGCAACTCCTGCTCCCAAAGTGCTAAAAAACTTGAAAGAGAGAAAGGCAGACGGAGCCAGCCGCAGCAGTTACAAATTGTTTGATAGTAGTTTCGCTGCAAAAGCCATGGTGCGCTCTGGCGGCTCATGCAAGTGATCGTGTTATCTATTCCATGATTTGAATTTCAGAATGACGCATGGTGCAATAATTATAGTAATTTTATACAGACTATACCTGAACACATAACAAAATTATTTTCTAGCTTTGTAAATTAATTTAGTACTGGAAACACAACTGAATACAACCTTTTCAAGATACAACAAATATAGCTGCAACACTTATTTATTATTACATTATTTGTTAATATTTCTTATTATATGTCTTATTTGAAACCTAGAACGCTAGAATTTACAAGTCTTTATACATTAAAGGGTATTCCTTTGTTCTCAGAATGGTAATAATAGTCTGTATTCGCAAACGATAACAAATTCAAGGAAGTATTTTTTACATATCACGGCAGATGAAATAAGCTTATTTCTGAGCTCTTTCTTTACTTTGAGAGCTTTTACACTTCTTTCTTGTATTAAACTCTGCCTCAAGCACATACAGTATATATGGAAGCAAAGAGTATATTTGGAAATTCTGACTTAGGCAACATTACGAACAGTTCGATTCCTGATTTTTCTGGAATCTGAGTGGCGTGCTGTTCTGTAGATTTATTAATTCAAGCTATAAATTTTCAGGATTTTCTATCGGCGTAAGCCAAAAAGATTTCAGAAAAATTTCGATTCTTGTCAATTGTCACTGTTTCTCCAAACTTAGCAGTGAATTCTGCTGTAGGTCTTGAAGTAGGGTCTTATATTTGATAAGAATATTTTCTTATCACTCTTCAAGATAGTTTATAGTCAAAGAAAGTGAAGTTGTCTATGTTCTACATGATACTACCACATTTCAAATTTATCCATAAATGTTCTTAGCTAGTCGATTATATGTCGTGCAATTCTGTAACTCGCACGCACAACGTGCTAATGATATTTGATATCAGTCTCACCTTGTTGATATCTCACTTTTATCTTTAGCTGTTCTAAAGCAGATGCAGACAGTATTTCTTTACTAAAACCTTCACTGTTTATGTGTAATAGGATATAAGCTTTACCTCTCTTCTTTATAAAAAAATTCTCTTTTTACTCGTAAGTAAAGGGAAATGATCTGGGAATTATATTGTTTTTCACTTAAAACGAGCCGCCACTTACTGCAGACGCGATCGAACTTGTGTCTTGAAAGAACCGCACACAGACAGTACAGCTAGTACAGAGTCCGTTCCACCTGCACTGAGATTGTGTTGAGAGCACGAGTTGCCCACCCATGTATATATTTATTAAAACTGCGAATGGTAAACACCCAATGGAAGCAGTAATTAATTACACTCATAATACAAGTTACAATTAATAATAATAATAATAATAATAATAATAATAATAATAATAATAATAATAATAATAAATGGAGACAAATCAAAAGAAGCATCCTAAATAAAGGGATCAGTCTAAATAGAGAAAATAATGGGGGGGGGCATAATTTAAAATGAACGTAATTTAAGTGAACATAATTTGTACCATAAACTTGCCATTACACCCTAAAAAAACAGTACGAAAATAAAACCCACATGAGTGAGATTTATCACATGTCAACTTATGTTTAACTAAATTCATTTTATGTCAATCTAATTTAGGACATGTCAACTTAATTATTTACATGTGAAACTTAATAACTTCATATTAATTTAATTATTTACAAATGGCCATCTGTGGAGTATTGCGTAATCTATTTGCCATGTATACGAATTTGGTAGGCTAAGTAAAACAGTAGAAAAGTTACCTAATGTTAGTTTTCTTGAATTTTAGGTTACGTTCTTCTTAGGCAGAACATTACATCCAATTTTTAGCTTTTGATGAGAATACGTTTTTGGTACAGGTACAAATAATGACAAAATAGGCCTATAATATTTTCAGCGTAACACGAAGTTCAAGAAATCTCCGTTACATGCAGCACATGCCTAAGTGCACGCGTGCTTCCATCTGTCGAATATTGCGTAATTTATTAGTAACTGAATAAGCGACAAGCAAAAGGAATTGGTAATGATAAAAAAAAAATAAAAGTATACAAAAATCTGGCGTATCATGGATAATAATTATTCAATATAAAGTGCATGAAAACAACTTTTTGATTATGTGGAAATTTGAAGATTCAAAGAAGAGCAGTAAAATCACCCTGTACTTTCTACATATGTAAAGAGAAAATATCGACTAACGGACCTTCAATGTTGCTATTTTGTCGAATATTATTATAGGTGTTCCCCAAGGCACAGTTCTAGGCCCTGTTTTATTTTTAATATATATTAATGACTTATTAAAAATTGACTTACAACAATACAATGGTGTTCATTATTCTTAAGCAGATGACACAGTTTTACTTTTTGGTGGAAAAACCTGGTATGATGCATATAATAATTCAAATAATGGACTTAAATTAATAAAAAAAAATGGTTCGACATAAATTATCTTTCTATCAACGAAAATAAAACCATGATTATTCCTTTCTCATTATCTGAAAAATGTAACAAACCTCCTCCATCGATATTAAGTATTAAATTACATAATTCTGATTGTTGTCTTATACAGTGTAAATGTCCGATTATTAAGGAGTCCTCTGAAGTCAACCATTTAGGCATAATTTTCGACAATCACTTAAAATGGAACCAACACATTAATTACCTTTGTAATAAATTGCGTAAAATAATATATTATTTTGTTTTATTGAGGAATTACTTGTCAATAAGTTCATTACGCACAATATACTTAACTTTATTTCAATCGGTAATTATGTATGGAATTATAGGATGGATTTAAATCCACTTTATTTATTACAGAAGAAAATAATTAAAATATGTCTTCATAAACCCATTGATTTTTCATCTCAAAAATTATTTTTAGACTTTAATGTTCTTAACATAACACAAATTTATTATATTGTATTAATAAAATTCATACATAAAAATAGAAATAACTTTGAATTGTATTCTCATAGTTATGAAACAAAAGGTATGAATTCTTTAAGATTGTTTGAACCAAAATGCAAAACTGCTACAGTATTTAATCATAGTAGTAATTTAGGCCCAAGAATATATAACAAATTTATGTTTAAATATCCTAATCTTATCAATTCTAATAGTTCTAGTATTAAATTTAAAAGTTATGTATGGATTTGATAAAAATTGAAAAAATGTAAATTTAAATTTATATACGTAGTCTTATTGTGTAGTAGACATAAAACAAATTGTATTATATAGGCCTACTTATTAATTTAAATTCAGGAATCAGCCCCTGAGCACGAGCTCTACTCTTTCAGGGGCGAGCTAAAGTTTTTTTTTCCTTTATATATTATATCTTATGTTACAATTATTAGCAAAATAAATAAATAAATAAATAAATAAATAAAATAAATTGCAGTTTGACATGATGATGCTTATTCCTCTTTTAAGGTTCACCTTCAACGGTCACGAAGCAAGGTTCCAAGAAAGTGAACAAATACAAAGCAGACAGAGACAAACATGCTGTTAACTTACGCATAAATTCGCTAAATTGCTTCCAGCATTGGCAACGAGGTTATGCCAATGTCAAAGAGACCCCTGCCAGACTTACATTTCACACTTAACGCTCCTGTTTGCTTAGCTATACAACAATAAAAATGTGATTCTAAATATGCGACCTGCAACTTGAGATCGGCGGTGATACTTTCACAATGATGTTGTAGCAATGAAACATACAAGATATTTGAAAAGAATTCTCGGAATAATTTCTCTTTAAGAAATGTAGGAAGCTTAGACGTTATCAGTCATAATTAATTACTGAAAAATGTCAATGTTTTTCTTTGGAAAGTTAGTACACATCTTCGGGTCTCTCCACCAAACTGTTAGACATATGCCAAGCAACTTGAAACAAAATGTTCACCAAGAGGTTTCTTGTACTGCAAACAAAAGACCGATTATTTAGTCCTGACAACACAGCGACGCGAAAGAGGTGAAGTAATAGGAGTAGTGGGGAGAGTCCAGAGTTGATGTTAAATGTTATGTTTTATTTAACGACGCTCGCAACTGCAGAGGTTATATCAGCGTCGCCGGATGTGCCGGAATTTTGTCCCGCAGGAGTTCTTTTTACATGCCAGTAAATCTACTGACATAAGCCTGTCGCATTTAAGCACACTTAAATGTCATCGACCTGGCCCGGGATCGAACTCGCAACCTTGGGCATAGAAGGCCAGCGCTATACCAACTCGCCAACCAGGTCGACTCCGGAGTAGAGATGAGGGCGAGCGATCGGTAAAGGAATGCAGTACAGCTTAATTATACTGAAAACACAACGCTATACCGCACGCATGACATCCGATCGCTCCGAAGGCAAGCGAGTGACTAACCCAAACACCCCTTGGCGTAACTAAATGGACTCGTCTGACTCAGGCGCACATCTCTGGCGACTATCAGGACTAAATAATCGTACTGTTCATATCGATGCTATTAACCATGGGAACAATGAAGATTACACAGAGTGTAAAAGATTGTTTAGTCAACTGTCCGAAGACAGGCCTGACCTTCACAAGTGATACCAATAAGGCACCACTTACGAGGCAACTAGGCCAGGAGATAATGGGGTGAGGTGGCCAGTTTCTTTCCTCCTCCATTGCATACATCGCTGACTAGCTACACATTACTCTAATCAGACTTTAGATGTAGTGTATACAAACAATTTTTCTTCCTCTGACACATATCGTCAAGTGAGGTGTACTGCCTGATAACAGATGTAGGGTAAAGTTGCCTAATTTCGTGATACGTTTTTTTCACTGAATGTCACGGGATTGGGTATCTTGCTAGGAAGTTTACCTATGTCTTAAAAGTAGGTCAGAAATGCACTCTTTCGAGAAAGATGTCTGACGCTATGGTCGAACGGCAAAGCTTGACTGATATTCAATTTAAAAAAAGTATTACGGGATTAAAAGTATCATGGAATTAGGCAACTTTACCGTACATATTAACAGCCAGAGCCTCAATTAGAGGCAGTGTAAACGATATAAACTGCCGCCCCAGTTAATCTCTGTGGTAGCATGTATGCCCCTTAATCTATCGCCAAGAACGCCTACACATACGTCGATTGAGAATCGGTGCTGATGCCTCGTTTCTTCAAGTGCAGGGAAATTTTCATCAGCATACAGATGCTGATTACGAAAATTCACAACACCATCTTTGCTGAACCCCGCTCATATCCGCAACCAAACTTTTCTTTTCAGTATTCCTTTGCGACGTATCAGTATTCTATGCCAGGTGTAAACAACTACGGTACGATTATCTAGTAGCCTGCTGTATTGTAGGGGAGAAAAATGCATTGCCATAAATGGACGTCACATTTAGCACCTCCTATGAACAAGTGTTCAGATCTCAGAAAGTATGTGTTGTAGGACCCATGTTTAACATTTTTTTCTTGTTTTGATGCATACTATCACCTCCTAAAATATTGGATACTTTTTTAACACCCTGTATAAGTTCGTTCTGAAGGGAACGCTTGGTGCTCTTAATATTCGACATGTTTCTCGGTAATGTGAATTATGTTTTTTTTATTACAGTTATTTTACAACGCTTTATCAACATCTTAGGTTATTTAGCGTCTGAATGAGATGAAGGTGACAATGCCGGTGAAATGAGTCCGGGGTCCAACACCGAAAGTTACCCAGCATTTGCTCATATTGGGTTGAGGGAAAACCCCGGAAAAAAACCTCAACCAGGTAACTTGTCCCGACCGGGAATCGAACCCGGGCCACCTGGTTTCGCGGCTAGACGCGCTAACCGTTACTCCACAGGTGTGGATCTGTGAATTATAAAACAGCGAAATTAACAATAACACAAATAGGCTATACACGTATAAATGATCAAATAAATAAATGAAAGGAAATAAAATATATTTGTATACTCACAGAATCTCAAGCACGTGTAGTGATTGCAAGGATCCACGCCAAGCAGAATTAAAAAGGCGGTAATTTAATTTCTTACGAAATCAACTGTACTCTCACAGTGCCATCCCAACCCATGGGTCATGACGTCATGTATACTCCGTGCGTTCCAAACTTCAGTCTCGCGAATCGGTGACCCTAGGCCACAGTCTGCAAATCACCAACTTAAAAACAGATATTACTTGCGCAGTGACTTGAAGTAATACTTTCAGCTATGAGAACACACTTTCGGGGAAAAATGAAATCTATTCTCTTTCCCTGTAAGAGATTGGTCAAACATCGATAAAAGCGATGTCATTATATCATGTAATTGGTGATATGAATTATCTCCGTGAGATTAACGATCGATTTCACCCGGATCTAAAGCACAAGAGAGTCTGCTGACGACCATATGGACTGCATGCTGCTCTTGCCTGATACGCCGGTGTTTACTTTTATAATTACGATTTCTTGCGAGTATCCTTATCTCGGGAGCGCGAGACAGGAATAGAACGCGTGCGAGGAGTCAAATAAAATTATGCTCGAGTTCAATTCAGTGTCACCCAATTCCACTTCCCTATGTAAATACTATAGACACTATACAGCGTGTATCGCTTCTTCACCTCTGAGACACGAGTTGAAATCTCTGCAGATCCATTTGTGATGGATAAAGAGGATCCTGTGGCAACTTTTTACGATGTGCTCACATTCCTGTCGTTATCCCATCATCCTGACCTACACGTTTGTTAAGCACTATTAGCATACCAAATTTTTCCCTGATTAAAATACACGGCACCGAAATTGCGTTCAGTGAATCAGTAAAGAATCTAGGTATTTATATGGATAAAAGTTTAAATTGGAACATTCAAGTTGCAGAAACCTGCAAAAAAGTATTCTCATTAATCCACTCGTTTAGACGATTGAAGAATTTTCTACCCTTTTCCATAAAAAAAATGTTAGTGCAAACACTAGTGATGCCCCACTTCGATTACTGTGATATTCTGCTTACTGACCTAAGCGTTACTTCGGCGCAGAGACTACAACGTGTTCATAATATGTGCGTCCGTTTCGTCTGCAATATTAGCCGGGCTGATCACGTAACACCATCCCTCGAAATGTTGTCCTGGCTCCATCTAGAAGATCGTAGGAAAATCCACTGTCTTTCCCTTCTCTTTCACATATTGCATTTCTCCACCTCTGTCTATCTTGCGTCTCGTTTTCAAAATTTATCCACCCATCATAACCTAGACACACGATCACAACACTCCTCAATATTATCCATTCCCTCCCACCGAACATCCTCATATTCATCTTCTTTCACTGTGGCTGTTCCTCGACTTTGGAATTCCCTACCGAGTAATGTCAGGGACTGTCAGACATCAAACCAATTTAAGAATAGGCTAACGAGATATTTTTCTAACAATTCTTGTTAACAATAATAGCTGTTTCAAGTTTCTCAATGTTTAATTGTTATATATATCACAGATAAATATCTAAATTATCTCATTATTATTATTATTACTATTATTATTATTATTACTATTATTATTATTATTATTATTATAACTATTTCTTACCAATGTTTATTATTGTCACACTTACATTAGTTATCCAATTTTCATTATTTACTTTCATGTTGTTTTATGGTCTAGATATTAATGTAATAATTATGTAAGCAATTGTATTCAATTAGAATTAGAGTCTGGCTGGACGGAAGAGAAGGCCTACTGGCCTTAGCTCTGCCAGATTAAATAAATAAATTATTATTAATTATTACATAATAAAACTGAGTAATGTCTACAGTGACTCTGCACCATCAACGCCATAAAAATCAATCTAGCATAAAATGAACACACTTTTAAAACGTAGCTATTACATACGTACGTTAAACAATGTAATTAGTAGGGCTGTCATTTTTACGTGTTAAACACCAGGAAAATATTTATTTTTATCTACAGTAATCTCACTAGAGGTTTTGATTTATCAATAGTAATCTCACTAGAGGTTTTGATTTATCAACAGTAATCTCACTAGAGGTTTTTGTTTATCAACAGTAATCTCACTAGAGGTTTTGATTTATCAACAGTAATCTCACTAGACGTTTTGATTTATCTAGAGAAAATCAAAACTCGAGTGGAATTTAATTGACTATTACACGATTAGAAGAAAGTATATAAAGATTAGAAGTAACGAAGTACTCCAATACAATAAAACATTAATTGACTTACGAAAATACAACTGTCTTCAAATGTATTATTGTACCATCTCAACATTACAAATATTACACTAGATGCATGCTAGATGGCAGTAGTGAGCAATGCCTTCTCGTCGAGAAGTTCTCGATCTATTATACACGATGGCAATTTTACTAGTCAAAAAGGCTTTGTTGATTCAGTTTCATTTTTATTAAAACCACTACAGTTGCATTCCACTTCAATTATCCGAATCCCAGTAATCAACGTCACTTGACAGATGATTTTCAATAAATCTCTGATACGTGACTATCCATAATATCATATAGCAGAAGCTATAACATAACCTAACTAATATACACAAGTGTTAGAAAACTTTTAATTAACGACGATGACATAAAAAATAAACATAAATAATTTTAAAAGGAATAATTATTGAATGTACAATTTTCAAATTTGAATGTGATTGGTGTTATGTTGGACGTGTGCGTAATAGAAGTGGAACTCGTTGATTTAGGCCTACATGGTGTATTCAACTTATTCAGAATTTCCGAATGAATAATTTTAAAAGGAATAATTATTGAATGTACAGTTTTCAAACTTGAATATGGTTGGTGGTTCAATTGATGTTATATTGGACGTGTGCGTAATAGAAGTGGAACTCGTTGATTTAGGCCTACATGGTGTATTCAACTTATTCAGGATTTCCGAATGGTGCTCTTCATTTATTTGTAAATCGGATTTCAGAAGATGCATAGGTATGATCAGTGATTTTTATTAATTCTTGTTCTTGAATGCCAATGCGAGTCATATTTGAAACTGCTGTGCATCGACTGGAGTGGTTTGTAATTTTATATATATATATATTTATTTATTTATTTATTTATTATTTTTTTTGACGTCTAGACCAGCGCAGTTTCAAATGTTGGCAAAGAAACAAATGCTAGGGACGCGATAAAATTAAACAAATGCTAGGGACGCGATAAAATTGTGCGATAAGCAGCCATGATTGGTTGAAATACGTCCTTTCGTACCGTTTTATTGGTCAAAAGTAGTATGACGTAGTAAGAGTGTAATAGTCTAGAAAAAATCATACTCGAGTGAGATTTAATTGACTATTACACGATTAGAAGAAAGTATATAAAGATTAGGAGAAATAAATTACTCTAATATGAGTACAATAAAATATTACTTTACTTACTAAACTGTCTTGAAAATGTATTATTGCATCATCTCAGCATTACAAATATTCCGCTAGATGGCAGTAGTGTGTTATAATGAGCTGTTCTCTTGTTACCAGTTGTGTCATAGATAGTTGATAGCCGTCCCAACCAGGGTTTAATAATCGGCCTCCTAATCAATTCTAAATGAATATTTATGTTTAAATCAATTTTTCTTTAATAGAAACCCTAGTTAGGTAGGCTATCATTGAGAAATTTATTGGAAATGCAACAAACGATTTAGGCTACAAGACAATCTTCATTGAACTCTATGGACGATTACTAGTCAAGAAGGCTTTGTTGATTCAGTTTCCTTTTTATTAAAACAGTTGCATTCCACTTCAATTATCAATATACTTATGGCTTTTAAGGAATCCAGAGATTCATTGCCGCCCTCACATAAGCCCGCCATCGGTCCCTAGCCTGTGCAAGATTAATCCAGTTTCTATCATCATATCCCACCTCCTTCAAATCCATTTTAATATTATCCTCCCATCTACGTCTCAGCCTCCCCAAAGGTATTTTTCCCTCCGGCCTCCCAACTAACACTCTATATGCATTTCTGGATTCGCCCATATGTGCTACATGCCCTGTCCGTCTCAAACGTCTGGATTTAATGTTCCTAATTATGTCAGGTGAAGAATACAAAGTATACAGTTCTCGTTTTGTAACTTCATCCATTCTCCTGTAACTTCATCTCTCTTATCCTCAAATATTTTCCTAAGAATCTTATTCTCAAATACCCTTAATCTCTGTTCCTCTTTGAAAGTTAGAGTCCAAGTTTCACAACCATACAGAGCATTAGGAATATTATCAATATTATTAATATACGTATATCAAACAATCTCTGATACGTGACTATCCATAATCTCATACAGCAGAAGTTATAACAAATATAACCTAAATAATATGAACAAGATAAATGATAGGAAAGTTTTAATTAAAGATGATGAAATAAACATGAATCATTTTAAAAGATACAATTATTGAAAGTACAATGTTGGCAAACAAACAAATGCTAAGGAGATGATAAAAAAACAAATGCTAGGGAGATGAAAAAAACAAATGCTAGGGAAGTGATAAAAAATTGTAGGATAACCAGCATGGTTGGTTGAAACACGTCGTTTCGTACAGTTTTATTGGTAAAAGTAGCATGATGTAATAAAAGTGTAACAGTCTTCTAAAAATACTTGAAATTTGTGCCAAAAATAAAAATATTTCTTTATGTTTGGTTTATTTTACGTGAATATAAAAAATATGCAGTACTCACCAATACAATTTATGATCTTTGCCGAATTTAAAAACTCAGCCACTTGTTTCTATTTCAGTGCATATACAATTTTTACCTAAGAATCCTAGCCCCAGTAATAAGAAATTTAAGGTTTTTCAAAAGTAAGAGGTAACTGTAATAAAACTGCTCATATTCTGTTCATTTTCTCTAAAATTCTAGCACTGGCTTATTACATCAAGAAATAAGATTTTGTGCATCACCATGACAACGAGTTCGTTTCTAATTTTTCAAGTAGTGTTATCAGTAGGCACTTTTCTGTAACTTGGCCTGCAATATCGCCAGCATTGAAGAGAGGCTGTTACTTGTACAAGAACAAAATGGTGGACATACACAATATCTACGCTGAAGTTACGACAATGAGTGGTGATGCAAAAAAAATCCCAATTCTTGTGTAATATGCCAACTGCGGAATTTTGAAGATTGTGTAAAAAATGAAGAAAATATAAGCAATTGAAGTTACTTCTTACTTTTAAAAAATCCTGTACATCATCACAGTATCTATCAGTACCCACAGCCATATTGGTAGCTCAGCGAGTAGAACGCTAACATACGACGACCGCGGTTCAGAGTTCAGATCTCTGTGATGGCGGAGATTTATGGTGGGTTTTTCTCGGGACTATCCAGTTCTTTTCATTGCACCAACACACTCCACAATTGTCCTTTCATTATCACCTAAAAACCACCGGCATAGCTCAGACGGTAGGCACGATTGTCTACTGATCCGAGCTGCGCTCGGGCGTGGGTTCAATTCCCGTTTGGGATGATTACCTGGTTAGATATTTCTCCGAGGTTTCCCCTAACTATATGGCGAATGCCAAGTAATCATACGATAAATCTTCGGTCTGATTTCGTCAAATACTATCTCGCCGTCACCAATCCCATCGACATTAAATAACCTAGGAACGGCGAGTGACTATATAGGCTACAGGGTGTAAATGACAAACTCCCAAAAATAATGGCTGTAGAGCTTAAATAACTGAAGAAAAAGGTCAAGTAATGTTTTTCTCTGTCAAGGTTCTTCGAGAAACAAAAATGTGTTTTATAAATATAACTTTTTTTCAAGAAGAGTATAGACAGTCATTATTTACTTTGCCAATACATACGCTGAAATACTCGTATTTTACTCTGTTGTGTATCGGTATGTTCCGCGTAAGGTCAATGGAAATGGCATTCACTTTCAATCTAAATTTAAACAAATAATTACAGTATTATCAATCTTTATAAGGTAGTATTTTACAAATTTAAAATTTCACTCGACATTTTTTCAATAGACCGATATGTACGGTACAGTCTATATAATTTGAGTTTATGTCGTTTACACCCTGTATAATAATTATTGGACAAGTCCACTGAGATAATGTATTAATAAAGAGAACTAAACTTAAAATGAACGAACCCGAAATTAATTTACTTATTTATTAATTTACTTATTTATTTATTTACTTATTTATTTATTTACTTATTTATTTATTTACTTATTTATTTATTTACTTATTTATTTATTTACTTATTTATTTATTTACTTATTTATTTATTTACTTATTTATTTATTTACTTATTTATTTATTTACTTATTCATTTATTTACTTATTTATTTACTTATTTATTTATTTACTTATTTATTTATTTACTTATTTATTTATTTATTTACTTATTTATTTACTTACTATTTACTTATTTACTTACTTATTTACTTACTTACTTATTTACGTACTTATTTACGTACTTATTTACTTACTTAGTTACTTACTTAGTTACTTACTTACTTAGTTATTTATTTATCTATTTATTTATTTATTTATTTTGCTAATAATTGTAACATGAAATATAATATAAACAGAAAAACTTTAGTTCGCTCCTGAAAGAGTAGAACTCGTGCTCAGGGGCGGATTTCTGAATTGAAATTAAGCAGTATATAATACAGTTTGTTTTATATCTACCTTTATATTCAATAAGAATATATAAATTTAAATTTACAATTTTTCAATTTTTATAACATCCATACATAACTTTTTTTAAATTTAATACTAGAACTATTAGAATCGACAAGATTAGGATATTTAAAAATAAATTTGTAATATATTCTTGGGTCTAAATTACTACTATGATTAAATACTGTAGCAGTGTTGCATTTTGGTTCAAACAATCTTAAAGAATCCATACCTTTTGTTTCATAACTATGAGAATACAATTCAAAATGCATGCAAATATAGCGTAATAGTCTTAAATATAGATATAATATATTGCTTGTATGCATCTGAAGTCTGATTTGTGTAACATGTAGCTAATCTGCAATGGAGGGAGAAAGGAACTGGCCACCCTACCCCATTATCTCTTGACCTAGTTGCCTAGTGGTGTTTTTTGGTATCACTTGTGAGGTTCAGACCTGTCTTCGGACAGTTCACTAAATAACAACTCTGTAACACCTAATAAAATTATCACAACAAAATACACTGAGATACGAGCTTCACGCAATTCTAGAGATTCTATGGAATCTATATTTAAAATTGTACTCCAGTTACATTTTAGTTTCCATCGAATCAGAAGAAGTGGTTTCTGTACAGGAATCTCATTCCATACTTGGACGGTAAATTTAGTTACTTAAAAAACTCGACAGGAAAAGGTGGAGACCATATAAAGAATTCTTAATTTGTCGCTCAGTATTTTAGTCGCGAAATACGACAAAGGCGCCAGTCCTGTTTGGACCGTGTTGTAGTTGAACGGTTTAGTTTAAAAAGTGCGATAGTCCCTTAAACTTTCAGACGTGAGATGTGCATTCAAAATTGTTGCAAGTCATTTCTAGCACGCTAGAAATTCCACTTCACGCATCGTCTCTAATTTCATCCTTCACTGTTGCTCGTCACTGGAATCTCTGCCGCCTGAAGTCAAGGGCTGCGAACATTGAATTCTTTCAAATCCAAAGAAAATTATCTTATGACGAGTTGCCAAACTAACTTACTATTATGACAAGTGTTGTATTGCATGTTTCCACGTATTCACATTTTTTTATGTTCTAATGATATTCAACTTATTTTATATTTTTGTTTTCATAATAATGTTATATTTCTAATGTGATAAGTTGAGCTATATATAATCTTAATTTTCCTTATTGTGTGTACTTAGAAATATTGTATTCACTGTATACTTTGTACTGCACTATTTTATTACTACTATTAATATTATTATTATTATTATTATTATTATTATCATTATTAATTCTTCTTTATTATTCTTATTATTATTATTATTATTATTATTATTATTATTATTATTATTATGAATAATTGTCTTTTTTTTTGTATGCCTCATTTATTTTGACCTTGACATATTATTATGCTTTTTCTTTCTTTCTGTATGTTATATATTATGTCTGATTTCTTCTTATTTGTTGTTTATTTTGTATTATTATTATTATTATTATTATTATTATTATCTTATTCAGTTTTGTGTGTAAAATTGTAGTGTAATTTGTTAATTTGTAGTGTTTTTAAGTCTTTAAGTGTTAGAGAAGGCCGTATGGCCTTAACTCTGCCAGGTTAAATAAATCATTATTATTATTATTATTATTATTAATTATTATTATTATTATTATTATTTCTATAATTTCATTAACGAATAAAATATTTCATTTTCTTTAGAACTTGTACAAGAAAATATAATAATAATAATAATAATAATAATTAATAATTTTAAACACAATTACAGGCTCATTTTTTTAGATTTTAACAATTGCAAATTAAAAATTCAGCACTTTAAAAATGAGATTTAGCATTTTATAACACATTTAATGCTGGAATTCAGCATTTTGTAGCCTTTTGGGATGGAACATTCTTTAAATGAAATTTTGGTGGTAGAAATTCAATGTCATCAATGTGTTAACAGGTGCATTTTCTACATTTTCCAGTTTAAAATCTTGAAAATAATAAATAAGTAAAGTAACATACAATAATTGCAGTGAAATTGTGGACATTAAGAAACATGTCACATACATTGAACACTATATCTAAAGAGAACGTATAGGTAGCCAATATTCTAGCAGCAGAGAGTTTAGTTGAAAACTCGGGATAACGGTCACATTTCTGAACTATTTAATACTGTAAAAGCTAATATGGAGGACCGAACTATTTGAAAAATACAAGACTATGTGTCGGGACCCTTAAATAGATTCTGATTTCTTTTTCAAAAACACAAACATGTCTCATAAAATTTAGTTTCGTTCTTATTTCGCAGAAACACATACTTTTGCATTTTCTATTCAATTTCGCATTTTACCGCGGATTAAAAAACTACAGTAACATACTTAACACGCTTTTAAACATAAAATTACTTATTTTGACAGCATTTAGGCGTATTTCGCATTTATCGTGATTGCAAAAAAATCTACCATCTCTAGTAATGCGATTAGAAAATAGGCTTTGTACGTCAAAAACCAGACTTCAAATCCCGGAGAGTCCAAACTATATTTACCATGGATGATACTGGCCTAACCTCACCCGCTGGCCTACCGTTTGAGATGAAACTGTGAGGTGGAGAAGAAAATAAAACCCACACTTTGATATAAAGTTGAAATATTTTTGTGGTTGGAAAATATGAACAAGTATGAGCTTAAAAAAACATATATATAATATATATAGAGCCCACACCAAAGAGTAGAATAACGGTAACAGCGCGTCTGGCCGCGAAACCCGGCGGCCCAGGTTCGAATCCCGTCGGGGCAAGTTACCTGGCTGAGGTTTCCGAGGTTTTCCTCAACCCAATATGAGCAAATGCTGGGTAACTTTCGGTGGTGGACCCCGGATTCATTTCACCGGCATTATCACCTTCATTTCATTCAAACGCTAAATAACCTGAGATGTTGATACATCGTCATAAAATAACCTAATAAAACGAAATATAATGCATAGAAACAATGGCCTATGGGCGTATAAAGAAAAAAAATACTCTCTTTCTCTCAGTTTCTCAATATCTGGGGAAAACAATAACAAATGTGGGAAAAACTAAAACATGTGCTTTTCCTGTTTATTTATGACAATAATAGTTTCATGGGTCATAAATTTAAACACAAATGTTTCACTTTTGCTAGCAACCCTTAAAACACTTTTTCTTTGTTTCTCAGTATATGGGGAAAACAATAACAATGCTTTTCTTTGAAAATATATAATCTTATTGAAAAGGTATATTAATGAAACAAATTAAATTATAAATGTATAGACCCCTCTACAATCATATAATCAATGAAACAGCCAAGAATTAACAGTTCACTGATAATAATACATCTTTTATTTTTTTTCTCCACTTTCCGTGAGTTATTTTCTTCTTAATTTTCAGTTTCGAAAAAGGTTATATCAAGGTTTTAATTGAGAACTTTTGTTGATATACCAAAAGAAACTAGGTTAACCTATAAAATCTACTCCAAATTTAATTTGTGCACCACCAATTTCATGTGAACTCACCAGGTCTCCAGTTAACGGTTCGCTTCTTCTCGTAATTAAGTTCTCAATATTCCGTCTTCATCGTCGGCGTTACACAGCCAAATATTGACAACTGTGTTTTGAATACAATCCCAGCAGCTAGCACACTCGCGTTTCTACTCCACGAAACAGACCCTCCCCCTGCAACGAAGGTGTCTTGAAGCATATTTGAGGTCACCTTCACGTGGGCATTCCCGAACATTCACCCGACACGTGTGGCACGTCTACACGTGGCCGTCTATCACTCACAGACGAGATCCCAGACTGCGGACTTGTGTGCTAATGTATTTACGGGTATACAAACCAGAGACTTCCGGCATCGGTCGGAATTTCTCATCGCTAGAGATAAATTATAAAACAGGAATCCATTTATATCTTAACACGAAATTCCTATAGTTTAGTTCCTAGTGTTCATGAGAATAAAACAGTAGTAAAATCACCAGAATACAAGAAAAAAATACTAGGCTTGTCATGAACGTGATACATAGTTTCTTATTCGTATACGTTAAAATGTTTCATAATACATTTATTAATTTATTTATTTACTTATTTATTTACTTATTTTACTTATTTATTTATTATTGTTACTTATTTATTTACTTTTTATCACTTATTTATTTAGTTTTGGTTACTTATTTATTTACTTATTAGTTACTTAGTTACTTATTTTTACTTACTTCTCATTTACTTACTTATTTATGTATTTACCATATATATATATATATATATATATCCAGTTAATATTTATTTATTATGATAATAATTGTAACATAAAATATAATATACATAGATATAATTTCAGCTCACACCTGAAAGAGTAGAATCGTGCTCAACGGATTCCTGATTTTAAATTAAGAAGTATATAATACAATTTGTTTTATGTCTACTACACAATAAGAATATATAGATTTAAAAATTACAATTTTTCATTATTTATAAAATCCATACATAACTTTTTATAAAACAGTTATATTACGGTTGTTCTTTATGGTTGTGAAACTTCGACTCTCACTTTGAGAGAGGAACATTGGTTAAGGGTGTTTGAGAATAAGGTGCTTAGGAAAATATTTGAGGCTAAGAGGGATGAAGTTACAGGAAAATGGAGAAAGTTACACAACACAGAACTGCACGCATTGTATTCTTCACCTGACATAATTAGGAGCATTAAATCCAGACGTTTGAGATGGGCAGGGCAAGCATTTATGGGTTTAATCCAGAAATGCATATAGAGTGTTTGTTGGAAGGCCGGAGGAAAAAACCTTTGGGGAGACCGAGACGTAGATGGGAAGATAGTAAAAATGGATTTGAGGGAGGTGAGATATGATGATAGAGAATGGATTAATCTTGCTCGGGATAGGGACCAATGGCGGGCTTATGTGAGGGCGGCAATGAACCTCCGGGTTCCTTAAAAAGCCAGTAAGTAAGTTATTTATTTATACAGTAAGTATACGTAAATTTTTAAAATTAATACTAGAACTATCAGAAATGACAAGATTAGGATATTTAAATATAAATTTGTTATTATATTCTTGGGCCTAAATTACTACTATGATTAAATACTGTAGCAGTGTTGCATTTTGGTTCAATCTTAAAGAATTCATACCTTTTGTTTCATAACTAAGAGAATACAATTCAAAGTTATTTTGATTTTTATGTATGAATTTTATTAATACAGTAGAATAAATTTGTCTTATTTTAAGAACATTAAAGTCTAAAAACAATTTTTGAGATGAAAAATTTTGGAGATTACAGGGAAGAATCTTACTTTGTCCAACGGTCCGTAGTAATAATGGGTAAAGAAAGAACTATGTTTAACAGTCATTTCTCACAAATTAAAATATTGATAAATAATCCATTATAAAAATTATATCAATTACAGGGTTGCGAAATTAAATTTCGGTTCAAGGCTTTAATACCGATTAACTTTGATTAATTGTTGCCTTCTGTTGAAGGATCTGAACTCAGATTTTGTCTACCACGTAAGAAAAAATGTTTATAATGATTTGAAGGATTGCCATATTTATAACTCCATTCATGCAATATTAACACATTTAAATACATAAAACAAGTAATCTTTGAAAATGTCTATACAGTAAACAAAATCAAACAGCACTATCTTGTTCATATTCACAATTTAGGCTCAACTCATTTCAAGTCTCATTTTCAAACATGCTTCCTCTTCATCTGGAAGTTCTGTCTTCTATGTTGCAGCTCCACATTGTCTCTTTTCATAGACCAACAGTAGTCAGCCATCATCACTTCATCCCACCTGCCTTGATAGGTGGAATTTTGTATTTCTTTCATGTCTTGATGAACCCTTTCTCTGTGTTCTTCTTTGTAATCTCCAAGACAACCAGGAAGAAGTCTCTTAAAAGCTATGAAGGAAATTGATTTTAACGCTCATATTGCATCCTAAATTTTTCATAGCTACCAACATATTTTCTACAATATTTTTTTTTTTTTTAAATCTGGGCATTTCCTATTCCCAAGAAATTTTCAACCTCATTCTTAAATCCTGTCCAAGCGAGTCGTTCTTTATGTGTCAATAACATTTACACATATAAATTTAACTTCAAAATTATTATATTATCATATGACTGACTATGTAGCCTAATTCTAGACAACTCGAGAAGTATAGATTGTTTCACATCGATCGAGTTCATTCACTTTACGATAGATTATATCGATTGCAGTATAAAATTACGCGCGAAATTTAAATATAGAGCACTTAAGGAATTACATTTTTGTGTGGGTGTTTGACGAAAACGGATTTCATTTTTGCAGAAAACATGAAAAAGTTATTCAAAATTACCCTTCGTCATGTAAAGCGCCAAAACATGGCAATTCTAATCATTATCTGTGCAACTGGTATGTGCATTATCAGTTTAAATAGGTCTATTAGACAAATGCCTAACGATTATTCCATCAATTCACATACAAGTCCCCTTAACAAAACACCATCGCTTCCTGGGACATTATAATACTTAGGTTCATTTACTGAGTAATTTATTTTTTATTTGTTATTTTATGACGCTTTATCAACTGCATCTTGCGTCTGAATGAGATGGGGATGAAATGAGTCCAGGGTCCATCGCCGAAAGTTACCCAGAATTTGCTCTTAATAGGTTGAGGGAAAACTTCGGAAAAATCTCAACCACTTAATTTATCCCAACCAGGATCTGAACCATGGCCCACTCGTTTCACGATCAGGCATACTAACCGTCACTCCACAGCGGTGAACTTGAGTCATTTATATTAATATCTTCCATAAAAGACCTATCATCCCCGCACCGTACCATAAAATATTTTATGCTCGACCATGCCGAAATGTAGTAATTATACACCTGGTAGTAGCCCTTTAATGCACCTCATTAAAGTTCATTATAATTTAGTTGTTCAGCCAATGAGAAATCACTGTTGTACCATTATAAAACCACAAGTATCGATTATTCTCGGATATGCAATCGAAAGACAACTAGCGAAACGTCACGGAGGCTGGAAATCCAATACTGTCACAGAAGGTTATGTTCTGTTACTATAATAATTAGCGTTAATTGTAAATAATATTTAAATAAATTCCATTTGTCATCTCGTTTTTCAATTCTGAATCAATTTCAGGTTATATCAAGACTAATTTTCATTTTATTCTCTAGATTATATCAAGATCAATGACATTCGTGCCTCGGAAAAAATCAATACTTTCGCGTCTGCGCAGATCTCACAATTCAGAAGGTCAGTTCCGCTCCTCACTTACATAACCATAACATGAATACTTATGAATAATTTCAAGTTAGAAAATGGTCGAGCATAAAAGTCGTATGAAACTTGCCTATAATGATAATTAAGACGCTCGTATGAAAATTATGAAACTCGCATGCGCTCGTTTCATAAACATACTCGCGTCTTAATTACTACCATTATAGGCTCGTTGCATAATGTACTAATTTTGTATATCACTTTATACGTAGGCCTGTGCACTGTATCAAAGACCCTGTTATTTACTGTTTTAAGTAATTTAATCCGCATTTATAGTTGACGTCTTTATACGTATATAATCGTTTTATTCTGGGAACTAAATGCCCTATGATTCGTATTAATCAGACAGAGCGGTCACGGTGAGGGGTATTTTTAGTGTCACTGACGTATACATTTATCGCACGTCCCACCCAACGCTTGTTAAATGTGGGCAGCCATTTGGAATCTAGAAGCAAATAGATTGTCAGACACTTAGGAGAGCATCGCACACGCGTCCGCTTCATGATAGTGAAACAACTCCGACCAGCAGGCCTGCAATAACAGGTTCAACACCTCTGGGCTAGACAGTGTATCCCGTCCGTGAATAGCATTACATATCCATTCTATGTTTTTATTAGGAGAAAGTGTGACCTCTCTGGTAGCTCTAGCTGGCAGGCGTTTCGAGTGCTGGACCAGGAATGGATCCACACACTTAGCTTCACATAGGACCATTATGCAACCCATACAGACTGCACGTTGTTCATTCAAAGTAACTTCAAAACTAAACCCTTAAGACCAAAGAAACAGATTCTTTCAATACCATTTTTCGTTAATTCCTTTTTAAGTGAGAAATCGACTTTGTTTCTATAAATAATTTCAACACCGCAGTAAACCCTGCAATATTAATATTGGTGTCCCTCAGGGTACAGTTCTTGGTCCTATTTTGTTTTCTATATACACATTAATGATTTATTAGCAATTGATCTACAAAACTATGAAAGTGTATTGTATTTCTACGCAGATGATACAGTGTCGCGCTGACCACATTACCCCATCCTTCCAAACTCTAAACGGGCTACGGCTTAACGAACGTAGAAATTTTCATTCTCTTGTTCTCCTTTTCCAAGTCCTTCACACTTCTACACCTCCCGTTTCAGTTACCTGTCATCATATCATAATCTCTTCACACGCACGCAAAATAGCCGAATTCTAGCCATACC
Organism: Periplaneta americana; assembly: GCA_025594305.2. Classification (NCBI taxonomy): domain Eukaryota; kingdom Metazoa; phylum Arthropoda; class Insecta; order Blattodea; family Blattidae; genus Periplaneta; species Periplaneta americana. The sequence goes on along the minus strand of JAJSOF020000035.1, from coordinate 29,365,826 downwards.
AACACATAAGACATCATCGTATTCATCATCATACACAATCTCGCTCTCGCGCTTGTGGAATACCCTACCCAGTGACATCAGAGACTGTCGGAATTTAGTAGCATTCAAAAGCAAACTTATTAAGCATTTTCTTACTACGTAGAGTAGGTTTAATTTTTACTTAATCAATAAAAGAAATGCTTCTCTCTTCTTAACTTTTACAATAAACTGTCTAGCTTTTATTAATCAGTTAATCTTTTAGTACTTTGATTTTTATTGTATTTGTCAATTTAATATTAATTGTAATTATAATTGTAATTGTATTCTTAATATTGTAGTTGTAATAACCTGGTAGAGGGGAAGAGAAGGCCTGATGGCCTTATTTCTACCAGGTTAAATAAATAAATAAATAAATACAATAAATAAAATATTATTGTTTGGGGAAAAATATTGGCACACTTAATTTAACGCAAATAATGGTTTAACATTAATAAAAGCTCGGTTTGATTCGAATATTCTTTCTTTTAACCCGCATGTAGCTCCACGTAAAGATATGCAGCATAGTATTGCTATACACCTGGCCATTTTTTTTTTTTTTCTCCAGATTTTAATGTACTTGAAGGTATTCCTTCTGTATTTAATTTCTGTCCACCCAGTGACCAGTCAGACAACGAATGAATGTCAGTTCTTCATAGGTCCTGTATTAATTCTGAGTATGACAATACATTTACATTATGAATTAAGAATATTTCTCTTACTGTTAATCTGTTGTTCTTATTTTTGTTTGGGAATGTTTTTATTTATGCTATTATACGAAATATAAAAAGTATTAAGGATGACAAATTTTATTTCGGTATATTTTCACAAAGTACTTAATTTTATCTAATCTACCATCACCTGAAATGGTGGTCCCAGAAGTGTTTCCTCACTTTGTTAGATGTAATACGGGATGAGTAAAAAGTATGGAACAATACTTGTAACTTTCTTATTTCTAATTTTATGAAGAAAGTATTTATACAAAAGTTGTAGGGTATCAAAGAAGAAATATTCTTAACATATTTTCAAATACTATGCGTTTCATTTATAAAAGGTGTACCAATGAGTCTGTTGTTTTTAAATGGCACCATATACTTATTTCTCCATTTTTTGGATTCTCCAGGTCTCAGTACTTACAAAATCATTACTTTTTTTTTTTGCCATTTATGAACTATCCTTTTGTAAAAAATTCCCTCTTTTCATGGCAATCTATGTATACTGAATAAAGGGAAATTTTAATGTTTCAGTACATCAATTTGAGGAAGCTTTGGATTAAACAATTGCAGAAAAAGCTTAGAGAAACAAGTGAATAAAGCTAATAAAAACAATTGATTAACAATGGTTAAGAATTAAACAATTTCAAAGAAAGATTTATATGAATTTTTAGTAGTAAATGGGAGCCATTTTGAGCACCTTTTGTGAACTGAAATCAACACGTGATACAACACAACCATACTAATTCTGGTTTTAGTGGGTTTTCTTGCTTTACAATCCATGTATTGCATTACTATTACAGTTAAATTTCAACGATGCATATCCTACAATGTATATTTTTTAAATTATAAGTTTAAAAAATACTAATATTGTTTGTTATTCAATTGTTTTTATTTGTTTTTTACGTGTTTCTATTGGTTTTTGTCTGCTATTGTTTAATCCAAAGCCTCTCAAATTGATGTACTGAAGCAGTATAAATGTATTTTATTCAGTACACATACATTGCCATCAAAAGAGGTAATTTTTATAAAAGAATACTTTATAAATGGCAAAAAAAATTACGATTCTTTACGTACTGAGACCTGAAGAATCGAAAAATAGAGAAATAAGTGCATGGTGCTATTTAAAAAAAAAAACAGACTCATTGGCATATCCTTTATAAATGAAAAGCATTGTATTTGAAAACGTGTTCAAAATATTCCTTCTTTGATATCCGATAACTTTTGTATAAATAGTTTTTTCATAAAATTATAAATAAGAAAGTTACAAGCATTGTTCCATACTTTTTACTCATCCTGTACATACCAGAAAAATAGCCTATAAATAGACAAGATTTACCAAACGTAGTACAAATGGACAAGAGTAAAAGAAATAAGTTTAGAATTTACTTTTCAACACAAATGTAATTTATTACAACACGTCACTTCATAGTATAGGCTTCAACACATATTTAACACTGACAACACACTATTTAAACACTGTAAAGCAGTTTGAATTTTAAATGAAAGTCCTAACACAAACTTCAAACAACACACTGAGGTCGAAGACACGCCGACAAAAGAGTTATGTACGTCACACGATTGCTGTTTGTATCTAGCATGTAACGAATACTGAAATCACTTGCCATATCTCAGAAGAATAAGATCGACATAAATCGTAGCATATCAGTATTTCCAAATAACTACGATAACACACAAAACTCTGCCTAAAGACGCGGCTCGCAAAGGTTAAATGTAGGAATATTAAAATTTGGCACTGAAAGAATGTAACGTGAAACCTAAGCCAAGTTTCTTTCAAGCAATTTTTTCCACTGTTGCCAATTTTATGATGACACAGCATGATATTTACTTCCGACCTTGGTTAAGGAGAACCAAGAATTAAATATAGTTACGAAGCAAGTGAAAGTTTTGCCTAAGGATCTTCCTTATAAACGACTTCATTAACGATCTGCGACGTTTAATACTACGTAATGATGTGTATCTTTTTAATGTTATACCATATTGCTTCTTAACATTTTACAGACCACGGGTTATATTCACTTATTGAAAAAAGTGACAAGGAGTTGAGAAAATACCTCTGACTACATGTAACGTCTTGATACAGGAATTTGTGTAATGAAATTAGGATAAATAAATACAATTTGCTCTTACGATTTAATGTTAAGTGTGTCTATGAACGGGATAAAATTAATAAACCATCAATTCGGTTAATCCTCCATAATATAAGAATAATAATAATAATAATCAATAATAATAATATAGACGCAGAGAAAAAAAAAACTGAAAAATGGCAATATTTAAAATATTAAAAGGAGTAAACGAATCATTTTTTCCTTCAGTGACTATAAAAAGGATTATTTTGTAGCCAAATCTGAAGTTTAAATTGTGTTTCACCAAAGTGCCTTTATATTTGTTGGTATCTTAAACTAGATCTTTTATTACTAAGTAATTCATAGTTTGATTTTGTTTTTGCAACCTGACCAAATTTGGTCATGTTTTAATTGATCATTTTTCTGGTTTCAACAGCGAGTGCAGAAGCAACTTGAAGAAATTGGCCAATAAATTCTTGGGACATCATTAAAAAGCATTTTCATTTATATATATTGCTATAAACTTTAAACAATTGTAAATATATTCATTTTGTAACAAATTCACATCAATAAGCAATATATTATAATCATTAGTTATATTTACTAAAGGTTTTTCTGCAGTAACAAAAGTTTAAATCAGAATTATTTCATTAATAAAAGCTGCTGACATATTAAATAACAATTCAAAAGTGTATAGTAAACTTGTTTTAAATAATGTTTGGGAATCTTGTATCCTTAACTTCTCAAAGATAAATTACAGTGAACATTCTTTTACAGTAATAATTGATAAAATAATATAATAACAAAATGAATATCAACAAAATCACGAACCAGTGAAATCTTTAATGGGATTCATTTATCACATTATTTTGGGTTTGTTTCAAATAAAGTTAATATGACTTTACGTTATGAACATGGTGATAATTAAATAAATTAAAATAATAATAATAACAATAATAATAATAATAATAATAATAATAATAATAATAATAATAAACAACGCACCATTACGAGGACAATCTACCGCTACATAGGTTTTGGTTATCAAATTTTTTTATGAACCAGTATCATATAGTTTTAGAGAAAAAAGGCTGATACGGGTGGCCTGAAACACCTGGTATATATATTTTTTATTTTATTGGGTTATTTTACGACGCTGTATCAACATCTCAGGTTATTTAGCATCTGAATGAATTGAAGGTGATAATGCCGGTGAAATGAGTCCGGGGTCCAGCACCGAAAGTTACCCAGCATTTGCTCGTATTGGGTCGAGAGAAAACCCCGAAAAAAACCTCAACCAGGTAACTTGCCCCGACCGGGATTCGAACCCGGGCCACCTGACTCCTCTTCTGTGTAAGAATGGTATCTTTCATGAAAAATGTTATGTTTTATTTAATGACGCTCGCAACTGCAGAGATTATATCAGCGTCGCCGGATGTACCGGAATTTTGTCCCGCAGGAGTTCTTTTACATGACAGTAAATCTACTGACACGAGCCTGTCGCATTTAAGCACACTTAAATGCCATCGACCTGGCCCGGGATCGAACCCGCAACCTTGGGCATAGATGGCCAGCGCTATACCAACTCGCCAACCAGGTCGACTATCTTTCATGATTTTATCGGATATCACCTAAATATTTCTATGTCAACCAGAATTGAATTTCCATTCCACAAAATCCTTTCATTCTAGGTCCAATATAGCGTTACACGTCACACTGTTAAATTTACTTTCACTGTTGTAACATATCTGCATTAATTTATAGACTTCAATATAGAATGACCGAGATATTGAAAAACAAATTAACAAACAATTACTCAAAGTAAGTCTTAATTAATATTACCTACATTCTAAAGTTATTTTATGCTCGACCATGCCGAAACTCAGATTTAAAGGCAGAGTCCTTTAATGCATGTATCTTTAGTCATTAAAGCAGGTCTTGAATGTAACTCACAGCAGATTAGTTTGACAACATCCGTTATCAAGTATCGATTATTCTCGGATATGCAATCTTACGAAAAGTAGGCTGGAAATCTCATCAATGCAATATTATGTTCGTTTCTATACTATCAGCGTTTTGTTTTATTCAAATAAATTCAATTTCTCATTCGTTTTCCTCTTCAATAATGAAAATTTAGAAGTTTAAATGACACAAGGTCAATGCATTATTGGGAAAAAATCAATAGTTTCGCGTCTGCAAACAATTCACGACCTAGAACAAGGTCACTTCCGATCTTGGATCAAATACAAATAAAATGGTATACATCTGAATACCGGTAATTTCATGGAGTTAGAAATATGGTCGAGCATCAAAAAGAGGATATGAAAATAGCTAAAGAAAAATTTTAATCGTATGAAAAAGGAAGCATTTTCGCTTGGACGTTTCTAAAAAAGATTCTAAGGAAGAGACTAGTGACGCCGCCACTCAGATTTAAAGGCAGAGAAGTTATCTTTGTATGGCGCTGAACGAAACATGGATTAGTTTCACGACGATCCTCTGAAGAGAAGCGATCTTTAGGATCTCATCTGCAAAATGTTGGATACTATCAATTTTGTTTTATCGGACTGCTTGGTATTTGTTTCCTCTTACGTAGAAAATTTAAAGGCTAAATGACAGCTGTGAGCAGTATGGGATGAAGATAAATGCAAACAAGACGAAGAGAAACGAGGCAATAGAAAATGGACATCTTCAAATACTTTGGGTGTACTATGAACAGTAACATGAGCTGGCAGGAAGTCAAAAAGAGGATAGCAATAGCAAAGGAAATTTTTAATAGAAAAGGAAGCATTTTCTGTGGACTTCTGGAAAAAGACTAAGGAAGAAAAGTTCGCGTTGTATGGAGAAAAATGGACATTCGACGATGTGAAGACGACATTAAGAATTTGAAATGTGGATGGGGAAATGCGGAGACAAAGTGAAAGGACAGAATAAAAAAATGAAACTGTGTTGGAAAGATTAGAAAGAATGCTGTGTTTGAAGAGAAAAAGATTGGTTGGGTCATTGGCTGAGGAAAAACTCTGAATGAATGAATGAATGAAAGGAATGAATGAATGAATGAATGAATGAATGGATATCAGGTTGATGACGAATTAAGATTATGGATCAAATGCGGAGACAAAGAAAAGGCAGAAAATACGAAAGATTAAATGCTGGGTTTTAAGTGAAATACATGCTTGGGTGTAAAAACTATGAATGAAAATGTTGCATGTTAATTAATATTTGCACAATGACGGAACGATTGAAAAAAAAACAAAAGAATGAAAAATTAAATTATTTTAATGTGAAATGTTTATGCTTAACAACAGACCATACTCTTGCAATGATATTGAATTTGTTGTTAGAGGAATAGACTTACTTTTTTGAATGAAATAAGAACCAATTCGTCAAAAATCTTAATATCGCAATAACACCCAAACAAGAGCAAAAAACGTTTCTCGCAAATAGGCTGCTAATCCTCTGCCACCTTTTATTATAAACAGATTGAAATGTATGAATAATTAGTTATACTATTCTATTCGTGAAATAGTCCTAATAAATACCATTCGACATTTTCATTTTCCTAAGAAAAAATAAGTAGCAAATAAAGTTAATCGTAAAACCAATATCTTCAGTGGAATTATATATATAACTATTACACTTTTACTACGTCATATTACTTTTCACCAATAAAATGGTACGGAACGACGTGTTTTAACCAATCATGTCTGCTTAGCCTACAAATTTTATTACCTCCTTAGAATTTGTTCGTTTTTATCACCTCCTAGCATTTGATACTTTGTTTGCTAACATAGTAGTTTCAATATAACTGTACCTTTTAAAATAATTCATGTTTATTTGAGCATCCTTAATTGAAATTCTTCTATCATTTATCTTGTTTATATTATTTAGGTTATGTTATTGCTTCTGCTGTATGAGATTATGGATATATCAGAGATTGTTTAAAATATATTAATAATTGAAATGGAAGTCAATTGTTTTAATAAAAATTAAACTGAATCAAAAAAACCTTCTTGACTAGTAATCGTCCATAGAGTTCAATTATGATTGTGTAGTTGGCACAACTGGTAACAAGATAACAGCTCACCATAACACACTACTGCCATCTAGCGGAATATTTGTAATGATGAGATGGTACAATAATACATTTTCAAGACACTTTAATATTTTAGTAGGTCAATTAATATTTTATTGTATTAGAGTACTCTCTTTATTTTAATCTTTATATACTTTCTTCTAATCGTGTAATAGTCAACTAAATCCCACTCGAGCTTTGATTTTCTCTAGATAAATCAAAACCTCTAGGGCGGTCCACCGTTGTGGAGTAAAGGTTAGCACGTCTGACCGTAAAACTAGCGGTCCCGGGTTCAAATCCTGGTTGGGACGAGTTACCTGGTTGAGGTATTTTCCGGGGTTTTCTCTCATTAATAGCAAATGTTGGGTAACTTTAGGCGCTGGACCCTACACTCATCTCGCTAGCATTATCACCTTCATCTCACTCAGACGCTAGATAACCATAGCAGTTGATAAAGCGTCGTAAAATAATCAACTAAGGAAAAACCTATAGTGAGATTACTATAGATAATCCCACAAAACTATTTCTGTTATTACAAGATACAACCACATTTTTAAAATCGGCATTTTACACGATAAAGTTAGTATTGATAATAATAATAATAATAATAATAATAATAATAATAATAATAATAATAATTACTTACATATGGCTTTTAAGGAACCAGGAGGTTCATTGCCGCCCTCACATAAGCCCGCCATCGGTCCCTATCCTGAGCAAGATTAATGCAGTCTCTACTACATCATACCCCAATAATAATACTTACTTACTTTTAAGGAACCCAGAGGTTCATTGCCGAGCTCACATAAGCCCGCCATTGGTCCCTATCCTGAGCAAGATTATCCAATCTCTATCATCATATTCCACCTCCATTTTAATATTATCTTCCCATCTACGTCTCGGCCTCCCCAAAAGTCTTTTTCCCTCTGGCCTCCCAACTAACACTCTATATGCATTTCTGGATTCGCCCATACGTGCTACATGCCCTGCCCATCTCAAACGTCTGGATTTTATGTTCCAATTATGTCAGGTGAAGTATACAATGCGTGCAGCTCTGCGTTGTGTAACTTTCTCCATTCTCCTGTTACTTCATCCCTCTTAGCCCCAAATATTTTCCTAAGAATCTTATTCTCAAACACCCTTAATCTCTCTTCCTTTCTCAAAGTGAGAGTCCAAGTTTCACAACCATAAAGAACAACCGGCAATATAACTGTTTTATAAATTCTAACTTTCAGATTTTTTGACAGCAGACTAGATGACAAAAGCTTCTCAACCGAATAATAACAGGCATTTCCCATATTTATTCTGCGTTTAATTTCCTCCAGAGTGTCATTTATATTTGTTACTGTTTCTCCAAGATATTTGAATTTTTCCACCTCTTTGAAGGATAAATCTCCAATTTTTATAGTTCCATTTCGTACAATATTCTGGTCATGAGACATAATCATATACTTAGTATTGTGGTTCCTATCACCACGGCATGGCGCGTCCTCAGGTTGCGGATAGAGGTGACGGCCTCCAGATATGGAGGGTAGCTGCAAATATATTGAATAAGCAGTCGTGGACAGCCGATAAGGGGTGGTCCTCCAGCTTGAGGGTTGGGCGAAGGGCTAACAACCCATTACCGTAAAAAAACAGCTTGTTACGAAACCTAACAATAAGCCTCGGAATGGGACTGATTCTCCCGAATAATAATAATAATAATAATAATAATAATAATAATAATAATCATCATCATCATCATAATCATCATCATGATCATCAGCATCTTAATAAACTAATAATAACGATAATTTTTCAGACGTGGGGGGGGGATTTTATAGTAGTTCAGTATAGTCACCATTGAAAGAACGATTTCACCTTGGAGAGAGAATTCCCACGCGGCCATTTCTTGAATTCATGACTGACTGTAATTTTCTACACTGCCAAGGCCGGATATAATTAGGATTTGGATGTTCCTACACAGAGATGAGTAAGCTTCCACATAGGATAAATTAAATCTTAAGAATCGCAATTATAAGGATTCGATAAATCCCCTGGTACGTATTGGGTAATCGCTATACCTGCTTTCAGGGTGTAGGAACTTAAAAGCTAAATGATCACCTTTTGTATTACATGGACAGATGCCATAGACGAGTTCGGACAAATGAATGTTTTATACGACTCCTAACTCCCAATGTCTTAATGACAGAAAATAGTACAGTTGGCTACGAAGGCTTATTGATGATAAAAACAGTCACCAGGATTAATTAAAATATTTTCGTAGGTCATTCAAAACGAATTGCGTAACTCTGTCAGGCAAAATATTTTCCTTGGAGAATGAATCAAAATGTAAGTTGAAACAAGAAACTCCAGAACCTTCGAATTAGATTTATCTGCATTGGGAAGTAGGACTATCGTTCGAGGCGTGGAAGAAAACGGAACTGTTCTCAAAGTCACGAAATGGACTCAAAGGAAGCAGATGACCGGATGTTGACAAGCTATTTCTAAAACACATGCAGAAGGTCTATATTTAAATATAGCCAACAAAATCGACCCAGTGTTGCATCTTCAAACAGCCTCTTTTCATTGACGAAAGTCCAAACAGCATTAGAGTCTATATATGTTTACATGTTCAACATTCCTCAATGACTAGAGCCCAGATTTTTATGTAATCACATAACATTCTATTTATTCTTGTGCACAGATCTGAAAATATAAATGTTGCGAATTTTTCGGTATGCAGTTTCACATATTTAACATATTTCTGTGTTGTTCTACATTAAATTATATATTCTGATGAAGTTTATGTTACAGACGAAATCCAGTTAGTTTCGTAACAACAAGTGTTTTAATATTTTCGGCTGAGTTTGTTACAAACTTTGGGAAGTTAAGGTAGATGGCAAGAGCAGGGCTGGAAAGTCACGCGTAAAAAAATTATTTCTACATGACGCGTAAAATACGAGTAATTTATGTCATAGATGTAAAACATGTAATGAATTCAAAACTTTCTGTAATATGGGGTTATTCAAAAGTAAGTCACATTTGTTCTTTTAAATTAACGTATACTACATAAAATGGTAACATATTTGTATGTATCGAACAATGGGATTTCTTCGTTTATCACACTCATTTATTTTGGTTAACATGGTAACAGGTTTTGTTTGTGCGTCAAAAGTAAATTTACTTCCTACGAAAACATAAAAATTGAAAATTTATCGTTTCAAAAGGTAGAAAATTCAAAATCTTGGAGCAACAATAACAAATATAAATGACATTCGGGAGGAAATTAAACGCAGAATAAATATGGGAAATGCCTGTTATTATTCGATTGAGGAGCTTTTTTCATCCAGTCTGCCTTCAAGAAAAACTGAAAGTTAGAATTTATAAAAGTTATATTACCGGTTGCTCTGTATGGTTGTGAAATTTGGACTCTCACTTTGAGAGAGGAACAGAGGCTAAGGGTGTTTGAGAATAAGGTGCTTAGAAAAACATCTGAGGCTAAGAGGAATAAAGTTACAGGAGTATGGCGAAAGTTATACAACGTAGAACTGCATGCATTGTATTCTTCACCAGACATAATTATGAACATTAAATCCAGACGTTTGAGATAGGCAGGGCATGTAGCACGTACGGGCGTATCCTAAATTCATATAGAGTGTTAGTTGGGAGGCCGCAGAGGAAAAAGACCTTTGGTTAGCCCGAGACGTGAATAGGAGGATAATATTAAAGTGGATTTGAGGGAGATAGGACATGATGGTAGAGACTGGATTAATCTTGCTCAGGATAGGGATCGATGGTGGGCTTATGTGAGGTCGGAAATGAATCTCTGTAAGTAAGTAAGTAGGCTTATAGGAAAGGTGAAAATAAAAACGCTTGTATCTGAAAGCAAGTTTTTTGGAGTTATGTTTTGACCAAATACCACAGAATTTTTCATAATCATTAAGAAATTCCAAATAAGGCATGCGTCAAAACACGACAGTTTTAGTTTATATTGTTTTCCAAATAGCGGGCACTTGAATATCGGACTTTTTTTTAATTTCCGTAAGATATTCGCTATTGAGAAATTTCTCTGTAGCCTAGCCTACTTGTTTCGCAATCGTGTATCAATACCGTAATTGAGGAGTTAGCTGTATGGGCGTATAGCAGAGTATGCAGTTTGTGGGAAATTTAATTTTGAAGTGTTGAAGAGGTGTAATGGTATGTAAAATAAGCTGAAGTAACATACTTCATCTTCTACAGCACTCAAAAATTGTTCTTCTCTTCATTTACTATATCTTTTTGTAACAAATAGGGGAGAGTCGGGTAGTATCGGACATCGGGTAATATCGGACTGTGAGTTTCTTTCATCTACCACACGATGATAGTACCTGATTGGCATGGTTACGTTTCTGTGATGTCGCATAGAGAAACGTAACCGTGCCATTCAATTATTACCATATGGTGGTAGATGAAAGAAACATACACTCTTCGATACACCACAATAATGTCCGATTAAAACCCGTATTCTACCTGTAACTACTTAATTGCATTAACATATTTGTTGCTCTGTTATACGCCCTTCTTTTATCTAACGGTTTCGAAACCCATATTATTGAGAAATGTGGAGCAACCAGTAAGAATATGTGGAAAAAGCAAATAACATAGTCTTTATACAGGAAATTCAGACAAAGTAAATTACATTTTATAAGATAAATTGACTAAATTTGAATTTCCCTTTCGTATGAAGTATTGGTCCACCGCTCGGAGAAACGGTGAAACGAGCGGGACCGGGTTCGAATCCTGGTTGGGACAAATTAGCTGGCTGAAGTTTTTTTCCGGGGTTTTCTCTAAACCCATTAAGACCAATTGCTGGGTAACTTTCGGTGCTGGACCTTGGACTCATTTCACCGGCATTATCACCTTCATATCATTCAGACGCTAGATAACCACAGCAGGTGATAAGGCGTCGTAAAATAACACACTAAAAAAAGAGAAGTATTCAAATATTCTGACTTAAGGGTTAGGTACAGCTTACAGCAGTAACATTTTGGAAATATTCAACTTTTTTTTTTCCTCCATTACTGTATCTTGTACAATAATGAAAATTAGTATGTGTAAAACACTGTCCTTCTGCTATATGACAAAAATATTTTTACGATTTAAAAAAATACATATATATATATATATATATATATATATATATATATATAATTCAGTTCACTGTGCAATGCAATGATGAAGCGTTTCCCATATAACTAAAAAACTATCCAACATTCTGTGATGAAATTTTTTGTGTGTATTTATGCATGTCACATCTACAATATGATGCAAGATCACTTCTCTACCTTTGATATATTGCATGATGATAAATAAATTCATTTAAAAAATGGTCAAATATCAGTATTTTCTATTACATAAAATATATATATATATAATTTATTAAGGAATGTAGTTGAAAATGCTTGATAACTTATTATAAACATGAGTTTCAGCAATAAGATAAAAGAGAGAGAACATGAAAAAGTTAACAAGTTTATGAGTTATGAGGTAAACGCTTCATCACTGCACAGTGAACTACCACCATTATGATTTTAAAAATATTTATATAAATAATTCTTTTTAAATCGTAAAAATATTTTTTTTTCATATAGCAGAAGGATAGTGTTTTACACATACCAATTTTCATTATTGTACAAGATACAGTAATGGAGGGAAAAAAATGTTGAATATTTCAAAACATACTGCTGCCATAAGCTCCATTACTAATCGTAGTTTAAGAGAGAAAAATAATATATATTCCATTCTTTTCAACTTAATGTCTACACGCTAAGCGCCCTCAATGAGTCCAATAAAAAGAACAGATTGTCAAATAAAATAATCCATCTCTTTGGATTTACATCGATCGTCTAGTTCAAAAGTGCGACAACTAAAAAAAAAAAAACAAGTTTTGAGATATCTTCAGTTGAAAGTTTCAAATAAATCACTTAGAAAGGAACAGAGTTCTGGTTCATAACCACGACAATTAGAAATGAGTCAGTATTCAGGACGAGTTTATCACAATCTTCCAGTTCATTATTAATACATTTCGAAATGTACTAATAATGAATTAGTAAAGTCCATAGTTATAATTATTTGTAAAGCAGTTTATTTAGTTTTTTTTCTTCTTTTTTGGTTGTAAATATGACTTATCTCAATACTGAATCGGAAAGAGCTCCGAAAGGGGCTTTTAGTAGTATAAATAACTAACATATGGCAATTTTTGAGTTGTCGCACTTTTGAACTGGACGATCGACATGTTACACAAAACTGTATTTCCAAACTGTTTCTCTTTCTGAAGTAAAACCTTTGTTCAGTCTTCATCACTCATTTCTTCAGCTCGTTCTACTCGCTCGTAATGGATTCTGATGGAGCCGATATTGTGGTGAAGACATCAGTGCAAAGTGATGGGTGAAAACGAATACCTACAGAGGCAAAGGTGTACAGTATTTTTCTTTCGTGGTACGTACTACCTATCCGATACACCGTCACTGGTGGCGAGTTCAAGAACGAATTACCTACTGTACGTTACACTGCATAAACAACAGCCCAAGCCTTCTCCAAGACGGGTAATACCTTGGATCACAAATTTCTATCAACATTAATATTTGAGGAAAGAAATGAAACTTGGAGGGAAGGTCAGGATGAGGATTAGGAAACGGTGGCTAGGAGCGGGTTAAGGACGACCCTTTAGCACTTCGGTCAGACTGACGTCTATTGCGCACCCCGAATTATGGGATGAATGAGGATGAGGTGTACAAGTCCACCGGCCGCATGAGACCCTAACCCGTTCACTCAATGGGTCCCCTACACCTCTTTGCTATAAATTCATACAACCAAGGTGACCAATCAGCACAGGATCCATTCCGACGGCTCTTCCAAGGTGCTGAAGCGACCTTGAAAGTGCTCTTAAGGAATTAATCCTGGCAGAGATATTGCGGAAAGCTTGGAACCCAGAGACGGTTTCAGAGGACTCAACTCCTGTAAGCGGACAGTAAGAAGACATGCGTCATGACCTGAATATGTCTATGGAATGAGATGAAGAAGATGAATGATATGAAATTTAAATTCTTTTTCTACAGGGAAGAGGAAGGGAAATGGACCGTGGCAATGAAAATTCCAACCCGGCATTTGCCTAAGTAACTGAGAAAAACCACAGTCAGGTTCGTCGGTCCTGGGATTTGAATCGCGGACCTCTCGAATGCGAGTTCCGTGCGGAACGCATGAGCCAACTCGCTCGGTGAGGGAAGGTCAAAGAGCTTCAAAATATTCTTTTGGAATGATGTCCATAATAAGGGTGTGTACTTACTTACTTACAAATGGCTTTTAAGGAACCCGAAGGTTCATTGCCGCCCTCACATAAGCCCGCCATCGGTCCCTATCCTGTGCAAGATTAATCCAGTCTCTATCATCATACCCCACCTCCCTCAAATCCATTTTAATATTATCCTCCCATCTACGTCTCGGCCTCCCTAAAGGTTTTTTTCCCTCCGCTCTCCCAACTAACACTCTATATGCATTTCTGGATTCGCCCATACGTGCTACATGCCCTCCCCATCTCAAACGTCTGGATTTTAAGTTCCTAATTATGTCAGGTGAAGAATACAATGCGTGCAGTTCTGTGTTGTGTAACTTTCTCCATTCTCCTGTAACTTCATCCCGCTTAGCCCCAAATATTTTCCTAAGCACATTATTCTCAAACACCCTTAACCTATGTTCCTCTCTCAGAGTTAGAGTCCAAGTTTCACAACCATACAGAAGAACCGGTAATATAACTGTTTTATAAATTCTAACTTTCAGGTTTTTGGACAGCAGACTGGATGATAAGAGCTTCTCAACCGAATAATAACACGCATTTCCCATATTTATTCTCGTTTAATTTCCTCCCAAGAGTGTCATTTATATTTGTTACTGTTGCTCCAAGATATTTGAATTTTTCCACCTCTTCGAAGGATAAATCTCCAATTTTTATATTTCCATTTCGTACAATATTCTGGTCACGAGACATAATCATATACTTTGTCTTTTCGGAATTTACTTCCAAACCGATCGCTTTACTTGCTTCAGGTAAAATTTCCGTATTTTCCCTAATCGTTTGTGTATTTTCTCCTAACATATTCATGTCATCTGCATAGACAAGAAGCTGATGTAACCCGTTCAATTCCAAACCCTGCCTGTTATCCTGAACTTTCCTAATGGCATATTCTAGAATAAGGGTGTGTACACTTGGTCAAAATTAAAGTGGCCGGCGTCTGAAAGACTAAGTTCGAATCGGGTATTTCCGTGAGCGCTCGGAACAGCCAGGCTTTGTTTAAAAGATTGCGTGTATTCTTCTAGTAGTTATAATGGGGAACACAATTATTAATCACTAAAATCTTCCGAGAAAATAATTCATATACGAGATTTAAAACAGACAGATCGTTCAGTGTGTTTAAACAGTGAATATTGTAACACAAACACACTATACTGTATAACAGTTTCTCAAGTGGAGTATGACCATTGCTAGTTACTATGCCAGTCTGATTACAGTAAAAATTTGTGTAGTTTGTAGAGCGTTAGCTAAGACTTGGTGAGGTTGCGTTCAAATCTTCGTGGAATTATTAAACTTTTTTTTGTTGCCTTTTAAATGCATCAGTGAAAATATAACAGGATTTCGTCATTTTTTTATCCTTAAAATACTTTTCGCTTTATTATTTTTTTCGTGTTAATAGAAAATTTTGACGCTAGATGGAAGTAACACTAAAGACGACAAAGGGCTTTCATATTAAAATGCTGTGTTAATTATTTTATTAATCCCTACTGCTTTGCACTCTATTTCCCAAGGAACATTCAGTAAATACTATTTTGACGGTTAAATAATTGGCAATAATTAATTTGCAAGTTGTGCTACGGGGAATATGATTATTATATTAATCTAAATCCGTGATGATTAGGGCTTAAACGTAGTAATTGTAAACAAGAATAAAAACCATAATTCTGATGACAAAATATATCCTGATTTCCTGGAATTATAACCACAAATTTTTACCAATTTTGTAATTGCCTGTAAGTAACATGTAGCCCAAATCAGCGCCTTGTATTATGGAGTTAACTAAAGCGGCGCACGGAGGTTTACGGTAGTGAACTGCGCGCTCAACCGAAAGGACTTAGAAAATTTTTATTGCTCAAGAGACCGACCACTTTCATTTTGACCAAGTGTACGCTCATATGTTCTAATTTCAGCTAACTCTTCAATTGCTACTACTAGATTATAAAAATTAGCTTACATTTTTAAACAAAATTTCTCCTCTTCCCCAGATTCGTCTTATTTTATACACATTCCTCCCGCACATTTACCTCTCTTTCTTCCTTCTTTTTTATTTACTAACAAAAGATAATGCAGGGATGTATGTAACAATAGAATCTGCAAATAAACATCGTAACATTCTCACGAGATACAGTCTGATACACTATAAGAAATGTAGTATAATTGTGCATCTTTCTTAAATTAGAGCACTGCTATTACATCTTGAAAATATGACATAACAGTGTGTAAAAATAATCCAGGTCCGCAGTGCATCTATTATCTTTTAACGACTCTGCTTGGGATCATTGAACTAGGAGCTGACGCTACTGAGGCATAACAACTCTCATTTATTATATATACCGCACATCTGCTCCCATTCAAAACATGCACTTTGAGCTCTGCCGCAGATTGCTGAAGAATTCGCATAGATTTGCATTTATATTCACTTAGTAATAAGAAGTATTACACTGCCACAGAATGAGTGTCAAACCACATCAAATGTATACTTACTTACTTACTGGCTTTTAAGGAACCCGGAGGTTCATTGTCGCCCTCACATAAGCCCGCCATTGGTCCCTATCCTGAGCAAGATTAATCCAGTCTCTACCATCATATCCCACCTCCCTCAAATCCATTTTAATATTATCTTCCCATCTACGTCTCGGCCTCCCCAAAGGTCTTTTCCCCTCTGGCCTCCCAACTAACACTCTATATGCATTTGTGGATTCGCCCATACGTGCTACATGCCCTGCCCATCTCAAACGTCTGGATTTAATGTTCCTAATTATGTCAGGTGAAGGATACAATGCGTGCAGTTCTGCGTTGCGTAACTTTCTTCAATCTCCTGTAACTTCATCCCTTATTTTTTCCGAGGCTTATTATTAGGTTTCATAACAAGCTGTTTTTACGGTGATGGGTTGTTAGCCCTTCGCCCAACCCCCAAGCTGGAGGACCACCCCTTATCGGCTGTCCACGACTGCTTATTCAATATATTCGCAGCTACCCTCCTGCCAATCAAAAACAGTTTTCACAAGGTCGGTTTCAGGGTTAGCCACAAGAGACCTGGACGTAAGAATTAAATTGCCTGTTTGTAAATAATAATCAAATGGCACTTGCAAAATCTCTGGGTACCTTCATTTCATTCAGACGCTAAATAACCTAAATGTTGATACAGCGTCATAAAATAACCCAATAAAATAAATATTCAGTGTATATTATTTATTTTCAATAAATTTTTATCCATCTTGATTACACAACTTTTAACACTGTGTCACTTCGGAATATGAATCTGAGGATGACCCATAAATAGGTCGAAACATGTGAAAGAGGTACGTTGAAGTTTAACACAGGAAAGTCTCATCATACATATTCCGAAATTTTTATCGTTTTGATAGCTACCACATCTTGTCGCAGAATATTTTTTTTTTAATTTCATGAAGTATTTTTCTAACAGTAATTTACATTTTCTTTTTTGTTCATTTGAATTGATTAGGTTGCCGATATTTTTAATCCAAGATTTGGACGGCTATCATTTCGATATACTTCTATAACAGAGATTAATAAATTTGTTACTTTACAGTTTCGTTATACTTTTTTGTAATAAATTAAAGATTTGTGATTTATTGCATTACTTTGTATGGAATTTAATTAATTTACTTCATATGTAATTATTTATAACTATAATTATGCACCAAAAACTTTGTGAGTACAAAATTGATAAGATATTTTATCTGGGGGTATGCGAAAGAAAAAAGATTGAATGCTACTGCTCTATACAACCAACGTTCTCCCACTTTCTTCTTGAAGAAAGCTGATCAGCAATGTCTACATCTACTCTTCAATCCAATTGCATTAAAAAATTCATTAAGACTGCAGCCTACTTTGATATTATTTTTAAAATGAAACTGCCTAGAAGTTACGTTTGCAAGTTTTAATCACTTCTTGACAGCTTATCTATGTTATGTCCTTCGATTTTTTAAGCAAAGGTCTTATAAAAATCACAGGCTATTCTGTTCACGTACCATGGATTAATTCCTGATGTCAACGACCTGTGAAACTGAATAAAACAATAATTATCCCATTTAGCTCGACAATAAAAAAACCTCGGAGTTCATTTCGAATCTAATCTCAATTGACACTAAGAAGGTATTCTCTATTCTCCATTCACTAAAAAGAATGTACCATTATCCATCTAAATAAAAACAGATTCTGATACAGTCATTCTACCTCACTTCGATTATTGCGACGATTTTTTCAGTGACCTCAGGATTGATTCCTCCCAGAAACTACAGCGTGTTCATAACGCGTGCGTCCGCTTCATTTGTAATGTTCGATACTATGATCATATCTCGCCTTCTTTCGAGAAGTTATCATGGCTTAGGTTACATGAGAGGAGAAATCTGCACTAGCTTTCTTTCTTATATCGAATTATGCACACTTCATCCCCCTCTTCTTCATTCGCCCATTTTCATACTCCCACTTGCTATCATAATATTAATACTTGATCACAACGCGATAACACGCAAGAAATTCCACTTCACACATCATCTCTGTATTCCTCATCTTTCACTGTTGCTACTTCTCGTCATTGGAACTCTCTGCCGCCTGAAGTCAAGGGCTGCCAAACCTTGAAATCTTTCAAATCCAAGTTACAAAATCATCTCATGACGAGTTGCCAAACTAACTTACTGTTATGACAAGTGTTGTGTTGCATGTCTCCACGTATACACTACATTTTTATACTCTAATGATACTTATTTTTATCTGTTTTTGTTTCATCATATTTCCCGATAACGGTATGTCTACCATGTGATAACTTGAGCTAAGGTACTTATAATCATAATTTTCCTTGCTGTTTGTACCTAAAAATATTGTGTTCGTTGTATGCTTTGTACTGCACTACTTTGTTGTTATTATTATTATTGTCTCATATTTTTATACTTTGTATGTATCATTTATTTTGACTTACTGTTCAGATTTTATTATGCTTTTTCCTTTCTTTCTATATGTTACATGTTATGTCTCATTTCTATCGACTTGTTGTTTACACTGTTTTATGATTATCTATGTCAGTGTGTGTGTGTGTGTACGTGTGTGCTGTATTTTGTAAATTAGTAATGTCTTTTGTATCGCATTTTCACTGTATGGCCACAGTCTACTATATACAGTCGCGAAGCTCAATATGTAGTAAAAATGCAAACATGGGTAGTTGCCCACCACTAGGATCGCTACTATCGCATCATCATCGCAGATCTCTCTCCTAGCAGCCGACAAAATATGTTACACTTTCGCTGTCGTGTTCTTTTGGAAAAATTAACACCTTCCTTCAATTATTGAAATATTAAATGCATAAAGTTAATTTATTATTTTAACGAAGTATATTAAATTCCACCATAAACTCGAAGATACCTGCAAGAAATAAGTTAATATAATTTTTGTTTGTGCAAAACGAATTGAAATTTACTATAATAGCTTCACTCATTCAAGATTATAGCGATAATTAACTATGAAACCAATAAATATTAATTTGCATTTCCCTTTACAACAATAATAATGGAAATATGAATTAATGGAGTAACTTACGTGTACCGGTACTTGTAGTGTGAAGGCTTACGTAGTTAACAAAGTGGGATGAGGTTAAGCAATAATAATCACACCAGAATTGGAAATAAAACGTGATCAATAAATTTTATTGTAACAGACTTTTTCTACGTCTCTAGTAAAGCAATGAATAAAAATAACAACAAAATTAACAGCTATAATTAAAAACATATCCTTTCAAGAAAAAAGTATAATCCCACCAGAACTGAAAATAAAACGTGATCAATAAATTTCATTAAAACAAACTTAATTTTTCTACGTCTGTAGTAAAATAACACATAAAAATAATAACAAAATTAATAGCTACAATTAAAAATATATCCTCTGAAAAAAAAAGTAGACCTAACCTTTATTTCTCTGGAAATTTAGCAGCCTAAGTGACAGAACTTTAACCGGTCGGTTAGACTGAAACATTTCATTGTAAAATTTAAGGATATAATGTATTCTAACAGTCACAAAGAACTTCAAATTAACAGTTTTGTTTCTGCACAGCATTCTTGTGGAAACCCAGGAACCTTTCTGAATCTTTCGGAAATCGGAAAAAGGATAACTCTGGGCTCTTTCTCTTACTGTTGCTACAATTTATAGCACTACAAACGTCTCCTCCTTGTCCCATATTATTATTCCAATTATTATATTTTAGCCATTAACATTTTCATTATAACCAATTTATAACGAACATTTCACAAGCATCAATGTGAAATACGCAACGAACTAGCACTCGATAGAAATACGACACAGTCCAAAGTCGACCATGGACAGTCTATTGTTTCTAGTTGCTAACCGCTTGGAGCGCTTTATCACGAGATTTGCAAAAAAACACCTCAAGCTTCGCGACTGTATATAGTAGACTGTGGTATGGCCTTAACTCTGCCAGGTTAAATAAACCATTACTTACTTACAAATGGCTCTTAAGGAACCCGAAGGTTCATTGCCGCCCTCACATAAGCCCGCCATCTGTCCCTATCCTGTCTCTATCATCATATCCCACCTCCCTCAAATCCATTTTAATATTATCCTCCCATCTACGTCTCGGCCTCCCCAAAGGTCTTTTTCCCTCCATTCTTTTTTCCATTATTATTATTATTATTATTATTATTATTATTATTATTATTATTATTATTATATTGTACTAACCTTAAGTTACAGGAGACTCACTTCGTCTAATCGAACGCTGAGACAAAGTTCATACTTACGCCAAGATCCATCCCGGACTACAGACATGATAAGAAAACAAAATTGATTTTTGTCTACAGAAATTTTATATAATTATAATATCAGACACATAAGGCCGTACATGAAGACACGAACAATGATTTATAGCAGTCATATTCTTTTATTCGAGGGCTGGGCCACCAGAAATCAATCGTGCAACTTCCTTCTCTGCCGCTCTCGAAAGTTCTCGGCGTTTTGTAATTTAATTCTGGTAGGCAGTAATATAACGCTGCGACTCAGTTTTCGACTCAATCAATAAACTGCGCTAAACAACTCAACTTCAAGTACCCACCAAGGTGTTCGTTGCTCCACACCAACTAATTAAGAGATGAATGCAGTTTAAAAGTGTTGTAATTAGCTGGAAAACATCTAAAATAAAACATGAGTATGGCGAATAAAATGCATATTTCCTCATTTCGTGTTCCATACATTTCATAATAATTTAGTTCCTTTACCATGTTACAAATGAAATTTCGGTTCATAGTGCATTTTCTTGAACTGCTAGTTTGAGACATATAAATTAATTATAAAATAAGTGGAACCAAGTTTATAAAAAAGGAATCAAAAACGGAGACAACATTATAGTAAATACATTTTTATATGTAACATATTTAAGAACTTGTAAATAATTCAAATTATTGTAGTAGATATAAGTGTTAATTTTAAGTAGCAAGACTGGGTTACCCACGTCAATGTAATTGTATATGTAATATATTTAAGAACTTGTAAATAATTCAAATTATTGTAGTTGATATAAGTGTTAATTTTAAGTAGCAAGACTGAGTTACCCACGTCAATGTAATTTTATATGTAATATATTTAAGAACTTGTAAATAATTCAAATTAGTGTAGTATATGTGTGTGTTTATTTTAAAAAACGGACGTCAATGTAATTTTATAGTAAATTTAAGAACTTGTAAATAGTTTTATATAGATATAAGTGTTAATTTTTAGCAAGAGAACAATGTAAATAATTAAATATTTAAGAACTTGTAAATAATTCAAATTATTGTAGTAGATATAAGTGTTAATTTTAAGTAGCAAGACTGGGTTACCCACGTCAATGTAATTGTATATGTAATATATTTAAGAACTTGTAAATAATTCAAATTATTGTAGTAGATATAAGTGTTAATTTTAAGTAGCTAGACTGGGTTACCCACGTCAATGTAATTTTATATGTAATATATTTAAGAACTTGTAAATAATTCAAATTATTGTAGTATATATAAGTGTTAATTTTAAGTAGCAAGACTGGGTTACCCACGTCAATGTAATATATTTAAGAACTTGTAAATAATTCAAATTATTGTAGTAGATATAGTGTTAATTTTAGTAGCAAACTGGGTTTGTCAATGTAATTTTATATGTAATATATTTAAGAATTGTAAATAATTCAAATTATTGTAGTAGATGTAAGTGTGTGTTTATTTTAAGCAGCAAGACTGGGTTACCCACGTCAATGTAATTTTATATGTAATATATTTAAGAACTTGTAAATAATTCAAATTATTGTTGTAGACATAAGTGTTAATTTTAAGTAGCAAGACTGGATTACCCACTTTAAATAATTATCATTATAATAATATAAACTCAGGCTATAACTATAACCCTAATGCACTTTTGGGTAAAATAGGGTTCAAGAAATTGTATATTCAAATAAAATATAGTAAATACATTCTTATTTGCGAAAGACAAGTTTTAATTGAAAATTCTGATTATTATTTACAGAGAACGATATTCATCTTAAACAATATACCAACAAACTTCGGAATGGAAATTTCAACAACAAAATCAAAAGTAATGTTATTCGTTGGCACAAAACCGGTAAGAAGCAAAATAATAGTTTTGAAGATTGGGCCCGGATCTGCACGAATAAAAACCTCACTGTGTTGGAAGTAGAACCACAGCTCACAAATGCATGGGCGGGTCAACACTCCGGCCCAAAAAGAGTACAATTAAAATCTGAGAACTCTTTTGTATGAGGGGGAGGGGACGTGTACGTCTATGACTCACTGTTTTTAGGAAACATCCCGACGTTTGTTTTAACATCTTGGGAAAATCGCAGAAAATCACAAGAGGATGCGTATCTCAATTTAGGAGACGAGCCAATTGGCTATATGGTGATTCTATAATAAAAATTGGCGCTATCGTCCCTGAGCACATTGTTGGGGAACAGAATGGGTAGCGCTGACGAAGAAGGGGCAAGGGTTTTCCAGCTTAGAGATAGGCATATTTTCTGCTGCAGGTCTAAATATGTGTGATCCGCCAGCTGAGTCCACACCTGTGAAGTAAATGCTGGTTCACAGTAAACCGGGAACGAGAACCAGAGTGAAAACGAGAAGCAGAGAACGTGAATATGAAAATTTTTGATTCACAATAAAGACAACGTAGACGACTATGCATATCGATATGCATGTCAATAACGATATGTAATATTACGCATTCTGATGTTATTTGTGTATAATTGACCAATGGCGTTCTCTCATGAGTACAAGGCAGCCAATATAAACACAGGTTAACCAACTTCAAAATTTCAACGGTACTATAAATACGCCCATGCATCTTTATTATCACAACCTATTTTAAGTCTACCATAACGTAAAATAATTAGAGAAGAAACATTTGTAATAGAACAAAAATGAACACAACAGTAGTTATTGAATTGAAGCATGAATATGTAGTGTGTAATACAACCAATACAGTAATAAAATATGATTCACTTACGATCGGTGTTCAATGACGCAGCTATTGAAAGACACGTATTCTCCTTCATTTTCTCATCTTTATACGAGGCGCGCCGCTTATCGTAAACGTGAGGATTTTCCTCAACACTCAATATTAGAATCTCATCATATAAAACTTGCTCCATGATGCACAGCACAGAACAAAATAATGCATAGGTTATGTCACGGTCTTCTTTCTACAAAATATACGACGACAAAATATCTTTTAGATGGCAATAGAATGAATCTAGTGGGCTGTGATCGGAAACGTGAACGCCAAAGTTGAAACTTGGCCAACTCTCCGTTCCCGATCCCGGGCTCCGGCAAGCTTTTCGTTAATTGTGAATGCTCACATTTAAATGTACACATTTTAACAATTTTATCGCTTTCGTTTTCGTTCCGATTCTCGTTTCCGGTTTATTGTGAACCAGCCTTAACGGTTAGCACGTCTGGCCGCGAAACCAGGTGGCCCGGGTTCGAATCCCGGTCGGGTCAAGTTACCTGGTTGAGGTTTTCCCGGGGTTTTCCCTCAACCCAATTTGAGGTGGGTAACTTTCGGTGCTGGACCCCGGACTCATTTTCATCGGCATTATCACCTTCATTTCATTCAGACGCTAAATAACCTAAGATGTTGATACAGCGTCGTAAAATATCCCACTTTAAAAACTCCACCGGCTAATAGTAATGTCATGCTGGATGCCAGGCCAGTCGGCTGAGTCCAGCCCCGTCAGTCTATCTCTGCTGGGGTAGAGTGCGGATGAGGGTTCCTGGTCTATCGAGAATAGCCTTAGGGTGCGTGTAAGATGGAGCCTGATTGGTAGTTGGTAGTCTCACCGGTTACCTAGTCGGAAAGAATGCCCGAACGTTAAGCAATGGAGACGTGCAAGACGAGGCCTGGTCGGTAGACTGCTACGTACTCTATAAGTCCGTTGGTAGCTCGTAGAATGAATCATTTTTCAAACTACCAGCCACCTAAATATCTTACTGCGCATGCGTCCGTAGAACTTCCCGACGTGCTCAGCGCCTACTGCTCGTCATTTCGACACGTATAATGGATTGGGAAAGATTAATTTCAAATAATAATAATAATAATATTAATAATAATAATAATAATAATAATAATAATAATAATGTTTATTGCCAGAAAAATACAATACAAAAAAATTGTAAATTTACAACATTCTAGCACTCCCCTAAAAGAGAGTGTTCTCGTGCTCAGGATAGGATTCGATACATAATAAATGTAGACGCATAAATTACAACATAATAACATCTAAAAATTAATCATTATACTTGTTTTTTTTAATATGGGACATGGTAGTTAAGCGGCCGAGCTTGGAACTACAGTGCTATGTTGCCAATATGGACTACCATGCTGCCAGCTGATGGAAGCTAGCAATTGACGTTAAGATGGCTGACGTTAAAACATTCCTTGACAATTGACGCGAAGGTAAGAAAACAATACAAAAATCGACAGAGAATCAAAGACGAAACGTACCAGTGCTAACACTGTGTGTACAATAAATGTCGCCAAGAGAGCTATTAAGGACTCAACACGTGGGAACGGTAAGTTTGGCAACTCAACCGTTGTTTCCATAGCAACAGGCCTACCACGCTATGTGACATTCAGTTGTTTTTCCGATCGCAAGCTCCTGTCATGTCCCATCTTTCAAAAAAACAAGTATACTCATAACAAATTGCTTACATGCATTTTTAAATTTTAAATTGTTTGAGATAAATAAATTTTCGTATTTCTTTACTAATTTGTTATAAATTCTAGGGCAGATATTAGTACTTCGATTGAAAGCAGTGCTCGTTAAACACTTGGGTTCCAAAAAACGTATTGTATTCATGCTTTTGGTTTTGTTTGTGAGTACTAGCTATATGATCTGAAATATGTGTGATTTTTATATATAAAATTTAATAATGCATTGATATAGATTTGGTGTATTTTCAAGACTTTAAATTCTAAAAACAATTTTTCGATAGGATAATCAATGTTTACAAATTTTGAAATCAGGCTCAAACCGACCACCAAAGCCCATATCTTATTGTGAAATTGTGAGATGAAGTAGGAGTTGAAATGGATACTAATAAAGGTAAAGGTAGCTCCTTCACATGCCATAAGGGCACTTCGGGGCATGGAGATTGAGCCCCATGCTTTCTTGATCTCGGCACTAGAATGAGGAGGTGTGAAATGGATACCAATCGTAAGTAACTTTGTAAATGAACAATTTTTATTTTACAGAAAGTGACGTTTTAATTTGTTTTACAGAAAGTGACGATTTTAGGAACAATGTAATTACCTGTACTGAATTTGGCAATTAATATGTATTATTTTATCGATGTTCTATGTTTATCAGAATGAACTATATGGAATTTAATGAAAGGGTTTTACTATGACGCTTTCCAGAAAAGTGGAATTATTTACGTGGTTATTTCCGTATTGAAAATATCCAAATATCTAAGGTACGTTTAGGAGAACTTAAAGACCAATATAATCCATCCTGGCACTTTTATAAATTGTTATTGTTTTTAAAGACAATTTTGAAAAAAGCAGAGTATATTCAGCTACACTGACTGGCAGCCGCAAAGAAACTTCGGTTTTTTTACCTCAACACATTAAGAGCAAATGCTGGGTAATTTTTGGCGTTGGACCCTCATCTCACTGCATTCGGATGCTAGATAACCATAGCAGTTGAAAAAGCGGCGTAAAATAGTCAATTAAAAAATTAGCGGCGTAAAACACCTCAATTCAATAACAATAGACACAAAACAAAATGAGACATAAAACTATTTTTTACACGATCGTGTTTTTTTTTTTATGTATTAGGCCTTGAAAGTTAGAATTTCCACACAGAAACTTGTTGCTAGGGAAACCATTCTTCGTAACTACGGCTAGGATTTTGATGAAATTGCATCTTTTTTCTAGTAAGCCAGAAACATAGCTGCTTTAGTATTTACGAATATGTTACGTGTTAAACTGAGAGTTTTAAGACATATTTGTTAGGGCATTTTTTTGCCTGTTTCAACTCATAAGAGCATCTTTTGTTTTATTCGGTGATTTTTTAGGCATTTTCATTTAATTTTGGCCATAAATCCACATTATTAATGTAAAATAATGTTTATTTCCTTTGCTATTTTCTTTACACATTTTGTCCATTAATATCCATTATTTTGTATAATATTTTAATCCTTTTTCTATATAAATATTGCCACTTTAACGTAGTACACCCCATGTAATGGATCAGTCCAACCATCCCTTCAATATAGACTCCTCTATACCTGGTAATTCCGGATAAGAGTGGTCTAGTGGTAGACTACATGGAAACTAAAAGTAAAGTAAATCCATGGCGCTACAGCCCATGAAGGGCAAGACCGACCAGCTGACTGCTGACCTCACGTTCACATGCCGACGCTGAGGTGAACGATCATACATGGAAACTACATCAGGTAAAATAATTAATTAAAGTGTACTACTTAGAAAAAAAATATGTAAAATTGAATTTGATTACTAGTCTAAATGTTAAGTAGTACAAAACCTCTTTTCCTACTAAGAAAATTATGTGAGATAAATTTTAGGGCATATTTATAGGCATTTTTGAAAGATTTTTAGATCATAAATGCATTGTTTTAGGACATTTTTTCATGATTTATAGATCATCAAAATCCTAGCCCTATTCATAACAAAACTATACTGAAATAGACCCATTTCAGTGCACTTATTGTTATTTAGTTATCATTGCAGTGCAGTTTTGCGAAGGCTTTGAAATAATATTGCTCTAAGTTTTCAATGCAAAATATATTGTATTTGCAATTTTAAAAATATGATCGTACAAGAACTGTTGTGCAATACACGTTTATGAAGTGCATGACAAAATCTCGAAAACAGAATAACTTCAAAATTTTCCTCGATTTTGTAAAAAGCACTTCTCAATCTTGTATCGTCATATACAGGGACATCATTTTATTTCACTTCAATTTTTATTGTACCTGAGTTTTTGAATGTACTTCACTCCCACCCCTCTACTAGTAAAATCCAAGCGTCCTCCACACAGAACCGAGGCCGCGTATGCAGTACTGAGATAGTGAGTATAGTGCGTTCTAGAAAAATGTTCACGTTTTCCAGTGACGAAAGAGCTTTCAATATTGAATCATATTTTCGCACAGGTACTGTCGTCCGTTTGCTTACGTCACATCCCGATTTCCCCCACCTGCTTCTGTTCGCCCCTCTGTAAAGTCTAGTAGCTGGGCTGTCTTAGCTCTTTTCTGAAAACATTAATTTCTGTTAGGAATTGGACGTCTATGTAATATTATACAACTATTTAAAATAACTTAAATAAAAGGGCCTCGTTAAGTAATTAACTGTCACGTGATTTCCCCCCCCTTGCTACGACCCTGCGACAAAACTACTTGAACGGACAGTAGATAGCATTTCTGAGTAATTTTATCTTTTCGGATCGGGCAGAAGTGAAGAGTGAATTTACAGTACGTAAGGTACTCTTTTATAGAGTAGGTATAGAATTATTTCAACATGAGTTACTCGTACGAAGGACGAAACTGGTAATTGGAATTAGTCTATAGTGCGATAATATGCACAAAAGAACTGAAGTCTGTATCGAAATGAACGGCCACCATTTTCAAAAATGTGTTTAAATATCCACATTATGATTATTTTTCAATTTAACTTCATTCTCTATATTGTACGCTAATGTGCTGTAACAGTACAATAAACACTGCATAATTAATACGTCCGAATGGATAGCTCAGTTCGTGAGTAAAAACACTAAGTATTAATAGAGGACTGTATTTTGATTGAACAAAAACCTAATGAAAATTATCAAACTCAAAATTGCGATATTTCCAAGTTTACATAAATGGATGAACTACTTTTCTTCCCTCCTATACCTAGTAAATTGATTTGTATTTTACGCCAGTATCATCGAACTCGTCTTGAAAGGGGGAGCAAGCGTTGTTTCCGGTTCTAGACCTTTAATCCAAAGATATAGCCAGGTTGATATTAAAAATGTTAGTAAAAATAAAATGATGTCCCTGTACTATTTCAATTCAACATATACAACAAGCAATACCCTTCAAGTTTAATAATATATTAATCTCGATTGCGAAGAAATGCATCACAAAGACATTAAATTTAAAAAATCCTATTCCCTCCCTCTAACAGCTTCATCTCACACTGCTGGAGCGAATTGGATGTTGACCCAGTTAGTGCGATCGATGGGGTCGTCGACTGCATGAAACACAAGAGAGCAGCGGTCATGCGTGAGGTGACCCAGTTTCTCGGGGGATGCACTCACGGAGTGACGTACCTGACTCCAAAAGCCGGCCGGGGTTGGACTTTACTACAGATACATTGTTATCTATAAAAAAATCTCATAACCAGGCTTATGATCAGGGACACTTTAGCAACCAATGTACGCACAACTTGACTATAGATTACCTTATAGTAGACAGACATACTGTGAATGTAAACAACGACGTCAATGTGCTGTGTTATATTCTACTGCTAATACAGGAACATCATTTTATTTTTACTAACATTTCTAATATTAACCTGACTATATCTTTGGATTAACGGTTGCTATCCCCTACCATGACTGGAGTTCGATGATACTGGCGTAAAATACAAACAAATCACTTTACTAGGTGTAGGAGGGAAGAAAAGTAGTTCATCCATTTACTTTTTTTATTTTATTGGGTTATTTTACGACGCTGTATCAACATCTAGGTTATTTAGCGTCTGAATGATATGAAGGTGATAATGCCGGTGAAATGAGTCCGGGGTCCAGCACCGAAAGACACCCAGCATTTGCTCGTATTGGGTTGAGGGAAAACCCCGGAAAAAACCTCAACCAGGTAACTTGCCCCGACCGGGATTCGAACCCGGGCCACCTGGTTTCGCGGCCAGACGCACTGACCGTTACTCCACAGGTGTGGACTCCATTTACGTAAACTAGGGAATATCGCGATTTTGAGTTTGATAATTTTCATTAGGTTTTTGTTTAATCAAAATACAGTACTGTATTAACAGTAAGTGTTTTTACTCACGAACTGAATTATTCGGACGTATTCATTATGCAGAGTCTAGTATACTGTCCGCAGCACATTAGCGTACAATATAAGTTAAATTGAAAAATAATAATAGGCCTAATACGAATATTTAAACACATTTTTTTAAATGTTGGCCTTTCATTTCGATACAGGCTTCAATTCTTTTGTGCATATTATCGCACTATAGACTATGTTATCTAATTCCAATTACCAGTTTCGTCCTTCGTACTAGTAACTCATGTTGAAATAATTCTATACCTACTCCATAAAAGAATACGTATCTTGCGTACTATATACTATATACTTCACTTCTGTCTCATCCGAAAAGATAAAATTACTCAGACATGCTATCTACTGTCCGTCCAAGTGGTTTTGTCGCAGGATCGTAGAAAGGGGGGAAATCACGTGACAGTTAATTACTTAACGAGGCTCTTTTATTTAAGTTATTTTAAACAGCTGTATAATATTACATAGATGTCCAATTCCTAACAGAAAATATTTTCAGAAAAGAGCTAAGACAGCCCAGCCACTAACCTTTACAGAGGAGCGAGCAGAAGCAGGTGGGGGAAACCGGGATGCGACGTAGGAAAACGGACGACAGTACCTGTGTGAAAATATGATTTAATATTGAAAGCTCTTTTGTCACTAGAAAACGCGAACATATTTCTGGAACGTACTATACTCACTAACTCGGCAGTTTACTATGACCGTAAAGCGACTCTGACTGCATACGCGGCCTTAGTTCTGTGTGGAGGATGGTTGGAAGTTCAGTAGTAGAGGGGGTGAGAGTGAAGTACATTCAAAAACTCAGGTACAATAAAAATTGAAATAAAAATAAAATGATGTCCCTGTAGTACGGTGGAAAATGAAGTAGGATATTGAGTATACTGAGTATCGTACAGTAAGTGAACACAAATTTGTGCAATTGACAAAGTCAAATAATACATATAAAATAAACAACACAGACATAGAAAACAATAAAATTGTACCAGAAACACTCCGCAACATTAACATTAAAAAACTCATTAATATCATAAAAGAGTTTGTTGATCAACCAACCAGAGACAAGTCTGTTAAAAGATTTCCTTTCCAGATTTGAAAACATGTGTCTGAAATTTATTTGCAATTTTTAAAGCCATAATAAAATAATTATTCATTGTTTTGGTTAGTCTACACTTAGGTATATCAAAAAGGTCACGGTTTCTGGTGTTGTATAGGTGAACATCATTTCAATATGTTAACATTTATGAATTATATTTGACAAAATTTAGGGCTTAATAAATATACAGTGATGTTACAGTCATTACTTTTTTCATTCACAAATAACGGTCTGCAGTGTGCCTTCATTAATGAATTTGTTACAATTCTAATAGCGTTTATGCTCGACCATGCCGAAATGTAGTAATTATACACCTGGTAGCAGACCTTTAATGGACCTCATTAAAGTACACCTACTCATTAAAGGTCAGGTCTTTCAGCCAATGACGACTCAGGTTACAACTGTTCAGCCAATGACAGGTCAGCTTTCTACCGTTATAAAACCGCAAGTATCGATTATTCTCGGATATGCAATCGAAAGAGAATTAGCGAAAAGTCACGGAGGCTGGAAATCCAACTGTCGCAGAAGGTTATGTTCTGTTACTATAATAATTAGCGTTAATTGTAAATAATATTCAAATAAATTCAATTTGTCATCTCGTTTTTCAATGTCTAATTTATTTTTAATGTTATCTCTGTAGGTTCTTATGGCCTAGCAAGGTCATTGTGAACATCTGTTCCTCGGAAAAAAATCAATACTTTCGCGTCTGCGCACATCTCACAACATACGGGACGTTGGCCAAGGTCAGATACAAAGAAAATTAATAATATCAAGTTAGAAATATGGTCGAGCATAAAAGGTCGTATGAAACTCGCCTATAATGGTAATTAAGAAGCTCGTATGAAAATTATGAAACTCGCTTGCGCTCGTTTCATAAATATCCATACTCGCTTCTTAATTACCTTCATTATAGGCTCGTTGCATAATGTACTATTTTGTAACATAAGAACCTTATTAATATGAGTATTATTACCCCATGAAAATAGACCATAAGAAAGCATAAGCCTACTATGAAAATAAGAAAATAGACAACTCTAATGTAATTCTTCGGAACAGACATTTTCAAATTTCTCAGATGAAATATTACTCTTCACAATTTTTTACAAACAAAATCAACATGGTACATACCACACAAGTTTTCATGTCCCTCGGCGACGTTGAAGGCGTTAGCGTTACAATGACCAACCAGTACATACTTGCAACTAGTTCGAAAAAACTGTTCACTATGAATTGAAAATGCACTGTGATGGTCTGAGTTCGTTTCGTAGGAAGAGGCGGAAGAATACTGTACCTCTGATCACGAACCGGATTACACCAGCGCACAGGTAAATAAAACACTCCATCTGTACTCCGTTGCACTGTAACTTCAAGTTGTCTCGGATCCGAAGCCTGTTCATAATAAACAATGCTGCACGACAATAACTGTCTATGAGTACAGTCTAAAATCAAAAGTTATATTAAAACCAGCAATGTGTATTTAAATTTGATTTGATTAAAATACATTTTCAGAGACTTATTAGGCCTATATCTCTCTCCAGGCATTGTATAACATCTGCGCAGTTATAGATCTTACTGTGTCGATAATTCTTTGACGTAACACTTAAAGGTTATCCTCTCTGGTGTTGTAAACACGGTCTTTCACGAATCTCCAAAGAAAAAAGTCCAATGGTGTAAGATCAGGAGAACGTGGGGGCCATGCAATAGGACCACCACGACCAATCTATTTTTTTTATTTTCAATTGGTTATTTAACGACGCTGTATCAACTACTAGGTTATTTAGCGTCGATGAGATTGGTGATAGCGAGATGATATTTGGCGATATGAGGCCGAGGATTCGCCATAGATTAACTTGCATTCACATTACGGTTGGGGAAAACCTCGGAAAAACCCCAACCAGGTAATCAGCCCAAGCGGGGATCGAACCCGCGCCCGAACGCAACTTCAAACCGACAGGCAAGCGCCTTAACCGACTGAGCCACGCCGGTTGCTCGACCAATCTATCGTCCCGGGAAATATATATGAACGATATAGTGATTACCGGCTTAAGAATGAAGTGAAGTTACAGTGCAACGGAGTACAGATGGAGTGAGGTGGCGCGTTGAGTTTTGATTACCTGTGCGTCATTGTACAATCAGGTTCGTAATCAGAGGTACAATATTCTTCCGTCTCTCCCTACGAAACGAACTCAGGCCATCATAGTGCATTTTCAGTTCATAGTGACCGTTTTTTCGAACTAGTTGCAAGTATGTACATGGCTGTTTCACTGCAACACTAACGCCTTCAACGTCGCCGAGGGACATGAAAACTTGTGAGGTATGTATCCTACTTCATTTTCCACCGTCACTAGATTGTACTATTAACAGTAGAATACGAGTATAACGCAGCACATAGACGTCGTTGTTTACATTCACAGTATGTATATCTACTATGTTCAAGGAACTCTATCGTCAAATTGTGCGTACATTGGTTGGTTAAAGTCTCCCGGATCCTAAGCCTGGTGATTACTAATTTCTAAAAATAATAACACATTTCTTACACTCGTAAAAATTAATTTTTATCCATTTCTTTGTAATTATATCTGGAGGTAATTTTCCTACATATCTTGCCGTATCTCATTCTTACTCAAATCCCGTCCCCCCTCCCAAAGAAAACTTTATTTTCAAATATCTGGTTTACATAAAACTCACATAACTGTTCAGATATGAATTAGATGCATCAGTTGAGAATATTTACAGATATGAATTAGCCTATATAGATTGTTTACAGAATGCACACATATAGCATATATATGTACTAATTATTAAATTATCAAAAAATCACTGACCCACAATAAGAACCACATGAAACAGATACGTAATTTGGTAAATAATGACATGCACTCTGTAGCTTTTGACATCTCTTATCAAAGACCAGAAGTAAAAACTATTGTTTATTGTACGAAGCGGACGATTGTAGAGGACATCCATATGAAACGCATATAAGAAAATGAATAAATAATACATAGAAGCATGCAGTATTTATAAATAAATAAAACAGTAAGACTACTGCATAGCAAATTACTGTTCAGTAATTAGCAGAACTAATGAAGATTCATATATAGTACGGGATAACGAGTCTTTTCTAGTTTCAAGGTCATACAGAGTTGTCATTCTATCAGATAGAGAATTTCGAAAAGTGTTAAAATCGGTCGCGCAACAACCCATAGAGGGCTACGGCCGATCAGTCAACAGTCAACGTCCACATCCCTCAGCGGAAGTGAAAATTCATCCAACCAGTACGAGGTTAACTGTGGATAACACGATGATCCTCCCAGCCGTTACAGCTGGTTTTCGGAACCGGATTTCGCTACTCACAGTAGCTCCCCAAATTCATCGTAACTAGAGCCTGGAATACTAAGATTTTTTTTTTTAATTTGTCCTACAGAATAACATCTGTAATATTGATAATTAATATTTGAGGAGAAAAATTCGCTCCGGCGCCGGGGATCGAACCCGGATCCTTGGTTCTACGTACCAAGCGCTCTGACCACTGAGCTACGCCGAATTCAATCCACAGCACCGGATCGAACCTTCCTCCTTCAATGTTTCCCTTTTGGCCTGACTCCAAGTTAGGCATATATGTTGACATTATGTCCAAGTCAACTGCCGGGGTGCACTCAGCTGAGTGACTGTTTGGCCGGGATTCCGCAGTTAAGTGCACAGTAATCTGTACAGAAATATGCACTGCTAGCTATGAGAATATTAAGACTTTTTTTTTTATTTGTCCTACAGAATAATATCTGTAATATTGATAATCCGGTGCTGTGGATTGAATTCGGCGTAGCTCAGTGGTCAGAGAGCTTGGTACGTAGAACCAAGGACCCGGGTTCGATCCCCGGCGCCGGAGCGATTTTTTCTCCTCAAATATTAGAGCCTGGAAGTTCAGGCATTTATTGTGGCTAAAATGGGCAGGCAAATAGCACTTAAAACTCAGGAAAAAAGCAGTAAAATTATAAAAAAAATAGGCTTTTAAAAATTAATAACATAAACAGTTAAATCATCAAAATAGTAATTTAATATTTACGTTATTTATTAAACTTGTATATCATATCTCAGTGCTTACTCTTGTTTTTCTTGTTACATGCCACAACAAGATAATTTCTCAAATTCTCAAACTAACATAGCCGCCTATCAGGAAGAATATTTTTCATCTCTGGAAAAGATCGTTCTACTTCTACCGACGTGATTCGAGCATATTTAAAACATGCTATTGTGTAATGGACTCATATCGGTAACAAGAGCGCAAACTAATGTGCCATTCCTACTAATTGCTTTCAATTGTCAGATAATATTTTACAGTATTATTTTTCTCTCTTCGCAACGCTTTCTCGGAATCCGTAGAAATTGAGGCTCTCAGACGAGACAAACCAACTGCTTTGGGGTGTGATGTGCAATAGCAGTAACTGGTCCACCAACCCTCTTAGTCGACTGATCAACTTAGAGCTGCTTTTTAGGTGTGCCGCTCCAAATAATGTAAATGTATTTATGTGGGATGAAATTCTCAATAGATTTTGCCATTATGTAAAAATATCGTTTAATTTTTGTAACAGGTGCTTTGCAATGGCAAAGGAAGCTTTTGATAGAAGAAGGAGTATCTTCTGCGGACCTCTGGAAAAAGAACTAAGGAAGAGACTAGTGAAGTGCTTTGTGTGGAGTGTGGCATTTTATGGGGTAGAACATGGACATAACGACAAAGTGAAGAGAAACTACTGGAAGAATTTGAAATGTGTATATGGAGAAGAAGGAAGCGTGTGAAATGGACGGACATAATAAGAAACGAAGCTGTGCTAGGAAGAGTGGATGAAGAAAGAATGATGCTGAAACTGATCAAGAAGAGAAAAAGGAATTGGCTGCGTCACTGGCTGAGAAAGAACTCCCTACCGAAGGATTCACTGGAAGGAATGGTAAACGGGAGAAAAGTTCGGAGCAGAAGAAGATAACAGATGATAGACAACATTAAGATATATGTATCATATGCGGAGACTAAGAGGAAGACAGAAAATTCTGGATTTGCAGTGAAAGACCTGCCCTTGGGCAGGAAACTATGAATGAATGAATGAATGAATGAATGAATGAATGAAATCAGTAAGATGAAGCCAAGATTCCCCTTTGTGCTCATCTGACGATAAAAGTAGTAGTTTTGAGGCGCATAATGATTTTCTGCGAGTTCAGGAATAAGCAGTGACGTAGCCAGGATCAGAGCAAGGGGGGTGCGGATGGGGTGCGAGATTTAAAAATGGGGTGCGAGCTGTAAAAATGTGGTCCATAAAAAATCCAAAATGTTCTTTCATGCACTTGCGCGCATACTATACATATGTTTATTATTATTATTATTATTATTATTATTATTATTATTATTATTATTATTATTGCTTATCACATCCATTACGATACACTATGGAACGTAGTTTTTTCACATGCAAGAAATTGTTTGTTTGTTTGTTTGTTTTAGTTCTTCAAAATAATTTATGCCTAGTATTTTGTTAATAAATTGCCCTTTCGGGTGCGGAAAGGGGTGTTCCGATTTTTTATGGGGTGCTTGAGCACCCTTTCGCACCCCCCTAGCGACGTCCCTGGGAATAAGAGATCATTTTAATTTAAATCGTTGCAGATTTGTTCAGGTAGTCCAAGAAACGAAAGAAAGATATAGCTAATTTACTGGACCATGTTTCACCAAATCCCTGTAGGTAGAAATTTAACTACTTTGAAACTTGAAAGTCCTGACAGAAGTTCGACAGCTGCAAAAGCGATGTCGTTTTGTTAGTCCTTACTGCTCGCTGTCACTGCAATAACCGGTTCCGCGTCAAGTTCCAGAACATTCTGGTCCCTGCAAACGATTCTACTGTACCCTTTGAATTAGCATTTAGCACCACGTGTTCCCTATGCATTCTAAACTGTGTTGTGTCACTTAACGAATTTCTGGATATGAAATATCTTCGAAATAAATAACCAAAAACGTGAAATATTTGCGCAAATTTCGGCTACTTTTTCCGGAAGCTACCCGACCATCTCAGCAATCTGCCATTCCAGTTGTCACGGATGCTAAATTTTTACTATTTCCAAACTCTATATATTGAAAATGAAATTATTTTTGTCAACTTTTATTATTAGAATCAAATTAGAATATCAGTATCATTTTACAGAAAAAGAGTTATTGAATAATAGTACATTATGCAACGAGCCTATAATGGTAGTAATTAAGTCGAGAGTATGTTTATGAAACGAGCGCAAGCGAGTTTCATAATTTTCATACGAGCGTCTTAATTACCATTATAGTCAAGTTTCATACGACTTTTTATGCTCGCCCATATTTCTAACCTGAAATTATTCAGAAATATTCATTTTATTCTTATGTGACTGAAGAGCGGAAGTGACCTTGTGCATAGCTCGTAAATTGTGAGATGTGCGCAGACGCGAAAGTATTGATTTTTTCCGAGGAACAGATGTCCACATTGACCTTGATATAATCTAGAGAGTAAACTGAATATTAATATTGATATAACATTGAAATTAAATTAGACATTGAAAAACGAGATGACAAATTGAACTTATTTGAATATTATTTACAATTAACGCTAATTATTATAGTAACAGAACCTTCTACGACAGTATTGGATTTCCAGCCTCCGTGACTTTTCGCTAATTGTCTTTCGATTGTATATCCGAGAATAATCGATACTTGCGGTTTTATAATGGTACAATCAGTACAATGGAGATTTCTCATTGGCTGAACAACTGAATTATAATGAATAGGTGTACTTTATCCGAGGCTTCTGTTGAGACTTGAGATTTATGAGAGCAACAGCTGGATATACTCGCTGGGATCATAAAAAAATGAGGACATAATGCAAGAACTTCAAATAGAACCCATTATGCAGTTCATCAGCAAATATCAACTTCAGTGGAAGGGTCATCTCGAACGAATGAATCGATGCAGAATTCCAAAAGCACCGTTTCATTACCATCCATATGGCAAAAGATTTCTAGGCCGTCCAAAGAAGAGATGGACTGAAAATTCTAGTTTGAGACCGTAACAGGTCACTTGGCCTAATACTTGTTAGGAAGATGATGATGATGATGATGATGATGATGATGATGATGATGATGATGATGATGATGAGGTGTACTTTAATGAGGTACTACATTTCGGCATGGTCGAGCATAAAATTTATTATTGCAGAAAATAAATAAAAAGTTTCGTAATGGATGTTATAAGATTTGTGAATTCACTTCAAATTTTATTAACAAATAGTATATAAAACACAGGTCTCTGCCTCAAGCAAAAAGAGATTCATTCTCATAGTCTCCATATGGAAGCTATGCAAATCTCACGACACAGAAATTACTTCACTAAAACATAATCGGTAAATATTTATAGCTGTTTCTTCCATGTCACGGATGTTGCACACATTTTGTGACGGATGTTACAGATGAGTAACGTCTTTCATTTTTCCAGTTTTCTTCAACAATAGTTGCTTGAAAAACATTAACAGCTGATCTCTCCATAAGTAACTGCCGCAATCTTTACGGAAACAAAACAGTAGCTATTACCCTAGATCATATATAACAGATAGCTTATCCCTATGTTGAAATCGGCAGCACTTTGAAGAGAACAACTGCCAGGATTCCACCCGTCCGCCGAAAACGAACACGAGATGAGAGTACAGTCGCTAATGCAATTCAAATGGGAATTATGACGTGACTCCTTATGTAACAACTAGATGGCAGCATAGTAAACCTGGCAAAAGTTGTTACCGTCAAAGTCTATAAGATCGAGATATCTGGGTATATATGATCTAGGCCAGTGGTCGTCAGCACTCGCTGAAATGTCCAATGGGTACGCGGTACCGTCCCGTGTGCACTGTCGTGCAACAAGGATAGAGAGCATACCCGCTAGCAGCTACCAGAGCACTATAGTGCACAGTGTTCTCCGCGGGTAAGAGAGGCTAGCCCCAGCAAGCTCTGTGCTGACGACCCCTGATCTAGGCTATTACCCTGTCAAGACCACTTAGATGATTCAATCCGCATGAAACTTGTAAAATATTTTGTGCGAGATCGTGCGTATTTGCTT
This sequence comes from Periplaneta americana, assembly GCA_025594305.2. Classification (NCBI taxonomy): domain Eukaryota; kingdom Metazoa; phylum Arthropoda; class Insecta; order Blattodea; family Blattidae; genus Periplaneta; species Periplaneta americana. The sequence goes on along the minus strand of JAJSOF020000035.1, from coordinate 29,326,834 downwards.
GCTTTCCGCACAAAACCAATACGCGGTAAGTGTGAAATACCACATTCAGTATTCCCAACGTAACACACATAACAATTTCCCTATTCTTACCGCTTAAGCGTCATATTCATTTTACTGCTTTAGGCTTTTAACATATTATTTTTAAAGACGTTCAATATAGTAATAATTATAAATTGGAAACTTGCCACTGCAATTTCACCTAAATTGCACTGTTAATTATTGTTTTTAAATATTTTAAAAAATTAAGTAAACTCTAAATCATTACATAACCTTACCGTTTGTTTGAAGTTCGCATTTATAGACTGGGGGGAAAAAAAAGACAGACGTATATCACGGCCTGCTGGAGTATAGTAAACACAGAAAACATTTTATAGGAACAATGTTGAAGATAGATATATTTGTTTTCCAAAGTTGCCGTCATTGAACAGAAACCAAGATGGAGATTTCATTGCAACTAATTAGAAACTCATTTCAGGTATTAATAAACGATCTTCACAAAATAATTCACGATACATAGCCTGAGATGTTTGTTTTCAGTTCGTCGAAATTAAAAGCTCAACTACGTTTCGTTTTTTCAATCTTTTCCTCGAACATGAAAACGTCAACATACCGCTCTTGTAACGCATATTACTATTGGTTTTGAAAATGAAACATTAGAATATAAACAAATAAGCCTATTTCTGAAAAAAAAAAAAAAAAAAAAAGACATTTTCATTGTATTTTCCAGTTTAGCTTTCCCAAAAGACAGTATGTAACGTTTCATATAAAACAATTTTTAATTTGAAAAGGAAGCAAAAACGAGCAGAATTGTATTAAACTTTTTTGCTTGTAATATCTCACAGAGTAAACCCCTGAAATTAATGACATTACTTACTATTCACTCTGTGTACATACATACATACATACATACATACATACATACATACATACATACATACACGGCAAGGATGAATAAGAATTCGAGGGCATGATGTTCCTTGTGCTTTTCTTGTGCGGAGGAAGGAGCGGCAACCAAGGAGTTGTCCCCTACTGTACTACCCTCCTACTCCTGTAGTAACTCGCAGCAAGGAGTTTGCAATGCATTAGTACTTTGTTATGATGTAGTAGGGTCTATGTTATTTAATGCATACAATTTACGATATTAACTTAATAACTATTAGAGTAATATAATATATAAGAGAATGAATGATCGGGTTGAAGAAGAAAACCAAATAAATTGTTACAGTATAGCCTAATAGCTATTTAAATCAAGCCTTTAATGAGCATAAATTCTTAAGGAAAAATATTAATATGTTCTAGGTGCTTTGATGCAATTAATGCATAATGTAATATAGAGGCACTAGGTACAGTCATAAAAAATAAATTCACATATAAAAACAAAAGTTCATTGTCTGTTGAAATTATAGGCTTACTTCCTCTTACGAGGGATACTTCTGAAATATTCCTTTGCAGCATATAAGATACATAATAGGAAGTATTCTTATAAGGTCAGGGTGTTAAAAATCTTACATGAGCGAAATACCAGTGTGTTTGAAAGCATTCATTTCCTTGCATGGGATATCTTACAAGCGCGTATGCCACCTAAAGATCAACGAGGTAAACATCATAATCATCATAACAAAAAACCTGATGATGTCTTCGAAAGTGTGCTCAACCATATTAAATCATTCAAGGGACGGAAAAGCCATTATGGTCAGTCAAAAAGTGATCAAATATATCTTCCCGACAACCTCAACATAAAAAATTTATGAAATGTATATTTCACAAGGTCGTTCCGATCTGTCGTATGAATACTAAAGAAAGATTTTCAACGCCAGATTTTACATATCATTTGAATATTCACGCTATGACACTTGCAGTAGATGTGACAAGTTTCATGCTGATCTCATAGTCTATGAAAATAAACTCTCTGATAACATTGTGTCTTTTCTTCCTGTAAGTAAACGTATACTGTATACTCGTGGAATGACACTGTATTTGCTTTTTTTCTGTGTTTACGTACCAGCTAGGTCCGGTCTGCCTTCTAAGCTTCATACAACAATGGCATATGACGCTGAATGTTCCGGCAACTCTATTCATCCTTTTTGCCGTATATACTTACAAATGGTTTTTAAGGAACCCGGAGGTTCATTGCCGCCCTCACGTAAACCCGCCATCGGTTCCTATCCTGTGCAAGATTAATCCAGTCTCTATCATCATATCCCACCTCTCTCAAATCCATTTGAATATTATCCTCCCATCTACGTCTCGGCCTCCCCAAAGGTCTTTTTCCCCCCGGTCTCCCAACTAACACTCTAGATGCATTTCTGGATTCGCCCATATGTGCTACATGCCCTGCCCGTCTCAAACGTCTGGATTTAATGTTCCTAATTATGTCAGGTGAAGAATACAATGCGTGCAGTTCTGTGTTGTGTAACTTTCTCCATTCTCCTGGACTTCATCCCTCTCAGCCCCAGATATTTTTCCTAAGAGCCTTATTCTCAAACACCCTTAATCTCTGTTCCTCTCTCAAAGTGAGAGTCCAAGTTTCACAACAATACAGAGCAACCGGTAATATAACTGTTTTATAAATTCTAACTTTCAGATTTTTGGACAGCAGACTGGATGATAAGAGCTTCTCAACCGAATAATAACAGGCATTTCCCATATTTATTCCGCGTTTAATTTCCTCCCGAGTGTCATTTATATTTGTTACTGTTGCTCCAAAATATTTGAATTTTTCCACCTCTTCGAAGGATAAATCTCCAATTTTTATGTTTCCATTTCGTACAATATTCTGGTCACGAGACATAATCATTTATAGTTTGTCTTTTCAGGATTTACTTCCAAACCTATCGCTTTACTTGCTTCAAGTAAAATTTTCGTGTTTTCCCTAGTCGTTTGTGGATTTTTTCCTAACATATTCACGTCATCCGCATAGACAAGAAGCTGATGTAACCCGTTCAATTCCAATTATACAATGTCTTGTATTATAGTTTATTATATTCGCACAATATACAGTATGTGTTCAGTGCAAATGTAAACAATTATATCCAATTTTATTGCAAAAAGGGAGTAGTTCCATTATTTGTTTATATTTTAACCCTCTAAATTGCTTATTAATAAGTGAGTGAGTGATAAAATGAAACTCCTAAGTACCTGTGACATACTCTGAAAAAGAAATGAAGCTCTGTCAAAATTTGATTTTTTAAATAATGTTTTTGTTGTTTTCCACAACTTTGTAAATTGAGTTACCTCCTTTTTGTAGCGAACCCTTCAATTCTAAAGATTGTAATTTTACAATATTTCACTTGCAGCAGTCGTAAAGCTAATCAAGACTTCTAGGACTTCAGTCATGCTATGGGGAAGTTTTACAAACATTTAATTTCGTATTACAACATGAAGACCCGCTTTGACTTATGCAAATGATACAAACATCGTAAAATTCCTAATAGTTTTAAATCAAGCAATGGATTAACCTTTTCGAATCAGAAGAATCAAGTTTATGAGGACGCGAGTGCATCTACCAACAGAGACACATGGACAAATAAATTGAGTGCTATTATTTTAAAACTGGTTCTGATTGAAGTGAACAGGGTCAACCGACTGTGTGGACAAGGATTACTGCCAGGCCCTCCTTTGTCAACTAACACCACTCTAGCGAATAAGAGGCAATTAAATGGCAGAAACAGAAGCTGCACAGGCCTAAGCTGTATGGAGTGCTAGCTGTGATCATGTACACCAACATTGAAATCGTGAGACAATGACATGGTATTTTTTAGTCGGTTATTTAACGACTAGGTTATTTAGCGTCGATGAGATTGGTGATGTCGAAACACCTATTTGGCGTAACGGATTCAAATTACCTGATATTTGTCGTCTGGCCGCGAAAAAATCAGGTGGCCCGGGTTCGACCCCCGGTCGGGGCAAGTTACCTGTTTGAGGTTTTTTCCGGTGGGTTTGACCTGGTTCCCAATATGAGCAAATACTGGGTAACTTTCGGTGCTGGACCCCGGGCTCATTTCACCGGTGTGCATTATCCCTTCAGGAGTTCATTTTACATGCCAGTAATGTTACTGATAACCAAAGATGTCGCATTTAAAATAAAATACCTACTAAAAAAAAAGATTGGTGATAGCGAAATCTGTTTTGGCGATATGAGGCCGAGGATTCGCCATAGATTACCTGATATTTGTCTTACGGATGGGAAATCGCTCGGAAAAAAGAAGCACAAGAGAAAAATCGAACCCGCGTAAAGTGCAACGTTAGTTTACGAATGAAAGCTACACCAGTGGCGTGACGTGGTTCTAAATTCATGTTTAAAGTTGTGATTTATTTAACGACGCAAGACTGATTCTATCTCATTTCTCTGCCGAGGTTATATCAGCGTCGCCGTTATCTCGTGAATTTTGTCCCCCGTTCTTTTACATGCCAGTAAATCTACTGACATGAGCCTGTCGCATTTAAGCACACTTAAATGCCATCGACCTGGGCCGGGATCGAACCCGCAACTTCGAGCACCCAGCTCCTCAATCCCACAAATTTACGCATTAATTTGTATATATTGTTGGAAAACCAACTTCATTTACACGATAAGATAGTAACGTACTTATTCCTGTAGCAACAACACGCAAAGCCTCCTTAAACATCCGTTACAGAATTTTGTTTCACAGCGTTCGACTCAGCACCCTACCTAAAAAGAAGTTTCAAAAAAAAAAAAAAAAAAAATGATTGTTAATTAATAATGGAGGCTATGTCCACATAGAAAAAAATAACAATGTTACGCCACACTAAAGTGCATAAAACTAACGGACGAAAAACAAATCTTTGTGATTAAAAACAACTCTTAGTGATTAAATTTAAAATGTATAATAAAAATTTCTTATGTTTATTTAAAAAAATATACAAATTACGAAATAAATTGAGTTGGAAAAAATTCGCTCCGAGATCGTGGGTCAAATTTGCTTGGTTTCCGCACAAAACCAATTGAAAGTCTAATATTCCACATTCAATTCCACAGCACCGGATCGAACTTTGAGTCATCTTACCGCTTAAGTGACATATTGATTTTATTGAACTTTAGGCTTTTAACATTATTTTTAGAGAGTTCAGTATAGTAATAATTATAAATTGAAACTTACCACTGCAATTTCACCTAAATTGCATTGTTAATTATTGTTTTAAATATTTGCAAAAATTAAGTAAACTTTACAAAATTTCTTCCACTAAAGGTTACTGCATTAATTAGTGATTAACATTAAAATTGGGAAAATTCAACAAATGCAATATGTTATATAAATAATATTGTTAAAATATTAAATGAAAAATAAATCATTACATAAGTTAATATAGTTTGTTTTAAGTTTGCATTTATAGACTGGGAAAAAAAAGACAGACGTATATCACGGCCTGCTGGCAAATAGTAAAGATAAGAAAACATTTTAAAGCCAACAATGTTGACATATTACACTAGTCAGACTTCAGATGCATACAAATTTAATAATCTTCCTCCGATACATACAGTCAATTTTTGTTTTGAGATTTACTGTCATTGAAATAGAAACCAAGATGGAGATTTCATTGCAACTAATTAGAAATCCTCAGAGGTATGTAATAAACGATCTTAAAATATTTTAGATATCAGAAAAGTAGTTTTCTTTAAAATTTTAATTTTGGGGATTAATGAAAAAATTATCTTTTTAAGTTTTTTTTTCAAAGGTATTCCTTATTTATGGTTTCGAAACATGAAATATTTTTATTACATTATTAAGCTCTTAAAAAATGTAAGGGAAATTGAGTTAAAATTTAATATAGGAAATGCGCAACAAACGTACCGAAGGTGATAAGTTATGTTCATATTTAAATTTCCAAGTCAATTGACACATTCTCAATGTTTTAGGTCATAACTCGGAAAGTATTACAGATTTTTTTTTACCATATTACGATATTACTGAGGAAAGTTCATTCAACAAAAAGAAAAGAAAATCACTTTATTGACTTCCGAAGGTGTAGACTATATGCTCCCTTACATAGATGGAGCCATAACTTACCGGTACTTCAATGTTTCAATCCGTACTCTCCTTGTGCATTTTTCAGTTCAATCACTGGGATCTAAAGATGCGTGCATATACTGACTAAACACACGAACTACAGGAAATCACATTCCAAGCGAACTGGCAAGAAACCAAACGAATAATTCACCCCAGCTAAGCTACTCTATTACCCTATATACTGTACAAGCAATGATATCACGACGTTAAGACGGATTAACATCTGAGAAGCAGATATGACTTGCGGTCACGGGCTTTGATTTCACTGAGTACGAATAGTGTAACGTCAGCAATGGTGAAGAGTAAGACTGACGGAAAATGTAATAATATTCACATAGGTAATAATACTGTATATCATCAGAGGTTTCCATTTTGTCCATTAAGTCATGAATGCGAGACCCTAGGGAATATATCCAAAGAGAAAGGAAATCTCGCGCGATATGATTTTTCCGCGTATAGGGGGGAAAAAAAACCACACACACACAAAATATGACGTACGCAGAATTTTGTCAAGGGGGAGTTATTATTAAAATTGTTTAAAATTTGTATTATCGTATTTTAAATGTTATGTATAATAATAATATGTATATATTATAATATAATATGTATAATATATAATATGCATAATAAGACACCTAGGAAGTACATGGTTTAATGATCGGAGCGAGGGGCACCATCCCACGATCAACTGTAAACACTATCAAAACATTTGGAATCCATGACATCATTCCAAAATAATTACTTCAACCATTAAAGGGTCTGTAGCAATTCTGAAAAGTCATTTATACGGAATATCATAATCCCCCCTTTTTCTATCCGTTAGCGTGTGATTGTTACAAATATATGCACAAATTTATTATTTCTTAAATTTAAGCTCCTAGTTCACATTTCAATTTGACTTATCTATTTTACTGTAATCGTTATTATTGTTATATGTGTGTTATTCTGTGTTTTTGGCAACCCAGGATGCCTGGGCAGACTATTTCTTGGAAATAAATTATATATATGATTATTATTATTATTATTATTATTATCAGGTGAGTTTTGACAGGGGAATGTGAAACTAGTTCCGGGAAGAACGTTCGCGACATCGTCACACTGCGGCTGCAAAGAAACATTTGACAATCTGAAATTTTCACTAATCTCGCGGGAATCACTATGAGGAAAAATTCTGTAGTGCTCGGGAAAAGTGACACAAGTCAAAAATGTTAATTTTACAGGAGAAGGAAAAAAACTATCTTCACACTGGTTTATGTCGATTTGATTTCCTTCTGTATGAATTATTGTAATGGGAGAAATACTTATACCTCTTTTCCCAAGCGAGCAGATGTTCCGTAAGTTGTCAATAAAATAAAAAATGTTTGTGGAAACTGACTTACGCCACTTTTCCCAAGCACTGTAGAATTGTTCTGGGATTTATCCGAAATGTACTGGCATTTGTTCCTTGTGTTTGCTTTCTGTCACCGTTGAAATGAACTGTTAAAACTAGAGTTGTAATTAAGTTTATTATTGCAAAAGTGTCGTAAATTGTAATATCAAGTAACCGCTTACTCATAATGAAATTAAATTTAATTGAAGACGTAACATTCTAAATGTGTTAAGTGCCAATTTTTCACATTTCCAGGTCGTTGGACAGACGCGCTTTACGACATGAATTTTAATTCTATTTCAAAAGTATTGTATCAACAAATTTGTCGTCTGAATGATTGAAGGTGATAATGCCATGAAATGAGTCCGTGGTCCAGCACCGAAAGTTACTCAGCATTTGCTCGTATTTGAGGGAAAACCCCGGAAAAAATTCAAATTCAATTGAAGATAACATTGCCCCGACCATTTTTCAACCCGGGCCACCTGGTTCGCAGCCAGACGCGCTGACCGTTACTCCACAGGTGTGGACATTTCAATCTTTTTATTGTATTTTATATAATACATTGTACCTTGATCGTTATCCTTTTGTTGTTTTAATTCACTTTGTACGCACTTTAATATGCCTTGGTATTTATTTGTAGGTCTATTAAATAAGTATCGTAACTGAATTGCACTCGACCACGAGCTTTTGCTCCTTCGGGTATTCATTTTATAAGTCATCTGCACTGTATAATCAAAAGAAATTTATTATTAATTATTATATTATTTCATTATTATTATTATTATTATTATTATTATTATTCAATCTAAGGGAGGAATATCCATATGAGAATATCATACTAAATTGTCTTTGTCGTAGCTCAACTGTAAGTGACTCATTCGTGTGCCAAAAGACGGTATTGTAGGTGTCTCAACGTACATTTCGCAGTGTGTTTTCCATAAATATCTCAGAAAGTTGTTTTTGGCACTTAGCACATTTAGAATGTTAGGTCAACAATTGCTTTATTCAGAATAAAAATATAAATAGAATAAGAGTTTCTTTGCTGTACTAGCATATTTAGTAAAATCAGTAAATAAATAAATAAATAAATAAATAAATAAATAAATAAATAAATAAATAATAAATTCGTGGCGCTACAGCCCATGAAGGACCAAGACCGACCAGCCGGCTGCTAGCCTCACGTCCACATGCCGAAGAAGAAATGGACGATCATCCAACCAGAATGGAGATACCGTGTGGTTAGCACGATGATCCCCCAGCCGTTACAGCTGGTTTTCGAAACCGAATTTTCGCTATCTATCATAGCTTCTCGAGTGCATCGCTATGCTGGGAGGACACCGGTCCCATACATTGGCCGAAATTTCATGAAAAAATGTCTTACCCCATCAGGACTCGAACCAGCGCGCATTCCGTAACGCGAGTCCTAGGCAGGATGCCTTAGACCACGACGTCGGACATTCAGTAATAGGCCTTGGTGATTTAGCATTATCACCAAAGCCTATTCCCCGTTTCTGTCACAAAAATCCGATCATAATAAGTGCCACAGTAGGCTACGATACAGTGTTCTTTTCCATGTGGACTGCGATGTGAATTCGCTGATCTAAAAATCAGATTTCGGACACGTTAATAGAAGGTAACCTTAAAAATTATGCTGATTTGTTGACATTAACCTTACATTCTGATCATCCTTGAATGAAGCAGCTAATAGTTCAGTCGTGTTACAGTTGGATTCTGGATGTCCAGGAGGGTCGGTGGAGTTAGCCCTCATGTCACAGGATATCGCAGCTGATGCGTGTTGACAAGTCAACGCCTCGTTCCTGACTGTTTAGTGACCATTCCAATAAAATGCAACCGACCTTGTCTAGACTGGTATAAAATATTACCAACTGCCAATCATAATATTAGAAAACTGCTATTTCTTGATAAGGGTCACTGAAACTGTGATCTCATATTCTCGCTATTTACGTTTTAATAACAAATCACTAGCTGTCGTGTCAAAACAAGTTCAATATTTTGTGTAGCATGTGATAGTCTTCTGTCAATAACAACCGCTAACTTACTTCAGTCTTCATTCGGTTTTGTGCTGTCACCATGGCAATCAAAATAAATTATTATTTATGCACATATAAAAGGTGACGTTCTCGTGTAAAAGTAACTACAGAGTTATACATCCGAGACGATTAAAATTATGATTAAGAAAAGTATTTTGTAGTCTAACAACTTTTTAAAACCCAATATATTAGTCACCACTAACTATATTAATTTCAAATAGACGAACTAAAACATTTCTAGCCTAACAATTATTATCTATTCAAAGTTTTAAATCGGAAAACAAATTTCAGTAACACTCTATGGATTGTATTATTATAACAGCGATAAAAGACCATATTATTTAAAGAAGAAAAAAAAGATTGACACACATCGAACATTCAACAAAATGTAAATAATCAGGGGTAGACAAATTCCAGTAGCCAGGTCACCATGGCGCCCAAAAATTATGTGGCGTCTGAGTTTTTGTATAGAGTTCAAAACTTTTTAAGACTTTGATATCTTCTATATTGCTACGACTAATACATTATGTTAACAAAAGAAGTCTTAGGAAGTTCGAGTGTATGATATGTTTTATTAAATAAATATGTCTTATATTGCTTAATATCTTTCAATAAATGCATTTTTATCTTAACTCAAATGATTTTCTCATTGCATGCGGGGGTGAAACGTAGAGGCTCCTGAAAAAAAAAATAGGGGTTGGTGCCTGAAAATTTTGCAGTTTCGTCTATCTCTATAAATAATTATATTACCGAAGTAATTCTAGAAATTAAATACACCATAAGTAATAAGTCTATGTAATTCAATGCCAAATTATTTAGCTTCACTTCACATTCAATTCGTTACGGTACGCGTTTCTTAAACCATATAAATGTAACATAACTTCTTACGGGCTGCATACATGTCACCTTAATTGTTTTAACTAATATTCAATGGAATTTTATAGTTTTGATTATGTATTGTATATTTATATATACTTGTAACTTCCCTGATAATACGTAACTGTAAAAGAAGCATGGGTTTGTTTACGTCGTAACGTCAGTATTTCATTCATATAATTCACTTTTTTTTTTTTTTTTTTTTTTTTACATTTTAATGCATTGCCTATGTTCGACTGTCATCCATGCACTGCACAAAAAATGCACTTGTATAACACGTTTTTTTCAACTTCTAGAACTATTTCGGACGTGATCCTCAGCATGCCTACGGAGAGACAACACTAACCTGATAGTTTGGTGGCCTGTTATCTTGTTCGAACTTGACCTCCGGCGAACGAACCCGGAGGAACAGCGGTGCGGAGATAATGTTGTGTATATTCCCCACTTCGAACCGGAGCAAAGATGTTCCTTCCTTTGGCACGTCCGAGGGTCCCGCCGCACCACATTCACAAGGACGAATCAAGGTCGCCCCCACTAGCAGACGACGCACCCGCCACTAGGCGGGAGAATGCTAACGACATTCATCAGCTGAACAGTTTACATACGAACCGCGCCTGCACTTTCAAATGCCTCTAAAGAATATTTGGCTTCAGCTGTAAGTTTATTCCAAGATTGATTTGTGATATAATAGCACTGTCTCACGATGTAGAGATATCTGCCAGTCATAAAAATTACTTCGTTAGATGTCAGTGAAGTGGGCGTAACCAGCAGACGACGCTGTTACGTAATTTTTTGCTAGCGACACGGAAAGATGCAGAACTAAGTGTACAACATATGCCAAGGCACGTCGACAGCACTGAATTGAAAGTTCATGGAGTGACAAAACGACGGAAGGGAAGTATTAACACTTGGGGATCATAAAAAATCCCTATACCTAATTGCGTGAAACGTTTAAGTAGTAGTGGTTTTATGATTTCCAATAATAGTAGGTCGCCGCTTGATAAGGATCACCTTAGCGTAATAATAAAACAAGAAACTTGAATTTTTAATAATATTGTAACCAGTGCGAGAAAATCAATGCAGCTTTCGTTGTTCAAGCCATTATCTTGAATGTAATATGTACATACAGACGATGATATTCAAACTTCATTTATTTTTCCAATCATGTATTGTGGGTTGCTAAGCAGTAAGATGCGCGTACAGTAATGTAAAAATGATAACAGACATTTTATTCGAATAGATGCCCACTTAAAACATTTCACGTTTAAAAAACCGCTTTAATTAATTTCTACGAAACTCGCCTGAACACATTTTTGGAAACTTTTATCTGAAATTTCACTATTCAGAAAGATCGTTAGTTAACTACTAATAAAAATACACTTTCGTCTGCTGCTGAACTGCAGTTGACCATGAGGGTTCAGAATACAAATTAATTGTGCAACAATTATACAGTTTAATAATGACTTTAATAATAATAATAATAATAATAATAATAATAATAATAATAACAGAATGTACATAATCACCATCGTATTAATCTTTAAAAAGTGAGGGAAAGACTCGTTTCATAATGTTCTATTAAAATAACAACGATTTATATCCTGCGTTTTTTTTTTCTCTTGTACGGAAGAGGGACCCGAAGGCTTACACTGCAGTCTGAGGCTTATTGTGCTTACCACTCCTATTCTTGTGAATGATTGGGTAGCCGAACGGCCGCGCTCTTGTACAAGTACAGCACGCCGCACTGTGAACTTAATCTGGGCTATTGTATGGATGATGATGATGATGATGATGATGATGATGATGATGATGATATATGAATTAAGTCCACACCTGTGGAGTAATGGTCAGCGCATCTCGCCGCGAAACCAGGTGGCCCGGGTTCGAATCCCGGTTGGGGCAAGTTACCTGGTTGAGGCTTTTTCCGGGGTTTTCCCTCAACCCAATACGAGCAAATGCTGGGTAACTTTCGGTGCTGACTCCGGACTCATTTCACCGGCATTATCATCTTCATTTCATTCAGACGCTAAATAACCTAGATGTTGATACAGCGTCGTAAAATAACCCAATAAAATAAATATATGAATTAATGATGGCGAAATGAGTCCGAGGTCCAATGCCGAAAATTCTGCTTCAATTGGTTGAAGGAAAACCCTGAAAAAAAAAAACTCACCCAGGTAACTTGTCCCAACCAGGACTTGAACGCGGGCCCGCTTGTTTCGTAGCCAGACGTGCTGAACATTACTCCACAGTGCGTTTATTCATTCATAACCTCTATTGTTACATTACAATTCAACTTGGCTTCAGATTCAGTTCCATCCACATATCTATACACGTAGTGGTTTGGACGTAATTGTACAATCCGCCATTTTAAGTCAAAACAAAAATAAAACCAAATTACAGCAGTTGGATGTGTACTATACACGATTTGCTATGTAAGTGATGTAACTCCGATTATTTAAAGTCATTTTGTTTAGGTTAGGGTTAATATACGGGCTTTAATTTCTCATAATATTATGGCCGAAATTGTTATAACTTTGAAATAATGTTGCATTTACGAAGATTGCCAGGCATCTTATACCAACGCCGGTATGTGACAGCAACCTCAATAGTAATAATACTAACAATTATATACTACCTCATTCACTGGGGCATTATGTGTACTAACTTGGAAACTTGGCAGCATGTTAGTCATTTGGTAAGTATTGTCATAGTCTGAGGGACATTTAAATATGATTGTAAATTTTATAAGAACTCTTTATTTTACAGGTAGCGTAACACAACTGATGTATTTGATGCACAGAAAAAGCTAAAACTTAATGAACAAGGTGATGCAGAAATTAGTATTCCATAACAAAATTGGGTCGGATCCATTGGGTCAAACTAGCGCTGAGGTAGTTCCCTTCGTACTCCGCTTGTAGGCCTACACCTTGCATATACGTATCTGTGACAGGTTAGGTTTGGTCAGTTTAGGCTTGTATTATGTCTTGCATGTACGATCAATTGAATCTCCACAAAAAAAAATCCCATATAAATTAAACTATTTTCACTTCCGAAATCACTGGAACTACCTCAGGGTTAGTTTCACCCAAAATTGCAATGAAACAAACGAGTTTCTAGTATGAAGTTGCAATCGCTCAAATTAACACTTTTTTTTAAGATCCTAGTGTCATAAAATCTATGACAAAAAAAAATTAAAAATTTATCTGGGATTGAACCCGCGTTCCTTTGGTTTGTTGGTAATCACCCGACTGAGCTAACGCGTCTAACTGCACATAACCTCGATGGAAGCTGGAAGTAATTTCTAATTTGAAAATCCATAATTCTTGTTCACAACCTTATCACTGAAAGAGCAATTACATGGTTTGATTTGTCATTTAGTCTGAAACGGTTATTATGGGCAGAGGGTAATCAGTTTCACGATTATGGTATACACCTTATTATTATACTTTTAACGTGTTCTGCAACAATTCAGCCCCTTTATAGTATTATTATTAGCACTGTCCTTTTTCAATGCAAAATATATACATATATGTAAATGAAATCATTAATAAGAAACCGAGATAAGACACTCTTATGAATTGCACACAGAAAGACAATTGTTTACAGAACATAAAAGTGAGGTATCGTATGTGACTTTATTTATAAACTGCAATAAGTACGTAATGGATGTGTGGTACAAATTCACTGACAACAACAGCTCGTGTATTGCAATCATTTTCAATAACTTATTTCCATTTGAGAAATTCGATATTTTGAAGTGATATACCGGTACTGTAATTAATTATATAATGATAACTTAGTTGTTTGGCCTAAAATGAGAGTCTAAGTAGGCCTATATTCCTGCAGTAGGCTAGTGTCATTTAGCCCATTGTTTCTGTAGAAATTCATCCATTTACAAGTGGAGGTTGCAACTAGTGACTGTTAATCTCATATGAAAAAATGTACGACTGATATCGCAGCAAAAATTAGAAATAACTATGTAGCCTATATGGCAATTAATTTCTCTTAGAATATGTTTTTTCCTTCAATTCGAACTGTACCATTTTATTTGTGGATTTATTCTACATAATACAAAAATTAATTATAAATAGTATGTCTTGATATGGATTAAAATCACTATTGTCAGTGACTTGCAGATGAATTTTATATATAAAAAAAGATAGTTTTAATTTACCGGTAGTATAAATCACTGTCACAGACAAAATAGCATGCCCAAAACAACGTGTATTTCCGTCAAAATTTAGAATTCGAGGTTTTGAAAATTGTGTTTACTTTCCCTTTGTGTAATGAGAAAGTAAAAGTGTAAACGAGAAGTATGATATTACATTACGTTCAGATTGCTTCTCAAATGTCTATGAATTTACTGACAGAAAACTGCCTGCCATGATGGCATAGAATCATTGACACATCCAGCAACCTTCTCTTAAATTGTAGATGGGCCATTTTTCTGATTATGTGCTAGCCATGAGGATGTAGGCATACTCCAACTTGGAATTATTGTAATGAATGACTTCTGTGCACATTAAACAGTAGGCCTACTTTATATTATTGGTACGATACAAGGTTGGGAAGTGCTTTTTTACAAAATCCAGGTCAATTTCCGAGATTTTGTAATGTACTTTACAAACGTATATTGTACAACATTTTTTGCACGATCATATTTTTAAAATTGCAATTAATTACAATATAGGCCCTATTTTGCATTGACAATTTAGAGCAATATTATTCCAAAGCTTTAGCAAAACTGCACTGTAATGGTACCGGTAATTGAGTAACGAAGTGCACTGTAATGGGTCTGTTTCAGTACAGTTTTGTGTTATGAAGAATGGTTTCCATAGCAACAAGTTTCTGTGTGGGAATTCTAACTTTGAAGGTCTAATAGCAACAACAATAGCTGTAAATACAACAAAAACACGATCGTGCAAAAAAGCGTGATGCATAATATTATGGAAGTGTGTAAAGCAGTTCAGAATGCTTCTGGAATTAAAAAAAATCAATTTTGACGTCAAATGTGTATATCCGAGACCCAAAATAGAAAGACTGTAACATTTTGACGTGAAAAAATTACTCTGACGATAGGCCTACTCGTGGTACCATGGAAACATGTGGTTTTCCACAATTCTTGTCGCTAATATACCTCGAGGTTTACTACACAATAGTTATGGAAATATTGGTTAGACCTATATAGGTTTTTTTGGTGTGTGTGTGTGTGTGTGTGTGTATTTTATTATCGCCGTACTTTTCTCTTCGGAATTACCTGGCTAGGACTAGTGTCTCCACCTACAGTATAAATTTATTATTTCTTTTAGGAAATTTGACATTTTGTTCAATTCAAGTTCACCTAAACTATGAACGTTTGAAAATGTTTAAACGAATTTGTCATTTTAAAGGTGCATCTACACGATTCAATTTTCCATGTGTTTACGCTCATGCAATCTGGGGAGAATATTGAAAGAATGACGTTAAAAACGAATGTTCAATTAAGATGCATGCAGATTTTGTGTATACATGGTGTGCCGTGTTGAACGTCATCTTTACTACATCAGGGGCGTATTTGGTAGCCCAAGGAAATTACAAACCAGTATACGCCACTGCACTACATATATACATTAATTAATAAATATTAAATATCAATCCAGTACTTAGACCTACTTGATTCGCAAAATTGTGGTTGAATACTCCACAGGTACACGTATTTACGATAATCTTCAATGAAGCTAATCGTACTTGCTGACATTCTCAGCTTAAAAGATCCACCATTACCAAACAAAAGAATATTCTGTTTATTCACGGCCACCTAAAACAATCAACTGCCCGCTACATGCTACTGTTGAACGAAATGCGCACAAGATACCACGTGGATGGATAGCTTTCAATTGCCGGATGCTCACTCATTTTTAGTGGAAAAAAGCATGCACAACTGAATGTGTTTCGTTCACTCTTGCATGCATTGCTTGAATGCGTAAAAGTTGAAAGAAAAGTTGAAAGATGCACAGCGTTAAATGAGCCGTTCAGAGCAAAAGTGGCGTAAGTCAAAATTGGTAATGAGGTTTAAAGTAAAAATTGTGTAGTTGTCGTTGTTTTCCAATGCCAGGCGTTTGACAATAAAGTCATTTGACCTCTTGCACTCCAATATTTTTCAAAGATATTATCATGACCAGCCACTGAAGCACAGATTTTGAGGTGTTCCGAATCCATTTCTTGGTTTGAGGTGCACAATGGGCAGTAAACAGAAGCAAAGTAGCAGTTAATATGTCCTTCGTGCTATCCACCGACTACTAATAGTTTAAATAAATTGAATATTAATTGATACTTTGCACTGTATTTTACAGAATGTTTACTTGAACCCTCATTACCCATTTCTGACTTACACCACTTTTGCTCTGAGATCATATGCATATATGCCTTTAAACAACATGTAGTGAAATAATATTTCTAATAATTACCTGAAAAATAACATATTTAAATAAAATTGAAATTTTAACACAATACAGGATGTAAACGATATTAATTAATTCATAGTTTTCTGTCCAAGGGCAGGTCTTTCACTGCAAACCCAGCATTCTCCAATCATTCCTGTTTCCGCCTTTTTCTTAGTCTCCGCATACGATCCATATATCTTAATCTTGTCTGTTATCACTATCAGATATTTTCTTTTGTCTCGAACTATTCTCCCATTTCACCATTCCTTCCAGAGCATCCTTCAGTAGGCACTTTCTTCTTAGCCAGTAACCCACTGAATTTCTTCATCTCTTCCTCATCAGCTTCAGCGTCAGTTTTTCTTCACCCACTTTTTCCATCACAGCTTCAATTCTCTTTCTGTCTGTCCGTTTTACCAGCTCTATTTTTCCCTATATCCAATTTCAAATGCTTCTAGTCGTTTTTCTTCACGTCATCGTAATGTCCAGGTCCATACAATGCGATACATACAGAACTCTTCACTAGTCCCTTCCTTAGTTCTTCTTCCAGAGATCCGAAGATGTTATTTTTTCTGTTAAAAGCTTCCTTTGCCATTGTTGTCCTCTTTTTGACTTCGTGGTAGCAATTCATGTTACGTACTAGGTTTACTTATAGAGTACACCAGAAGTATTTGAAGCTGTCCACTTGTTCTACTGCCTCATTTCGAATTCGCAAGTTTACCTTCCTTATTTTCCTTCCGATAACCATGGTCTTCGTTTTGTTTGCATTTATCTTCATCCCATACTGCTCACACCTGTAATTTAGCTCCAGTAGCATGTCCCTTAGTATCATCTCCTCTTTTGCTAACAACGCCATATCACCAGCAAATCTTATGCACTTCACTCATATTCTTCAGGAACTCGTAATTACAAAAAGTTTTGCGTGTGTGCGTGCGCGCTTTTCTGTAGTTAGGAAAATTATATCAATAACAGCATTGGGGATGTCGACGAATACATATTTTACGTCAGTACTGTACAGCAGTGGCAAAAAAAAACCGGACCGACCCTTGTAGCTGATTTCAGAGCCTTGTTCACTCCAGAGCACGATAGACTGGTAACTAAGACTTTCGTGGTTCGAATCCTGCCTGGGAAAGAAACTTTTTTTGTTCCTTATTCAAATTTATTCCCAATACTTTTCGATTGGAGGTAAAATTCATTTGTGGGAATAATAAGCTAATTAAGTAGTAAAATATTGCTGCAATCGAAAAGTATTGGGAATAAATTTGAATAAGGAACAAAAAAAGTTTTCTTCCCAGGCAGAGTTCGAACCACGAAAGTCTTAGTTATCAGTCTATCGTGCTCTGGAGCGAACAAGGCTCTGGAAACCAGCTACAAGGGTCGGTCCGGTTTTTTTTTTTGCCACTACTGTACATTCTTATTCCACACTGAAACTGAAATTTATATAAAGGCATTTCAATTGCATTAGCGACAATCATATACCTAAAATGCAGAGGAATTTTGGGAGATTATACCTCTATAGCAAATGTTGAAAAGTTCCATCTGCACAAGGCACAGCTCAACACGTCGTTCTATGTTACAACACTGTTGAGGACTCTAATAAAAATGAATCTCCTGTGTGATGTTGTGATAAAATGTCTGGGGAAGTGGCGTAAACCCTAGGTAACCCTATAGAAAAAGTCCGGCGTTGTCAAATCCGGAGATCTCGGCACAGGTTCCTGGAAATTATTCGGTCGTCAAAGAAACTTTCGCAGCTCTCTGACACATTGACCAGGTGTAGTTGTCTCCTTGACAAACGTCTTAAAAACTGTTCCAGTTGACAACAACCGGACTTAATTGAACGATAGCTTGCCCTTTTCACTGAATCCAGTTGTTTCCAATTTGTTTACCATCTTTCACTCACCAGAGATCCAGTTGTTTAATTTGCAAGAGTCCCAGTATTGTGTTTCTTTAAAAAAACTGAGGCCCAAATTTCTCTGGTAAGTAGCTGTAATTGAATTCGTAATCCAGTATTGCTTCAAAGGAAGAGTCGTTGATTTAAGACTGCATTTTCACGTTGACACAGAATGTCGAAAACAGCGCCAACAATAGGAATAAAACATAAACATCTGCGCATCTAGTGCTGCCAACAATAGGAATAAAACATAAACATCTGCGCATTAGTGACAAGGAATCGAAACCAGAACATTCTGCTTAATTTGGTGCTAAAATTGGGTCATTGAATGAATTTCCAACGGAATAATTAAAGAAAGAAATGTGTCAGTTCTATATAAATCACTCTGTATATAAAGGCAGTCAACTGCATTACAGGTCATATCAGTGCAGAGGATAGTGGGAGGTTAAAGTTCCATCTGTACAGGCAGTCGTTCAGAATACGATATTGGTGTTACAACTGTGCGCAATTTAATAAAAATAAAAACAAGGATAAAATGTACACAGGATGAGTAGGCCTATGTAAAACTACAACACGGCACTTAATATTTCTGTCTTTCCACAGACAAATAATGAGTTTTTGACCCTTAAAACTAGTTGATGACAAGATTGAATTTATTTGAATATGATCTACTACCGACCATGTTAAAGACAAGACTATGGAGAAAATTAAGAAACTGTAGCCCTAAGCATTATGCACTTAATTTATTAATAGTACGTTATGCAAGTCCCGCGCCGTGGCGTCGCGGTCTATCCCGCCTGGGACTCGCGTTACGGAATGCGCGCTGGTTTGAGTCCTCATGGGGAAGAGATTTTCTCATGAAATTTCGGCCAGTGTATGGGACCGGTGCCCACCCAGCATCGTGATGATTGGGGAGCTACGATAGGTAGCGAAAACGGTTGCGAATACCAGCTATAACGGCTGGGGGGGATCATCGTGCTAACCACACGATACCTCCATTCTGGTTGGATGATCGTCCACCTCTGTTTCGGCATGTGGGCGTGAGGCCACAGCCGGATGTATCGGTCTACTACATTTCACGGGCTGTAGCGCCACGGATTATATTATTATTATTATTATTATTATTATTACATTATGCAACGAGCCTATAATGATAATAATTAAGACGCGAGTATGTTTGTTTATGAAACGAGTGCAAGCGAGTTTCATAATTTTCATACGAGCGTCTTAATTACCATTATAGGCAAGTTTCATAAGACTTTTTATGCTCGACCATATTTCTAACTTGAAATTATTCAGAAGTATTAATTTTATTTTATCTGACTGAAGATCGGAACTGACCTTGTGCATAGCTCGTGAATTGTGAGATGTGCGCAGACGCGAAAGTATTGATTTTTTCCGAGGAACAAAATGTCATTGACTTTGATATAATGTAGAGTAAAATAAACATTAATCTTGATATAACCTGAAATTGATTTAGAATTGAAAAACGAGATGACAAATTGAATTTATTTGAATATTATTTACAATTAACGCTAATAATTATTATAGTAACAGAACATAACCTTCTGCGATTTATTGATTTATTGTTGTCTTTCCAGCCTCCGTGAATTTCGATACGTTGTCTTTCATATTGCACAATGGAATTTTCTGAAAACCTGAACTTTAATGAATAGATGTACTTTAATAACATGCATTAAAGGTCTGCTACCAGGTGTATAATTACTACATTTCGGCATGGTCGAGCATAAAATCTTTTATGGCACAGATTAACTGTTCAGTCCACCTCCTTCATTACGACAGATAATAGAGGTTCCACTGTACATCTGTATAATGTTGTGCATTACCACATTAATGTCCTGTATCAATTACATTTCAGTGCCGTCTTCACAGAAGAGGTGAAGCCATTGGAAGTCTCTGCAAACCGCTGTGTGTTGAGAAACAGATTCATTCGCTGACTTGTCATGCTTTTCATGCTGGAAAAGAAGCCGTGTTCTCTGCAAAATGGGAAGGAACTCGCATGGTTTTCAAAGCTTCCAGAAAAGCTAGCGGTGAAAACGTGGATCCTGTGTACTGGCTCGACAGTGAAGGTGACAGACACTACCCGACAGAAGACGAATTCGACACAATGGTCCGCAACGTCGTGTTATCGAAATTGAATCTCACCATCTCTAACGACCAGCTGAGCAGACTGAGTCGGCTCGGTTTCTCCAGAGCAAAAGAAAAGTCAGTGATGCGTCAGATCGAGATGCAGAATCTCTGGCTTCTCCTGCAAGATAACGAATATCTTTGCTCCATTCTGTACGCAGACAGGGATATCTTTCCTCAGCTTCTCGGTACGTGCGGTCCATTCTTTGCTGTCGAATACGTAGACCCCGTGGAAATGTCTTCGGGTGTAATGTCGATGGGTGAAGGTCGAGAGGAATGGGCAAACAGACTCAAGCTAGCCGTTCTTATGATGGACTTGCTGGACGAACTAGAGACAAACCTGGGTGAGCCTTTCCATTTGTGTGACATCAAGATGAGTCACTTTGGTCTCATGAAGGGTGGGCAGCGCTTGAAGTTTCTTGATCTTGATTCCGTCCTCCCACGAACAGTTGTTGGGCATATGACTGCAGATGGGAGTCACTGCACTCGCCACGAAGACTGTGACTTCTTTGACTGTCGTTCTAAGTGTAATGCAGTTACTTCGCGCTGTGATTCAGCCGTTACAAATAATAATTTCCAGGTAAGGAAATGACATGAAAAAATTCTTTAAATATAAACTGACTTATGTAGATTATGTAAATAGCATAAATCAGGTATGCTCAAAATTGTAAAAGCGCCGATTACACGGATGATGCAGCACTGCATAACACACACAGTGTACGGACTGGGCTCCGCAACTACACTGCAGCACCGCCAGTGGCATCGCTCTCACTGTCTTACAAATACGGATAATAAACTGAATTTGAAAAAGGAAATATTCAGTTATTACAATATTTATTATATTTTATATAGTTATGATACTATTATATCATAGATAATGTTGTTTTCATATTCCACATTCAACATGTGTAGGCCTATTCTTTTCTGCAAGTAATCGGAAATCTCTTTCCAACGAATTTACTGCAATGCACAAACGATTCTCATCTGTTAATTGGGATCTATGTTTGAATTTTTAGATTTAGCAACCTTCATTCTCGAAAATAATTGTTTGCACACATAGGCTACTATATTTCGAGTGACAGAGAATAAGCTCATCTTGGGATATTGCGTTTTGTTTATTTTTATTAATATCACTTTCCATACGTCTAAAATCATTAAATCTATGTTCTGTGAAATCATATTTAAGCTGTTCCAATACAGAGATGTAATTAAGTATATTTTGTTTAGGCACCATAGATTTCTTTACAAGTTCACCATCCGTGAAGGGTTTTTAGTGCCTTAGCTAATTCCCAACATACTACACAACTTGCTCCTAAACATAGACTCTGAATTGTTCGACTCTCTTCAATGTTTGGCCTATCATGAAATGTTTTCAATTCTTGAAACTGTAGTGCACGTTGCATCCCTGAAAAATTATTTTATCATAACATGTATTTCTGTTGGAATAAAATCACCACAATAACAATAATTGTAATTGTAATAATAATAATAATAATAATAATAATAATAATAATAATAATAATGATGTTGATATATCAATACATATTACAGAAAACAGCTTCCCTGTCATTTCGGCATGTTCTGGATAGCAGAGCATATAATGTTTTATGTTGTTCAATAGTATTCCTGACAATACCTTACAACATTATAAACACTTTACGTTTTCACAACAAAAATAGTCTTCCTCCCACACTGTACGGAATGATCGTTTGCTTACAGAAGGTTTTGACTGTGTCATTGTCCCGCACTGTTCGCACGTTTACAAAATACTTGAACTGCCTTCCGCAGTCATCCATTGAGCTTCGAACGAGGAACAGCACGCTTTACATTCGAAGGTTGTGATTACAGAACGTAATCGGGAGTCAGAAAATGAGCATACCTGGCATAAAGGGTTACCATACATCTGTATTTTGTACGGACAATTTGTATTTTAAAGCCTATATGCATGTCCATATTGTGCAAGTACAGAAGAAGTGAAATGTGTGTATTTTCTGGATCAGGCTAGGAAAGATTAATAACTAAGGAGCGGATTTCTATGTAGGCCTAATGAAATATTATTTTTGCGTGTGATAAAACACAATTAACAAAGTTAAAAATTCCGAACATGAAGTTTCAAGTTTAAAACTCGAATTTTATTTCACATAAAAACACATATTTTCACAAAAAAATATGTAAATACATATTTTCAGGAAATCTATTATAAACACATAAATCTTGGAGTTTTTTTTTTACTTAAATAATTTTTTACAAGAACTTTTAAACATTTTAAAACTAAATCAATTATGTCACTCAGAAGTACCGTACGTTATCTTTTTAAGAATTCTTGGTTACTTCGTGTTTCTACGCGCTGTCTGGTGTATCCGTGATCCATTTTTGTGATAGTATCGCCTCAAGTTCTGAGAACTGCTAGGCAGCATATCAGTGTTATTATTAGAGAATAAATTAACATGAACAAGGAGGAGAGATCTTGCAACACATAATTAGAAATGTTTATTGTTGCTGAAGATGATTTCATTCCATGCTTTGTTTGCGAAACACAACAGATAAGAGCTCATGTCCATCAAGTAAGGCAATGCGTCTTGTTGTGATTCCCTGTTATCGGGCTTCATCAATCGATATCCTTCAAGGTATACTGAAAGATGGTTATTTAAAAAAGATTTGGCTTTCCTATTAGCAAATTTAAGCTTTTTGTGTGACGCCATAAAAAAACTCGAAATATCCAAAAACATGTTCTCTGAAACTGGGAGGTGCATGCTGTGGAAATTAAACTAGACTCGCTACCAGGTTCAGAAGTACAAGTACTAAGGGACAAATTCCAGAATGTGTTTGGGAAAAACACTGGATATAAAAAAATGTGTAAAGTTGCTTAAGTATTGGAGGATGTGCCTGTAGGTGAAACTGACGGTGTTTGTGTTTGTGACATTCCTCTTTTTAAATATGCACGTCTGACGTCCTGTGATGTGGGAAGATCGTTTTCACAGTATAAGTCGTTGTTCAGAGATAATCGGCATGCATTTGTGATGGAGAATTTGGAGATGAACTTTGTTGTTCACTGCAATTCTCGGCCAACTACTAGCACTCAAGTGTGGTTGGTGAGTACCTAGTAACAATTTTTTTTTTCCAAGTTAAGTAAGGTATTTTTGTCATATTTAAAGAAAAAATATTCTTTTATTTTTAGCAAATATTTTTGTACTTTTTAGCACATAAAAAATAAATATATTTACATTTTTCAGCACATAAAAATCCGCTCCCTATTAATAACACTGGTTAACAACCTTTTTACATCTGGTGTGTGATAAATCAATACATATCAATTTTTGGTTGTAGAATCTGAAACTACCTTCAGAATTGCTGTATCATGTAATGATTTTGAGATATTTTATATGGATTTTTTAATATCTTTATATTGTTGATGTCATTTTTTCAGGGATAATGTATAATAAATCAGAATTACGATGGTTAAACTCTGTATTTGAATGTAATATATGGTGGAAGAAGTTTTCAAAAGAGTCGCTATGTGGCAGAGGCATTTAGTTGTGCTGGCTTTGCCTGGTAGTGGCGACTCAGCTAGCGACATCAGCCCTGTAGTATAGTGCGTGCTGAAACATGATTTTGTTGGTTTTTAAGAGTTTTTATGTTGTAAAGAAAAACTTTAGTGGGGTTCTAAGTGTTGTGTTATGCTTGAATTTAAAATGGTCCATATTTACCAATATCGTGTTGTTGCCTTTGTGTTAGTGCCGTGTATCTAGGAAATGTGAGATGATAGAAAGAAATTGATTTTTCCACTGAATTCAGCACCCCAAAATTGGGTAAATCCACCCATTTACACACCAGATACACGAAAAAAGTTTCAATTTGTCGACTAGTGTAATTATTAGTTGTTACATCCATCAAAGAAAGGCACCCACTACATAATAACCAATGGTAATAGCCACTGTTTTGTACTGTACTTTGGTAAAAGATATAAAGACCAAAATGCTGTATTCGAGGCATTCCATTGTTACGGGTGTGACAGATGTACAGTTTCAAATAACTGTAAAATATATCAATTTCAATATTCCTGTTTCAAATTATACCACTTTAAATGCAACTGATTGTAACACAATTCATGTTTCATAAGATAATTGTTGTGGCTACTTAACTTTATGGGAGTGAAATGTGAGACCTCAATTAGGCAGATTATAGCTATAAAACAGTTCAACTGATGCCATAGCTTAGCTCCGATGATGAAATCAAAGGGTGGTTCATGGGAAAAATTCCTCCTGGAGCTTGGAATACCCTCTTCCTCATAGATTTCAGATGCATACAAATTATTTTGGTTTAATTCTAAGCTATTTGTGAAACATATAAAAAAATAAAAAAAAAAAAAAACCTGCATTAAAAATTAACATGTGGGCTTGTTCCACCCTTAAAGAATAGGTTTATAATACACAGCCATAATATTCCTTAATATTAGTTTGTGTTACCATCTGAAATTAGAATTTATAAAACAGTTATATTACCAGTTGTTCTGTATGGTTGTGAAACTTGGACTCTCACTCTGAAAGAGGAACAGAGATTAAGGTGTTTGAGAATAAGGTTCGTAGGAAAATATTTGGGGCTAAGAGGGATGAAGTTACAGGAGAATGGGGAAAGTTACACAACGCAGAACTACACGCATTGTATTCTTCACCTGACATAATTAGGAACATTAAATCCAAATGTTTGAGATGGGCAGGGCATGTAGCACGTATGGGTGAATCCAGAAATGCATAGAGTGCTAGTTGGGAGACCGGAGGGAAAAAGATTTTTGGGGAGGCCGAGATGTAGATGGGAGGATAATATTAAAATGAATTTGAGGGAGGTGGGATATGATGATAGAGACTGGATTAACCTTGCACAGGATAGGGACCGATGGCAGGCTTATGTGAGGGCGGCAATGAACCTTGAAAGCCATTTGTAAGTAAGTTACCATCTGAAATAACCTGTTATCAACAATAGTCTTTGTAGTTTTATTCTCTTCAGCTATAATCAACTATAAAGTCCAGGTTGCCTGCGCGGTGGCGATAGAAAACAAAAGATGTGAGAATAAACTGATGAGAAGTATAAACGATCGAATATTCTTTCAAATTTAAGTACCGGTATTGTAATATAGGAGTATCATTTGAAATGTGAAAGGGGAAGGTGGGGTATGAGAGGGTGAAACTTAAAATACACTGGTTTTGAAATTTACCCTAAATATAAAAATTGACGTGTGTTTTGTTTAAATTAAATTTAACTGAAACAAACAATTTGGAAGTTTTGGAATGAAAGTAATGTATATACTTGTTTTCTAAATGACATAACCACTTTTCATGATTTTATTGCAGGTAGTGTGTGAAAAGATTTTCTTGGGCTGGACGTTGTCGGGCACTGTGATAGTACCAGGTTTACTCATGTCGCAGCACACACCGTCATCGCTTGCAGCTCTCCTCCGGCTTTGTGCAAATCCTGACACAGATTATAACAGTCCCAGAACTGCTGTTCCAGAAGACATCAAACGTCGTCTCTACACCACCCTCACCGAAATGGAACAAAGCCTGGCAAATGAAGTTTTTGTATGAAATTCTAGTCTTCAGTACAAATTAAATAAGGTAGCTGATTTTTATATTAAGCTTCTTATTCGTTTTTGTAATATGTAGTTTATTTATACACAACTAAAAAATACTTAATCACTAAAGCGAACAGATCTGTTACCATTACAAGCACTACTGCTATTTATTTGAGACTGGTAGTTTAGTTCTGATCAGTTCAGGGTTGGCAAGCTTTGGGTATAGTCTGGCTTTAACCGTTCTGGTCAAAATTAGTTTTGACCACAAGAAATGACAAATTATATTTAACGATAAAATTATTTTAAAACTAACACTCAGAAACAATAACTAATCTGATTTCTGATTAACTTTGCAACTTCTTTGCTGTGATAACTTTTTAGGAAATTACCTGGTTGCCTAGTTTCGAAGTGGTCTCATACAGGACCTTCACTAGGCTTTGGACAATGAAAGATAATTTCCTAAAAAGTTAACACAGTAAAGAAGTTGCAAAGTTAATCAGTGATTATACAGGGTGTTTCCGGGCTAGTGTTACAAACATTCAGCGATGATGGGGACGGGCACATGTAACAACTTGAGATAAGGAACCTTGGTCCGGAAATGACCGAGTCGAAAGTTACAAGCAAAAATAGTTGTGTGCAAATGGAATAATTTTATTTCTCTGTACACTTTATTTATGTGCATTTACCTGTACATCTTACACATACTGTATTCATCTGACGTTGTTTACATTGTCTACCTACAGTATTCCGTTCAGTGCGCTGTCTGAGGGGTGGGGACAGGAAACTGCACTAAAGCAATGCAGATACGTAATGTGTAATGGACATGGTCGGTCCTGATATGCACGTCTGTAGACAGCAGTGTTTGTGAACAAGTTGCAGTGTCCAGTCGATCAGTCCTAGTGAAATGGAGGAGTACACGAGAGCGGAATATGCAGACCTGATTTTCGAATATGGATGAGCCAATGGGAACAGTAGACAAGCTCACAGATTGTATTGGGGTCAAGTACCCACGTAGGAGACATCCGGCCCATACCATCTTTCCACGACTGTTCCAAAGGTTAAGGGAAGGAGGGCACGTGGTGCGAAATTACAATTCCATTTCCACATGACTATTTTTGTTTACAACTTTCGATTCTATTATTTCCGGACCAGGGTTCCTTATCTCAAATTGATACATGTGCCCTTCCCCATCATCCCTGAAAGTTTGTAACACCAGCCTGGAAACACCCTGTATAAGTGTTAAAAATGTATTCTGATTTGATACAGCCAAGAAATAGCAGATAAACTGTACACTTTTGTATCTGGTGTATGAAACCGAAAATGAGGTATTACCAAATCTAATGCATAAAACACAATAACACATTGAAGTAGCAATATACAGAAATAAAAATTAAAAAAAAAAAAAGTGGAGTCCACACAGCAATTTTTTTTTATTTAGATTAGGCTAGGTTATTTTTAAAAGGCTAAAATGCAAAAACAGGCACTTGTTCTTGAAATGCGCAGCAATAGCTTAAATAGCAAACTAACAATTTACCTTATCACTCCTAAATACCTCTAAACGCATTTAAATCTATATAACTTTGGCATATGTTAACCCAGTAATAAATGGAATTTTGCCAAACATCTGGGCTGGAAGTCATTTCTGTATACGAGTGTACAATTTTTTTATTGATACGAATTTGCTAAAATAAATAAATAAATAATTTCCTTGTTAATTCGAACTTTGGATATTTCGAAATTTTTAAAATTCTCCCTTAAGAGTGCACCGTATCTGCCTCAAACTAATCTGATACGACAAAGAATCAGAATATTTATACATGATCTACAGGTCTAGTTGAGAGAGGTAAAGGATTACATACAGTAGTGTCAAGCAAGTTTGCTCTGACTGCCTGGCATAGAGGCTATACAAATGCAAGTTTATGCTATTTTTGGGAAGAAAATTTTTGTGGCTTACAGTTGGTACTGTCAGCCTAAATTTTTTGCAGTTAAGTGTCCGTTTACAGCACCCTTTCCCTTGTACGACTTTTGTACTGGGACTTCACCCAATGATTTTGAAATGTTTTCTTTAAGAAATTTCTAAATTTATTCTGCACGAAGCAGAAATTTTGACAATATAGACCTAATGCATGCATACTTTGCAACACACTTCTGTAGATTCAGCACTAAAACCCATAAATCTGCTACCTTTACTCATGTTTTTGTTCTTTGTTTACACTAAGTTACTGAGTCAACTGTATTGTTCACTCCGAGATAAAATATGTTTGTAGGAAGGGTGGGTTGCACACTTAAAATTATTACTGGTATTAATGGCAAGAAATACGTATGTTTATCACTTACAAAATCCACTTTTAGCAATTTTGGTCAGTCTATAACTAGTTTTGATATGTGCTCTAGTTGACATTAAAATTTAATAGCTTTTTGCCAACCCTGGTTCCAGCATGTTTGTATATGCACTGTGCCATTTATACTTCAGACCCACCTTACCAAATTTCTAAAGACAGTAGGCCTAAGAGTTAGTGTAGGAAATGAAGTGAGCAGGTGCTTATGATAAGTGTTCTAATGGAAATATTAACATGTTTTAACATTGCTGATTAAGAAGCTGAATGATTTTTGTTATTTTTCCTTGATAAACTGTTCCAATTAGCCGTAATAGTGACGTCATTATTTGTATAGGTTATATTTTCTTGGACACATACCGTGTTCAGCTTTCTTTACAAATGAGCAATTTGTTAGTATAATTTTGGAGGTTGAATATATCTTTACAATACAATAATTTATCTAATGTATTTATATTATTTTATAGTCTCTCTTACAAGTGGAATAATCAGTTAAGGCTGGTCCACAATAAACCGGGAACGAGAACCAGAGCGAGAATGGGAAACGAAGAACTTGAATGTGAAGATTTTTGATTCACAATAAACCTAGAACGGAAACAGCTATGCATAGCGATATGTATGTCAATAACAATATGTAAAATCGATATTACGCATTCTGATATTATTTGTGTATACCTGACCAATAGTATTCTCTCATGAGTACAAGCCAGTCAACATGAACACAGGTTAACCAACTTCAAAATTTAAGACACGGAATATTTAAGAATTCAATTCACATGGTAATCTGGCCACATATACACGTAGTATATTGCCCATTGTGCAACTCAAACCAAGAAATGGATTCGGAACACCTCAAAATCTGTGCTTCAGTGGCTGACCATGATAATATCTTTGAAAAATATTGGAGTGCAAGAGGTCAAATGACTTTATTGTCAAATGCCTGGCATTAGGAAACAACAACACGTAGTATTGAAAGTGATTCTACTGAATTTCTGGGTTAAGCCCAGTTCAGCCGGTGCGTGTTTCTGTGATGGATTCCAAGGTGGCTGCGCTGATGGGTAGCCTGCATGGTCACTCGCCGGAAGTAATGTGCTCTGGTGGCTCCATGGATGGCTAGCTTGCTGGATTTCAAGGGTAGGTTCCTTGCTATTTTTCGTGATGGTTTGCAGGCTGGAAACCAAAGATGATCATATAATATCACCACTGAAACCATGTCGCCATGTTCGTTGTTTTCCAACTAAACCTGTTTTTTCTATATTCTGTAGTTTCTAAGAAATAACAATTAAGTATCGGACTTTAGCTGTTTTGCACTTATGGCTTAATTACTTTATTACGACATTTACTACTGTCAATGTAGGACTTTAGTTGTTTTCCACTCACGGTTTAGTTTCTTTTTGACCATGAGTGTTGCCAACAGATGAAGCAGCAGATGATTTTCCAATTTTAACTGTGAAAAGAGCCAGCTCCGTGTGAACAACTACCATCACCGTAGGCAACACGGGAGCCAACCAGTGAGCACGCAGGCTACCCATCCGCGCAGCCACCTTGGAATCCATCACAGAAACTAGCACCGTCTGAACCAGGCTTTAGTTACAAGCAATGAATGAACAAGAAATTATGTCACGGCCTCCTTGCTACAAAATATGTTGTTGTTTTCTAATGCCAGGCGTTTGACAATAAAGTCATTTGACCTCTTGCACTCCAATATTGTTAAATGGCAAGTTGTAGCCGATTTAAGTGAACACCATATTTTAACGTTTTGGTGGCTACTTCATTCACACACAACCCCCAGAATGTCTGGAGGACCACACCTGCTGTTGGTCGACGGGTCCATTGGACCTAGCTGGGAGATCTTGTTGATCACCAGCTTTCCCTCCTTAAGCCACTGGAGGACGATTTTAGTGCCATAGCAGGTCAGCACTAGGAACAGAAAAGTAGAAAGAGGAGGAAGGAAAGGGAAATGAACCCCTAGGCCTTGAATGCTCTAATGCCGTTGGGGTCGAAGAAAGTAAGAGTTCAGTCAGAGGACTGGATAGGAAAGGGTAAAGAGGGAATTAGGTATTGGATAGAGGAAAATTATACCAAATTCAGTCATTAACTCATCAAGCTGACCAGTGCTAATGAATGAGTAGCCCCACCCTTTAGTTCAGCTCGTAAAATTATGCTTACTAACAGCTGCACCACGGGAAGGTAGGGATGGGACATTGGGTATTTGTCCAGGTTGGTTCCTTAAAGCCTCCAATGGGAAGGATTAATGGCTCTCCCCCCCTGTATCCGACAGACACCCTTTTGCAGCCTTGCTACAAAATATACAACGACCAAATAGCTTTTGATGACAACAGATTGAATCTAGTAGGCTGTGAGCGGAAACAAGAACGGCAAAGTTAAAACTTGGCCAACTCTCACGTTCTGTTCCTGGGCTCCAGCAAGTTTCTTGTTAATTGTGAATGCTCACATTTAAATACATTTATTTTAACAATTTTTCCATTCTCGTTGTTGCATCCATTCCTAGCTTATTGTGGACCACAGCCTTTACTCACTGAAATCTTAAAACATAATATCAGCTGCATAAGAGTTGCATATGAACACACATTATTCGAGTAAATATGAAACTGTCATTTTATGTTGGTTTCTAAGCACTCTATGAACTTACATGACTGGATTCCCATACATTCACTAACAAACTGTTTCAGTTTCGTCATTCAGAATTTGATTTTAGTATGGAACAATCATTTGATATCTTTCCACTATAAATCATAAATATATAGCCAATTTATGGTCTTGAAAGTGGAAAGAATAATGTAAACGTCCCTGAAGACAAAAACTAAGTACTATCCTGTTAATTTTCAGAAGTAAAGACAATTTAATTTCGATAAACTTCAAATCCATTAATTAAACATTTGCTGAGAAGAAACCATACTTGCGTTACGAGATTGATTAACTTAAAATACATCAGTCACAACAGTGTAATATTTCATCAGTGTTGTGCAATCTAGAATTAATTTTACTGCGTGGAATTTAGTATTTTTACATCAATTCTTGCACATTTGCAGCTTTTTATTAAGAGGTCATTTCAGTTAAAAAACCAACACGTGTGTTTGAAGCACACATTGTCTATTATCTATTAAGATATTTCCTATGTGTTTGTAAAAATCGCAGTTTGGTCCGGAAAATGACAGAAGAATGAATACACACACTTATTCACTTACCGTATTCCTAGCCAAGTCATGCTGTTATTGTTTATGCACCAGTTTAAGGGGACACTTCACTAAAAATTGCTTTTTTTTTTTTCTAATCATTTTTAAACCAAATTTTGAGATCATGTTTACTATGTAAAGACTAACAAAATCCAAAGTTTGAACTCCCAAAGGTTTTGGCTTGATTTTTTTTCTATTTTTTTTTTTTAAGAAATATTTTCAAACCCAAATTTATAGTAGAAATTCTCAATTTTTAAGCTTATTTTTTTTTACAAGACATAGAGATTCATTTTATGAAATATCTTGTTTATTCACTTTCAAAATTTTTTTTTTAAATTTTAAATATGTTATTTTTTCTATAATTCATGAAAAAAAAATTAATAAAATAAACTAGCACCATTTCTTACAAAATAAACGCATAGAAACATGCACCTACCTCGTAAATACTTGTAGTAAAAATTTCATCCAGACTGATTAATATTTGGCATCAAAACGTAGTGTTGAATCAAGAAAAATAAACTTACGGAAAAATTGATTTCAAAGTAAAATGAATATTTATGCAACACATACCTATTAAAATTCTCCTCCGCTACATTCATTTAGTAACTTCAGGGAGCCAACTTTAGAATAAAAGTTACTAGATTTGTAATCAGAGATTTGTAAAAAGAATTCTTTGATGAAAAAATAGTTTTGACAGCTCTTTAAATGCCACGTCCCCTTAGTCTTAATTTAAAAACATTTTTAAACAGATTTATAATTAGAATAAATTGAACTAAATCCATTTGGGATATGAAAATTTACATTCTAAAGACGTGAAATAGCCAATAAAATATACATATATATATATATATTTTTTTTTTTCGTGATTTCCAGTGGAGTCTCCCCCTAAGAGAATATGCAAACATTTAACGTAATTAGTTTGCTAGATAATTCAATTTTCTTATGCTACGAATCTAATGATATTTAGTTGATGTACATGATACATAAACCTTTGAAAAATCTCTATTTATGTTCTACACTATTAACATTAAGAAACTTTTTTTTTTCATCTAAGTTGAAAGGATCATCCACCAGACTGCATATCAATATGTTTGTCTGGAAGGATAGAAAGGTTAAAGTATAATGTCCTTCATAAAACGTATTTGTGAAATTCTAATGATAAAATATGCTTTAAATATCTAATATTAAACTTCAGCATATTAGTTACAGTGTACATAAAAGTAACTGATTTGCAATTATTTCAGATGTTTTGGTTAGCTGACTGACAATCATATTTACCATACATACTCAGGTTATTTAAAATGTATATTTAATGAATGCCTCACAATAGTAAGGTTCTGTTTTATTTATTTCATATTAGCTCGAGGCTTTTTATACCTACTTGAATTACACAAATAATATTTCTTTTCTCAGTTACATCACGAAACTCCTAATACATTGTGTAAATTGTCCTAACATTCAAAACATTTTTTATCTATACATATATGTGAAGTTACGAACTATTGGTATCAATGTTACTACATCATAAATAGCGACCGCAAATAAAACAAAACTTTATGATAATAGTTTTGTAGAATAAGTATAGTAATATTTTCAGCCTGACAACTGTACTTTTAAGTTCCTCTTACAAGATGCTAAATAGAGTAAAGTATGCCGAGTCCAAGTTATTTGAGTAATATTTGCAATATATAATCGTATGTTACATTCTTTTGTAATTTTCATTATAACCTGTAGTCATTAATAGCCTCTTCTTATGCTACACTTTTATCATTAATTATTTCGAATGCTATACAGGGTGTCTCACTTAAGCCGTTCATTTTTGCTTAGGCAGCCCAAATAACAGTCGAGACTTGTGGGAGGTATTTAATAGTTTCGTAGGCGAAATCAGGGGTGAGTATAACGTTCACTGACATCATCACTTGAATGTTACAAATTTTAGTCTTCATATGATAATTTTATGTCAACACTTGCTATCAATCAGTTATGTTAATTATTTATTTTCATTCTTCTTTCCAACGTTTATTCCAGTCTTGGATAATGTTTTATCGAGTTATTTGCCCTTCTTATAGTTCCTATAACACTGTTTTCTTAATATGCAAGTTATATGCAATCCATTTTGAATCTTGCGTACACTACTTTTAACACTTGAATATAAGTAATTGATTAACTAGCGGACTTACTCGTGTTAATTATGTAAGTTTGTGCGGCTTACAGCTGTTTTGGTGCTTCATCACACCATCCTCAGAGTCTACTAGATCTCGGCATCATCTCGAACTTCTCTGCCTGTTATGTGGGTGCATTTGATTGTTGAAAGGTGTTGAAAAGTGGAGTCAAATAGTGTGTGTGTGCTGAAATTGGTCTGTGTGTTGAGAATTTGATCGGGGTGTGTTTTAGTGTGTTTGTATATTTCGTATTGTTCTAGTGTGTTGAGTTTTTGGTTCTTGGGTTGTATGTGTAGGATTTCCATGTCCGCATTTATGTTATTGTATGTATGGTTAGCATTGGTTATGTGATCGGCATATGTAGATGTATTGTGTCCTCTGGTTCTTGCTTTAATGTGTTCTTTGTATCGTGTTTGGAATGATCTGCCTGTCTGTCCAATGTAGAACTTAAGTACATACAACCCAAGAACCAAAAACTCAACACACTAGAACAATACGAAATATACAAACACACTAAAACACACCCTGATCAAATTCTCAACACACAGATCAATTTCAGTACACACACACTATCTGACTCCACTTTTCAACACCTTTCAACAATCAAATGCACCCACATAACAGGCAGAGAAGTTCGAGATGATGCCGAGATCTAGTAGACTCTGAGGATGGTGTGATGAAGCACCAAAACAGCTGTAAGCCGCACAAACTTACATAATTAACACGAGTAAGTCCGCTAGTTAATCAATTACTTATATGCAATCCTTCAAATTAATTTGTTTTGTTTCATTCAGAATAAGGAACGTATCTTTAAAGAACAGACAGCACAGTGTTTTAACACAATTTATTAATTTATTTCAATATTTTTTGAATATGTAATGCCTAGTAGCACTACTATGAGAACGTCAGAATCTAGGTAGCTCAAGAAAAAATTCTTCTCTCGCTACCTTTTACTTTTGCTGTTACGAGTTTCAGATATTCAAACCGTGAATGGTTACCGATGGTAGAATTCTATCTTTTATAGCTACTGCTGTGGAACATTATTGTTGATATCATGTTGCAATGGATTGTGTAGGTATTTACATTTTAAAGTAGTATTAATTAGAATATTCTAGAATCACCTGGAATCGAAGTTCGAAATTAAACAAGTAAAAAAAGGAAAGGATTGAATATCGAACCCTCTTGGGCAGTCGAAACCTTCATACAAATACATCACTCTAACTAAGAGCCAATCCATGTATTATAAATGTTTGTTTCTTTACTCAGACACATTGTATGGATTAATGTATCAGTTAGTCCACCGAATCCGTCTATTTATTATTTTAACTGTTCTCAATCATTACTTAAATTGAAATACAAGAGCTGCGAGTTAGAGAATTTCAACGACGAAAAATATTGTGTCCACCCCTAATCGTGTTGTGTGTGATGCCTAAAGCAATTTATGAATGGCTTGAGTTGGACACCCTGTACAAATCAAGCAGATATTAAAAACCTACGTCCTACAACCACC
The DNA here is from genome assembly GCA_025594305.2 of Periplaneta americana. Taxonomy (NCBI): domain Eukaryota; kingdom Metazoa; phylum Arthropoda; class Insecta; order Blattodea; family Blattidae; genus Periplaneta; species Periplaneta americana. The sequence goes on along the minus strand of JAJSOF020000035.1, from coordinate 29,291,274 downwards.
CTAAAAATACTTGTCAGTATCTTGTAAAGTGGATGGCAAATTCTAAATTTCTTAATATAAGTAAAAAATAAAATATTATAAGTGATTAAGTATGTAACAGTGAAAAGAAAATACTGTAAATGACAAGGTAATTTTATTGTACTTGTTTGTACAATATGCAATAGTGTCATTTTAAAATCAGTGTAAAAAATATTTCATGTTAGAGACTGAAATCAGTATTTTGTATATATTATGTCTCCATAGTGATGTTGGCGCAACCATACTTCAAGAAATCGTGCATACACCACTGGTAATTATGATTGTTTTCTTGCACTATTATTTTATTACTGTATAGTAACAGCACAGTCTACTATATACAGTCGCGAAGCTTGAGGTGATTTTTTGCAAATCTCGCGATAAAGCGCTCCAAGCGGTTAGCAACTAGAAAAGATAGACTGTCCACAGTCGACTTTGGATTTACAGTGGACTGTGTCGTATTTCCATCGAGTGCTAGGTCGTTGCGTATTTCGCATTGATGCTTGTGAAGAAAAATCCTAACATCTACTTCTTATTTTACTTCTAGATGCAAAAAGTGGTTAATAAACAGCAGGAGGGAAGATTTAATGACAAACAATGAAGCATATCTTTATAATAATATAAAGTTTTGCTCTCTTCATTTCGAAAACAAAAATAAATTAATCTGGAATGCAGTTCCAACTTTATTTGATGTTTCGAATAAACCTGTTCTGTTATTAGAGAAACAAAAGTTTTGCATTAATTCTGCGTCTGTATCAGCTGATTCTTTGAATAATTGTACATTTTCAGACAACTTAGGCCAACTTTTTTTTTTTCAAAGGATATGTTTTTAATTATAGCTGTTAATTTTGTTGTTATTTTTATTTGTTACTTTACTAGAGACGTAGAAAAAGTAAGTCTGTTACAATCAAATTTATTGATCACGTTTTATTTCCAATTCTGGTGTGATTATTATTGCTTAACCTCATCCCACTTTGTTAACTACGTAAGCCTACACTACAAGTACCGGTACACGTAAGTTACTCCCATTAATTCATATTTCCATTGTTATTGTTATTATATTATTGTTGTAAAGGGAAATGCAAATTAATATTTATTGGTTTCATAGTTCATTATCACTATAATCTTGAATGAGTGAAGCGATTATAGTAAATTTCAGTTCGTTTTGCACAAAGAAAAATAATATTAACCTATTTCTTGCAGGTATCTTCGAGTTTATGGTGGAATTTAATATACTTCATTAAAATAATAAATGAATTTTATCCTTTTAATATTTCAATAATGGAAGGAAGGTGTTAATTTTTCCAAAAGAACACGACAACGAAAGTGTAACATATTTTGTCGTCTGTGATGATGATGAGGCGATAGTAGCGATCCTAGTGGTGAGCAACTACCCATGTTTGCATTTTTATTACATATTGAGCTTCGCGACTGTATGTAGTAGACTGTGGTAACAGTTCGAAAAAAATGTTATTCTTTACAGTTATTATGGTTGTTCCCTGTTACATCAAGCTGCACAGATATATGACATGAGGTTACAAAAGTTAAAAATCGTCCTATTTATCCTATGTAACGCAGGAGTTAATGTTCCAAGGCTCTTAATTTTTAAGCCATATTTCTTCCATTTATCAATACTGTTAATTAATATTCATAATAATTGCAACCTGTTATTACATGATCTCTTATAAACCGTATGAAGTTATTCATAACACTTGCAGAGCAAATTGTAGATATCTTATAATATCTTATTATTAAGATTAAATAGATTACTGTATTTATTTCGTAGGCTTTACATTTATCATATTTAATTTATTTATAACTATGTTGTAATTTCTTTTGACTAATGTGAGAGAGGGATTTTTGATTATTGGTGTTGGCCAAATTGTTTTTCTTTGCAAATGTGCATATGATGTTTCTGTCATTTATTATGAAAATTTGGTGTACAGACCCAGAAACAAAATTTGGGCCACCTAATTTTACTAAATTCCAAATCAACACATTGCGCATATGCAGTAAACAAGAGCGCCTAAATGTATGCTACTTATGGACAGTCTTGTGAAGCTTGTTGCATACATAGAGGAGAACTGCTACCAAGACTCGGCCCATTTTTTATTCCGTATCTGTACAGTCAGTCAGTACCAGTATAAAGAGGCCGAATGCATATTATATGGCAGAAGGTTCAAAATATTAAACATTTGTGTAAATAATTTCAGCTTCTTTCAGATATAGATTATAGATTGCTCAAAACAAATTATTCCTTCATAGCATACATGACATAGTGCAAATATGTACAGGGACATCATTTTATTTTTACTTCAATTTTAATTGTACCTGAGTTTTTTAATGTACTTCACTCCCACCCCTTCTACTAGTAAACTTCCAACCGTACTCCACACAGAACCAAGGCCGTGTATGCAGTCAAAGTAAGCAGTACTGAGTTAGTGAGTATAGTACGTTCCGGAAATACGTTCGCGTTTTCCAGTGACGAAAGAACTTTCAATATTGAATCATATTTTCGCACAGGTTTGCTTACATAGCATCACGTTTTCCCTCACCCACTTCTGCTCGGCTAGTGACTGGGCTGTATTTGTTCTTTTCTGAAAACATTAATTTCTGTTAGGAATTGGATGTCTACGTAATATTATACTACTGTTTAAAATAACATAACTAAAAGGCCCTCGTTAAGTAATTAACTGTCACGTGATTTCCCCCCTTTCTACGACCCTGCGACAAAATCACTTGGACGGACAGTAGATAGCATGTCTGAGTAATTTTATCTTTTCGGATTGGGCAGAAGTGAAGATTGAATTTACAGTACTTAAGGTACTCTTTTGTAGAGTAGATACAAAATTATTTCAAATGAGTTACTAGTACGAAGGACGAAACTGGTAGGCCTAATTGGAATTAGGTACATTAGTCTGTAATGCGATAATATGCACAAAAGAATTCAAGCCTGTATCGAAATGAACAGCTACCATTTTCAAAAATGTGTTTAAATATCCATATTATGATTATTTTTAAATTTAACTTCATTCTCTATATTGTAAGGTAATGTGCTGTAGACAGTATAATATACACTGCATAATGAGTACGTTCGCATGGATAGCTCAGTTCGTGAGTAAAAACACTCATTGTTAATACTGTACTGTATTTTGATTAAACAAAAACCTAATGAAAATTATCGAACTCAAAATCGCGATATTTCCTAGTTTAAGTAAATGGATGAACTACTTTTCTTTCTTCCTATACCTAGTAAAGTGAGTTGTTTGTATTTTACGCCAGTATCATCGAACTCCAGTCGTGGAAGGGGGTAGCAAACGTTGTTTCCGGTTCTCAAATCCCAAGGTATAGCCAGGTTAATATTAGAAGTGTTAGTAAAAATAAAATGATGTCCCTATAGAAAAATTCTACCACCATGTCTAAAAGTGACAAAACTTCCAAAATTGAAACTGAAAGCTTCCATTGTGTTTTTTTTGGTTTAAGTCTCTCCAGTATTTGGGGATTATTTATTGGTTCCATCTTCAGGATTTGTTTACTTCTTCATAACCCAATCGCCATGGCAGCTCAAACCTCATAAGCTTACATTAGTTGAAAGAGACATTCATTATAATAAATCTGTTGTAAGATAACAGTTCTGTTATTATAGTGTTACAAATATAACAAATTAATAGTCCTTGTAACTATTGAATATTATTTGATAAACCACTATTTTAATTCAGTACTGACTAGAGGAGGTCGTGATGTGAAAAGTGGACTTTTAATGAAACCCACATCAAATTATAGAATTTCAAAAGCAAGATTCAAAACATACCCAGGCACAGGCTGATTATTTAGTCCTGACAGTTCAGAGACGTGAAAGAGGGGAAGTAATAGGAGGATGGGGAGAGTTCCGGTGTAGAGATAAGGGCGAGCGGTCGGTAATGGAATGCAGTACAGCTTAATTGTACTGATAACATACCGTGCTACTGCATGCATGACATCTGATCGCTTTGAAGGCAAGCGAGTGAATAATCCAAACACCCCTAGGCATAACTAAATGGACTCGCCTGACCAAGGCGCACATCACCGGTGATTGTCAGGACTAAATAATCGTACTGTAATAGAAGTAGAGAATCAGCCATCAAAAAAAAAAGTGATAAGATATTACATTAGATCATATGCGGAGACTAAGAAGAACGCAGAAAACAGGAGTATCTAGAGAAAGTCCTGTGTTTCCTGGACCACAAGCTTGCCGAACACAAGTTATAAATTCAGGATAGAACAGGATTTGAACCTAGTCCCCCTGACTTATAAATCCAAGGCTCTAGCACTAAGCCACTGTCACAGTTGTGATTCAGAAAGTAAAACAAGTGGTAAGAATACTCTACACTGTTTAAAAATTACTTTTTTTTTTTTTTTTTTGACAATGCATAATCTGCATAGCGGTTAATCAAGGTTATACTGCATTTGATATTCAATTAAAGAGAATAATAGTACATTATGCAACGAGCCTATAATGGTAGTAATTAAGGCGCGAATATGTTTATGAAATGAGCACAAGCGAGTTTCATAATTTTCATACGAGCATCTTAATTACCATTATAGGCAAGTTTCATACGACTTTTTATGCTCGAACATATTTCTAACTTGAAATTATTCATAAGTATTCATGTTATTATCTGACTGAGGAGCAGAACTGATCTTGTGCAATACCTCGTAAATTGTGAGATGTGCGCAGACGCGAAAGTATTGATTTTTTTTCGAGAAACAAATGTCGACATTGACCTTGATATAATCTAGAGTAAAATAAACATTAATCTTGATATAACCTTGAAATTGAACTAGACATTGAAAAAACGAGATGACAAATTGAATTTATTTGAATATTATTTACAATTAACGCTAATTATTACAGTAACAAAACTGACTTTATTTGAAATATAGGTGATTTATTGTTGTCTTTCGATTGCATATCCGAGAATAATCGATACTTGCGCTTTCATATTGCTATAATGGTATTTTCTGATTGGTGGAACACCTGAACTTTAATGAATAGGTGTACTTTAATGAGGTCCATTAAAGGGCTGCTACCAGGTGTATAATTACTACATTTCGGCATGGTCGAGCATAAATATCTTATCTTTATTCAATAGTAGAAATTAATACAATAAAAGAAAAAAAAAGGAGTTTAAAATACAGAGATCTGAAATGCGGCCCTCTGTAGTATATTGCTATCCATCAAGCTACACTGACATCTTACCAATGAGTTGCAACTGACAGAAATACTATTTAAATAAAAATAGTTATTTTAGAACGTGAATATTACACCTGTACCTGTTTTTTTAAATTTCACAATTATTTATGGGTTTCTTCAAAATATCACATTTTCACATCACAATTTCCCCTTGGAATTACTTGTCTTTTGTTCAATATATGCAGCTATATGAGACTAATGTAGCAATAATGAGTATGAATGACTGTTTGCTATTATATACGTTACAAATCATATTTATCATTAACTGATTTAATAATTTAAATTAATCATTAAGAACAGTAGCACAGTCTAGTATATACAGTCACGAAGCTTGAGTTTATGAGGGTACTGGGAACAATAGACTGTGCAGGTACTATTTCGCATTGTCTGTAATGAGGTGATAGTAGTGATCCTAGTGGTTAGCAACTATCTATGGATGCATATTTACTACGTATTGAGCTTCATGACTGTATATACTACACTGTGACAGTAGATCGAATTTTATGAAGTAGTTTATACTGAGCACGTACTTACAGCTTCTACTGGCGAAATACAAGTTTTATGTACCTATAATCTATATTTGTACCATCAATAACAAAGGCATTATTGATGCCTACAGTTCAGTGCTTTAATGGATAAAAGAATGTGCAAAAGTTCATTTCATACACATGATGTAATAATATTCTAATTGTATAAACAAAAGAATTTATATTTTTTAATATTTAATTTGGGTTCAATTTGTTATCTTTCACTGAAAAACGCAATATTAAACATATCAGATCTTAAAAAAGTTACATATAACAAAACAAGATATTTGAAATCATTACGCAAAAAGCAATATCTTTAAGGAACAAAGCGAATATATAGTGTATCTTCTTAAATGTTACCTGTTACGTACAGCTTCTGGTAACATTTAACTGGCTGCCTGGTGTATGAAATTGTTTAATTTGAGAGAAGAGCTGTTGTAGGCTATCAACAATAGTACCTAATTAATTTATAATAAAAAGTTACCTCATTGCCTTCTACTTTCTGCACATTCATGATGTTACAAAATATTACATTAGCTGAAGTAATTAACTATGTGATTTTGTCTTTCAGATCTTTAGGTCAGGCAACTATTTTATCTCAGTTTTCTGCTATGAAAATAGGTTACTATAATTTTTATATTTTATTTTACTGTCTACTAGCTCTGTTTTTTGTTACTTTTTTATATTTTTAACTATAAGTTGTTACTGGACCATACATACAAAATATCTGCAGAGTGAACTAGTCGAAAAATGAAGTATGCATTGTGACTGGTTTCCTCTTGAAATTGTTTGGGAATTAGTACAGTAAAAACCCGATATAGTACAGAACAATTTACCTCAGATTCGGATATAACAAGGTGAAAAGTATGTTCCTCGAAAAATAATCACTATTTATGAGTGAATATTAATTTTTTAAAGTTCATTACTTTCGCTGTGAGAAGTTTTTTATAGCATACTCGTACTTTTGTACAGAATGCATAACAGAAAACCAAGCAGGAAAAATGCTTCATGGTACTTCCGGTGCAAAAGGAGCTAGCTGCCATGTAGTGGTTTACGGTCTTACTAATAAACCATGTATAGTTTTTATACGAGACATGCAGAGTTGGGACAGAAAACGTTACTAATAAACCTTGCATAAGCTATGAACATATAAATAGTCTGTAACTATACAATGGGAAATGCTTTGCACTAGTTATATACACGAAAACCCTTGTTTAAGTGTTGTATATAGAGAAAAAATGGCCGCCCCTGTAACAGCTGTTCGTAACGATCGTCATTTTTTGATGATGGTTGCCTTGTAACCACAGAAGAACAAACCAAAGAGCACAGAATAATTAGAATAATATTGCTGTAGCTTGTACTCTTTGACCAAAGTATAGTGTGGTAATCGATCAGAGCCAGTTGTACTATCGATACTTAACACGGCACACTAGAGTACTCTACCGGATGCAATAGACAACCTCAGATATTCTATTACCTTTCGTAATGAAGTAATGACGAAACTATGACGTAGCTGTTATACACGACGTATGTAGTGATTATTAGTAAGGAATTTACACATGACTTATAAACGAGCTACTCATTGTATAAGTATAAGACAGTTAAACGTCTGTATATAGAGTTTTTATTAGTAAGGCTGTTAGTGTCTAAAGATCCCATCAATGGGAAGAGTGCTTCATGTCCATTTAATATCTGGGATTATCTCAACACCACAGACATATGACAAGAAGTTTTTCCCAAGTTGTCTTCAATTATATAAACCCTATTCAAAATTTTCAGTCATATATTTACAGTAAATTAATTCTAGATCTGTTGTAGACTGAGCGATTGAATACAATGCTCGACTACTGTATTTTGTGTTTCATAGTAATGAAGGTGTAGGACCTAGGCTATAACCAGATGTATGTTTGATAACAAATTATGTATAACAGTGCATCATCCTTCTGTCCCATTGTTGGAGTCACTCTAAAATTACCTTCCGATATACTGCAGGTAAACTGTAATACATGGGTGAACTATGTCTCCATGGCCACGTTATTTCGGACTTTTACTGTATAGCATTATTTCATAACATAATTCCCATTGCTTGATTCAAGTTCCATCATTTTAATTTTGCAAGTGGATGTAAAAAACCAAAATGTTCTTGTAAATTTTAAACTGTGCACCAATTGTAATTATTACAAGTTCTTATCACTATATTATATTAAAACTGTAAGTTATATCGAGTAGTGATAGTTTTACATCCTATGCTTAGCTTTTTATTTATTGAAAGCATCACTAAGGTTCAAGTACAGCGAGTCCCACTGAACGTTCCCGGTGTTTCTGTCAGTTGATCAGTTGCAGGTCCCCCCCCCCCCCACAACCACTGCTTGCGTCTCCATAAGGGGGGGCTTGCTACGGTTTGCTGAATAATTACTCCACATATTGGCTGTGCAGTGAGTCGGCTAAGAATAAATGGAGCTTATTCTGTTACGTTATGTTGTTTTTTTGTAATGTTAACATATTCAGTGCATAAATGTACATACAGAAAAAGAAATAGTGTGGCAGACAAACAAGGGAAAACTTAAGACATAAATTTTCTGCCACCCAATTCTGTGTAGAAAAACAATACTGAAAGTCAGATTTGTATAATATATTCGTTATTGTAGGTACGTTAGCAAAAAGCCACAATTTAAATCACACAGAATTGTGTGCACTCAAAGTTGGGTTTTTGGCGTCTTGTCAGCCCATTTGAGTTGTGTGGATATAAAGGGAAGAATTGTGACGGTGTCGTGTATAGTGATGGGTCGTTCGCGAACGAACTGACTCTTTTGAATGACTCCCTCCTTCGAGCTAGTAACGAGGTAGCTCGCTCGTTGAGAGCTGGTCGTTCGCGAGGCACTTCCAGCTCCTGACTCTCAACCAGCTCACAGCTCGTCTCACGACTCCCGCTCTCGAATAACCAATGGCATTCAATGCATGATCACGTGGCATCTGCAGTTACTTTGAGAAAGACAGAGAAGGTGAGACTGCGCCATATGCCAGTAGCGAACGGATGTGGAACTAATATTACGCGGCTTTCTATCAGCTGATATGTGTGTAGAAAAATATATGTATAACATTGTATAACGTTTATGTTGCAGGCTTTGTTTTTTCATCTATTTTGTTTAACATAATATGATTGTCCCTGTTATCCTTCTGATTCCTAATGTCATAGATTACACTATTATTGACAGTTTCGATATATTACGCAACCAGCTCTTTGAACGATGTCGTTCCAGCTCTTTGAACGAGCTGTCAGTTCGAACGAAGGAGCTATCAACCAGCTCGTGAACGTTCGCGAGCTGTCTAGCATCTCGTGAACGAACGAGCTGGCAACCAGCTCGCGAACGAAGGAGCTATCAACCAGCTCGTGAACGAACTGACTCTTTTGAACGACTCTCTCTTGAGAGCGTGAGCCAACGAGCTAGCTCGCGCCTAAGAGCCGGTTGGACCCATCACTAGTCTGTATAGTTTCTGGGGTAGCTCAGTCGGAAGAGCATTCATGCGCTAAGCGAAGGATCCAGGGATCAATACCCAGCCCCAGAACAATTTTACTCTTGAAATTATTCAAGCCTGCTTTACAGGGAGCTTCTATCTGAAAGCCAGATTTGTATAAAACAATACTAAATTAGGCTTAACGAAACAGGTGCTGTAAATGACTAGAAAAGCCAATGACAACTTCATGTGCTTACCAAAAAAAAATTATAAAATGCAACTCGTACCTTCAATCCAAAGGTGATAATATAATAATATAATATAATTATGTTGTACGTAGCAAGATTGATTATTCAATTGATAGGATATTTTATGAGGTTGTCACGACTGAGATATCTATTGCCAATTGCTTTTATTTGTCAGAAGGCCCTGACTGACGGGTATATAAGGACTGGCGCTCTTAGGGGTGGAGGTCGGAGTTTGGGATGGCCCACAAGCAACAAGTTATACTAAATATGTTAAACATAAAAATGACCTATGTAACGAGTACCAGGTACTAGGAAATTACCCTTACAACAATGTGAATTATGTATTACACAAGATGGGCAACATTTCAGTAGCTACTGTGAGGAGGATGAGTAGGCTTACCGAATAGTATTAAGATAACATAGTACATGAGTTTTAACACAGCGAAGCACCGTGAGTTTGTGGATACAAGCAGCGGAAGTTAACATGGGCAACAGACCTGCTGCTGATCGGAAGACAGAAACACAGGGAACGTTTGCTGGAACTCAATGTATTTATGAAGTTACAAAATATGTGACTAAATTAATTTAAATACATATTCTCTGCAAGAATATATGCATGTTGAACCTATATTCAAAGAAAATGGGACACTCTATAATGTTAGTAATACATAATTTATTTACACCTTTCACATTGCCTATTCTGTATCTCTCTTTGTAGCAAAAAAAATTGCATAAACTAATTTAAATAATACAATAATAAAATATATAAATTTTATAAAAACTTGACATTTTAAACAATCATTAGAAGATACTTGGAGTTGTCATTTTTATCACATATATATTAGACATTTTTGTTACAACCTTTCCCTTTAACTAATGAAGACTGTAAAAATTATTTCTGTATAATGTGTAAAAGAATATGAATGAATCCATTGCCATTATTTATTCATTCACTTATAAGCTATTTTCCATAAATCTAGATATATCATTCAGACATTCTGAATCGGTATCTTGGATAATAAAAAAAAATGTTCTATCCAAAACTGAAGAACTCAAATCTTAGATCTTGTTCATTCTAATGTGATCTGGTATGTTTAACAATAATCTCTGTATTAGTGACTGTTTTTATGCCTTAGTGTTGCAATACGAAGTATTTTCAATGTAACTACATGGACTGATACTAGTTACCATAGATAATAAATAAATGTATAAATGATACCAAAGAAATGCTGCTGAATTATGTTTCATTAGCACTTTGCAATATTTCTGCAAGTGCTACTCAGCCATAAGACATGTCTGATTGTTAGCTACGTTTGAATTCCTTTAAGTGTAAATTGTGTTATTTTACATATTTTGGAAATAAAGTTATTTTTGTTTTGAATGATGGCCTCTTCATTTACATCAAAATAAGATTTTAGTTATGTAGTAATAGCAACCAAATCTTCAGAAGCTTTTAGTTTTAAATGTACCTTCCAAAAAATTTGGATACTCCTCGAACAAACAAGTAAGTTTCAGCAAATTATATACAAAGTATTTAAGATTTTCAAAAAGTAAGCAAAAAAGTGACTGGGGTTTCCCAGAATTCCAATGATTGCGTGAATAAATCTTTGTTTTATTTCTTTATCATTTTGAATGTATTATTTTTTTATTCTTTAATATTTATTTATCTAGCTGCCACGGTGGTCTCACGGCTAGAGCGCTGGACTTATAATCCTGTGGACCCGGGTTCGATCCCCTGTATACCCCCGATTTATAACTTGTGTTGGGCAAGCTCATGGTCCAGAACACAAGGGTTTTCTCCGGGAAGCTCCAGTTCCCTGTGGCATCCCAACAAATCTCCATAATCGTCTCATCGCAGGTGTAGTGTAGACCAGCCTCCTATGGCGCACCCTGGGCAACGACTCTGTCGGTAAATTGGTCTACATAACTGGCTTCATATGGGTGAATGATGTAAATCAAGTACCCGCCATTAGTTAAAAAAATATATATAGTGAAACCTCTCCTTACGGACACCCCCAATATACAGACACTCCTCATATACGGACAGATTTTTATGTCCCAACTGAAATAATATAGAAATAATGATAAATTAAACTCTCGTTTCTCTCAGACATGGACACGGACAGCTGTTTGACAGTCCTAAAGCTTGCTTTACCTCCTAACTGCGGACAGAACTTTGATTTCAAGACCTAATGTGTTACAGAAATGGAAAATTTAGTTTTGAGAACTGTACAGAAATTCCTTAACATGAAAGAAGACAGTAAGGGTTTTGTAGGCTACCACTAGCCCAGCCGGCTACTCCTTGTTAGCTGGAAGCAGGTGGATAAACAAAGCCATAAAATTTAACCTGTCTGATGGTTCCAAGGTTTCCGCGATCGTGAAATTGTATTCGACACATGATAGGGTTAGTAGGATTATTCTCTTCACTTCAATCAGTTGTTCTGTTTCGAGAGACATGGCACCTGAACGTAAAGGTTAAGTTGAAAACTGTAAATTACAGTACTGCATAACTGTAGACCTAGAATAAAATTGCATGGCACAGTACTTTATTTTCCTTTTTCCGTCTTATCTACTGTAGTTCAAAGTTGCAAACAATTTACTGTAGTATACTGTATTTGGAATTAAACTACAGTAATACATTTCATTTAAAGCATGAAGGGGTACATAATGCATATTATAAATTTACTGTTAGATTGGGGTGCCTCCCTTCCAATAAAGGACACCTCCCAGATGTGGACAGATTGTTACGTCCCTTCGATGTTCGTAAATGAGAGGTTTCACTGTATATTTATCCGATTATATGCAGATAACATTAGTTCCTCATTTGATAATGCTCGTCACTTATTCACTTACAAATAAATTACACAACATCGACAGATGGCAGCATCTAACGAAGATTTCTTCAACTTTATGTTACAATAAAGAAAATTTATTTTGTTATTGATTGTACCTAGAACAAAGATGTATTCACACAAAAAAAACAAATCTTCAAACTAAAAGTGGCGAGGTGCAATGGACATACTAAGTAAGATATACCGGGTGTTCACAAATTATCAGTACAACTTCAACACTGGATTAAAAAAAAAATCAAATATAATATCGCTGTGAGGCTTCTTGCAACTGAAAGAGCATCTCTCCAGGTTTTAAGAAAATTTTTGCTTTGTGTTGGGTATGATTACTAATTGATCATTCCTACTTACTTACTGGCTTTTAAGGAACCCAGAAGTTCATTGCCGCCCTCACATAAGCCCGCCATTGGTCCCTATCCTGAGCAAGATTAATCCATTCTCTGTCATCATATCCCACCTCCCTCAAATCCATTTTGATATTATCTTCCATATACGTCTCGGCCTCCCTAAAGGTCTTTTTCCCTCCGGCCTCCCAACTAACACTCTATATGCATTTCTGGATTCGCCCATACATGCTACATGTCCTGCCCATCTCAAACATCTGGATTTAATGTTCCTAATTATGTCAGGTGAAGAATACAATGCGTGCAGTTCTGTGTTGTGTAACTTTCTCCATTCTCCTGTAACTTCATCCCTCTTAGTCCCAAATATTTTCCTAAGCACCTTGTTCTCAAACACCCTTAACCTATGTTCCTCTCTCAAAGTGAGAGTCTAAGTTTCACAACCATACAGAACAGCCGTTAATATAACTGTTTTATAAATTCTAACTTTCAGATTTTTTGACAGCAGACTGGATGATAAAAGCTTCTCAACCGAATAATAACACGCATTTCCCATTGATCATTCCTAATTAACTGAAATTACTACTCCACAAGAAAATGTGCAATGTATGTCTTGGTTTGTTGAAACAAAATCAGCCACACAAGCGCAAAGAAATTTCAGGACCAGGAATGGAAGGAATCCACCTTCACTATCCTCTATTTGGAAGTGGCACCGAAGTTGATGGAAAATATCAGTGTTCTGCAGCGGAAGGGTGCTGGCCAACTAGCAAGAGCACGTGCGTGATGCGTACCTGCATAGCCCTCACAAATCAGTTTGCACTGCTGCCAGGCAATTGTAGTTACCACGATCGACGATTCATGAAGTTCTGCACAAGCATTTACGTCTTCATGCCTACGAAGTGCAGCTGCTAAAGGCCCTTCAATCAGACAATAGACCACGACATGTAAGAGTTTACTGTTGACATGTTGGAGCAAAATGACGATAGAACATTCAAGTGTGTTCTCTTCACTGATGAAGCAACATTTCATGTATCCAGCATACTAAACTGCCATAATGTTAGGATCTGGGGCTCTGAAAACCCCCAAGACTCGCACGAACTTGTGTGCGACAGCCCAAAGATTGTATGGTGTGGGATTATGTGCAGTCAAATCCTTGGCCCATTTTTCGTTACAGCCAATGTGTACCTGGACATGCTCACCGAATTTGTGACCCTACAACTGGAAGACAACTGGAAACCATCTTCCAACAGGATGGAGCAACTCCACTTTGAGGTTTGGCTGTGCTTGAAGTTTTGGATGAAAAGTTTTCTGGAAAGTTGTTGTTGTTTTCTAATGCCAGGTGTTTGACAATAAAGTCATTTGACCTCTTGCTCTCCAATATTTTTCAAAGATATTATCATGGTCAGCCACTGAAGTACAGATTTTGAGATGTTCTGAATCCATTTCTTGGTTTGAGTTGCACAATGGGCAGTTAGGGGACTGATATATTCCAATTCTATGCAGGTGTTTGGCCAAACAATCATGCGATGAAAGAGTAATGGAACGGAGAAAAATTCTCTCCAGCGCCGGGACTTGAACCCGGGTTTTCAGCTCTACATGCTGATGCTTTATCCACTAAGCCACACCGGATACAACCCCAGCGTCGAACAGAATTGTCTCTGATTGAGTTCCAACTCTTGGGTTCCCTCTAGTGGCCGCCCTCTGCACTACGTCATAGATGTCTATGAACATAGGACCGAAGTCCACACATGTGCTGAGGTGCACTCGTTATGAGTGACAAGTTGGCGGGATCCGACGGAATAAGCGCCGTCTTAAATCACTTCGTGATTTACGCATATCATATATTATTTCAATGTACCGAAGTACATATGATATTTCCATGCAGATTTTCTGCGTCATCATACGATGAAAGAGTAATGGAACGGAGAAAAATTCTCTCGCGCACCGGGACTTGAACCGGGTTTTCAGCTCTACGTGCTGATGCTTTTATTCCGCCGGATCCCGGCCAACTAGTCACTCATAACGAGTGCACCTCAGCACATGTGTGGACTTCGGTCCTATGTTCATAGACATCTATGACGTAGTGCAGAGGGCGGCCACTAGAGGGAACCCAAGAGTTAGAACTCAATCAGAGACAATTCTGTTCGACGCTGGGGTTGTATCCGGTGTTGCTTAGTGGATAAAGCATCAGCACGTAGAGCTGAAAACCCGGGTTCAAGTCCCGGCACAGGAGAGAATTTTTCTCCGTTCCATTACTCTTTCATCGTATGATGACGCAGAATATCTGCATGGAAATATCATATGTACTTCGGTACATTGAAATAACAAACAATCATGGCCTGTTGCCAATCTAAATGCAGCTACAGACGATTTTCGTGGTAAATCGGGAATTAACTGTGGATTTTGATGCAGAGAGTTCCATTTTTTCCCTTGAGATTGTGTTATCAAATTTTGTTTGTTGAAGTTTAAGTATGTAGAATTAATAAATCTTTTCACAGAGTAATACGTAGACTTAGTAACAGGTCTGTAAGTAATTCAGGAAATGTAAGATGATGTGCCACCCTCAGATAAACAACATATTCTATACCTTTGTATGTAATCATCCTTCATACCATTTGTAAGGCTTGTTATGCATAACATTCCTACAGCTGTTTCTCCACACCTATTGAAAATTGAACACATGTTTATATGAAACTTATTTCTCAGACTAGTCCATACTGCCACCCCCTAAAATATTTATTATTCCTGAACCACCCTATATATGCATGAAAGAAACCTCCATTTACATAATAAATATTGTCACATGTTCATATGTCATTTCAACTATTTGTAAGGGTTTTTTGATATGTCCATGTTGTCAGCATACTGCTCGATAATACACTGATTCATTAGTTTCTGATATTTGAAAACTTCTTTATTCTGAAGGAAGATTAAGAAGTGCACAAAAGGAGAGGGAGGGGGAGAATAAATCGCTGTCTCAATGATAACAGTGTGACATTCATGCAAGAAGTTTATTTCATCAAATAACTCATTAAAAAGTTACAAAAACTATCTGGAAATATATAATTCTGGACATGTGGGCTTATAGTCTAGGTTACAGTTATTGGTTTTTAAAGTAATTACACGCATTATGCAGGTATAATCGCCGCGGCCTCATGCTTAACACGCCGGCATCATACAAGAACGTGCGGTGTGCTTTTAAAACAATTTTCCGACCGATTGTTGCTCTGTAGGTTTCACTATAAGCGTCACGTTGTTACGTCTACTTCCTCGATAAGAATAAGCACTAGTTTGTTATATTGTTAAATGGCTATTATTATTATTTCATATACGAGTACGTTGACATTCTGAATTCTTAATAATAACTCTATAATAATAATTTTGATCACATACCTTAATGTTCGTCCACAGCACAAGACATTGCAACCTCGGTTTTAGTCCACGTGGATTAGACAAGTAGACGTCATTTTATAATGGAAGCAGCTTATTGGTTGTAACATTGAAATTGAGGCGAGTGATTGGAGCAGCGACATAAGAAATTGAAAAGAATAATACAATTAAATTTCAAACACCTGCCGAATGTTACTCACAAGGCAGCTCACAGACCTGCCGAATGTTAAGCATGAGACTGCAGCGATAATACTTAAGGTTTTATTGAGATTTAAAATATGAAAAAAGCCGCCCTTAAAAAAAAATAAATGTTATAACAAGTAAAATCAAATAAGATGTAAATACTTTTAGGTAATTTCGTGCTATTTTTTTAATTACTTTACTGGAAATCATACACAATCAACAAACAGAATGTATTAAAAAAAAAAAAAAAAAAAGGAAAATATGAATGCTGAATGCTGAAGAGAAATCAGTATTTCACTTCGGATGTACTGTTTTCCAGTCACTGTAAATTACATTACTGTCTGTAGGCCAGCTGAAAAGTTCTTCATAAAATGCTGTATGCTCACTTGGTATGTACTGCTTCATTTTTTCCAAGTCTTGCACTTCTTTCTGTTTTATTGGCACTTTTCCTGCTGGGTAGACGGGCTTGTTGGTGGAGGAACAGATTCTCACAGAAGTGCCAAGAAGAATGTGTGGCTTATTAATCCATTGATTAATACTACTAGATACTTTGATGTATCCAACTCTGTCATGCGTATACTCAAAGTGGAATAGGGTACACATTGCAAAATTGATTATCTCACTTGTTTGTTCCTTCTTTCTTCAGAAACAGCAGTCTTTTGTAATGTTTATTCTGTTTTCTGCTGTTCCAATTCAATCACCACTGCCAATTGAATAGTTTTAAAACAGTCCATTTAAAGCAAACTGTGATATTAACTTGCCTCTAACAAGCCAACGAACAATGTCATTGGCGCCCTTTCAAATAAAAACAACGGATTTATCAATGTACTTCCGAAACTACGATAAAAATGAAAATGCCAAAAATGATGACTTAAAAAAATCAATTCAAATGTATGATCTTCACAAGCCCAGGGATATGCAAGATGTAGTGAACATAATTTATGATAAAAATGATAATGATGACAAAGTATAGTCCGCATCACCTTACTTAATACCGTAAGGGTGAAACCTAACAATTCTTCCCCTATTACTACATAATATGAAAATCACTAATCCATTAGTATATTATACTAATGGATTATAGTGATTTTCTAGCTCTCAGGTTCAATTTCCTTTTACCAACTTTGTTTCGAATTTCGACAAATACTACAACTGGCAGTTATTTTCTGTTATGTTGGCAGCAACAATTTCGGTTTGCAGTAAAGGAAACTGATGAAAATGCAAGTAAATATATTTTTAGGTTAGGTCTCATAAATCGTAAACTGTTTAGTCAAAGCAATGAATTTCATGTTGCCAGACAAAATAGATTTTAATATTAGATTATACTAATTCTGAATTACCAACATAATATGCGAGAAGTCCAGGAGGAAAATATACTATGTCATAAATTATTGAACCATTTAAGAAACCACCTCGCAACATAAAGATGAGATGTGGTAAATAAGCAAGATATTGTTGTTGTTAATACTGTATTATTATTATTATTATTATTATTATTATTATTATTATTTCAGTACGTAGCATTGTGATTTTACCCTCTTTGGTGATATCTGGTATTAGTTGGCAACACTGAAGAGGCAGACAAATTAGATTTTTAGGAACTACACTTACGTGATCCTCACTATACCTGATGACAAAAATGATACAGATTGTGAAGCTGTAATGGAAACTTGTGATGGTGGTTCTGATACCATTCAAAATGGTATATATGAAAAGAGAAATGATAGTGCCTATTCTGAATGCATTTCCGAAGCTGTTGTACAAACTCGTTTTGGAGATTTTAATGATACGTGTATGAAAAGATAAATAATATTGTCTGGTGAACTAAATGCTCAAATTTTCTTCCTGAATAATGGGAATGAAATAAATAGCAGGCAACTATTCCTAAAAAGACTATTCCAGGAGTTAGTGTTAGACCAGCTGTCCAGAAGAAGCACAGTTATAGTGAGGATCACGTAAGAGTAGCTCCTAAAAGGCTAATTTGGCCGTATCTTCAGTGTTGCCAACTAATACTAGATATCACCAAAAGAGGGTAAAATCACAATGCCATGTATAATAATAATAATAATAATATAGTATTAACAATAACGATGTCTTGCTTATTTACCACATCTTGTCTTTATGTTGGGGAGGTGTTTTCTAAATGGTTCAATAATTTGTGAAAGAGTATATTTTCCTTCTGCACCTGTCGCACATTATGTTAGTAGTTAGTAGATTACTGTATGATCTAATATTAAAATGTATTTTGTCTTTTTTTTAAATCCGTGGCACTACAGCCCACGAAGGGCCAAGACCGACCAGCCGGCTGCCAGCCTCACGGCCACATGCCGAGGTAGAGGTGGACGATCATCCAACCAGAATGGAGGTATTGTGTGGTTAGCACGATGATCTCCCCAGCCGTTATAGCTGGTTTGTGTAACCGGATTTCGCTAACTATCGTAGCTCCCCAAGTGCATCACAATGCTGGGAGGGCACTGGTCCCATACACTGGCCGAAATTTCATGAGAAAATTTCTTCCCCCATGAGGACTCGAACCAGCACGCATTCCGTAATGCGAGTCCTAGGCATGATGCCTTAGACCACGACGCCACGGTGCAGGACTGTATTTCGTCTTACAACATGAAATTCATTGCTTTGATTAAACAGTTTACGATTCACGAGACCTAACCTAAAAATGTATTTTCTTTGATCACGTGAAATGATTAGTACGAATTCCGAAAACGAATGTAATGTTGAAATGTATGCTTAAGAATATTTACTCTATTATTGTAATAAAAGTCTGAACACAAAAGAAATTAATTAAAATATGAAATGGTATTTCTGTCGATTACCCAAGGGCCTGTATCACACAAAATAATATGTTATATTTATTTACACTTAGACTACCTTATTATTATCTTGAATTGTAACCACAACACAAAGCAATACATACAATAACTATTATGTATTAATATTAATACGCATATTAATTAATTACTAGTATGTTTAAATTTCACTAGCATCCAATAATAATAGGCTCAGAAATCTAGAACAATTTGAATTTTCAGAATTTAAACTACTGATAACTTGTGTCACTGCTACCAACATAACAGCTATAAAATCACTACCAGTTGTAGTATTTCTCAGTACCGAAATTCGAAATGAAGTTGGCAAAACAAAATCCAACCTGCAAACTAGAAAATCACCATAATCCACTAGCTTATGTAGTAATTGGGGAAAAATAGTTACGTTTCACCCTTAGGGTATTAAGTAAGCTGATCCGGACTATACAAAAGTAATATCACTACCACTCGAACAAGGGCTTCAGAAATTTTTCCCAGTAGACAATAGAGAAGAATCTCCCAGCTCTTCCACAGAAAATAGGCGCAAAAGGAACAGAAGCTGCTCCTTTTTGTTAGTTTATGCACTGTTACAATGGCAACTAAATGGAAGAAATAAACTATCAGACAGAAAGTGAAAATAATAAGAGATTTCGAGACTCATCCTCAAATAACACCATCACATAGGGCAAAAAAGACATGTTTGCCAACTACTTCATTATAGGGAATAATGAAGAAGAAAAAAATTTTCAATGCCGAGTTTCAGTGTGGTTCAGGTTCAACCAAACGGAAAAACTTTCGTGCCGCACCATTTGAAGAGTTAAAAAATACTGCAATGAAATTTATAGTAAATAATAATTTTATTGTAGACCTAATTAAATGATTATAATGTTTGGTATATAACACACATATTAATACATATTATTACTACTAGTTATTTTAGCCTTTTCTTCCCATTTTATGTAAACCCCCCTTTTTAAGGGAAAAAAAAATCTCTCTCAGATATATTTGGCCCAACAGTTAACAATAGATAGTGCACCTCACAGAAGGTTAATAGCAACAATATGGAAAATGTAATAGAAAATTGTATACAGTCTAATAAATATAGTTAATTTTCATTTTATAAAATTTATTCGGGTTAGCAATAACAACTGATAACGAAGTAAGTTTTAAGCCAAGGTCAATGCAAGTAATCCGAGACTTCTTCATCAATTCATATGACTTCTTAACGGGGAAATGATAAACTACTGACTGTATTCATGCTCTATATCCAAGCACATAAAAATTAAATTTCGGAATTTTTCAATTAACAACTATTTTGAAAAGTTGGCCTGTTTTACTTTGGTGTATTTACACAGCTATATACGTAGTATAAGAAATACTGTTTACAAATGAATCACTTATTTAAGAAAGGCTCTTCGTCCACAAAACAGGCATTTTCATTTTATTGTATGAATGAAATCCTTATACCAAGGCGCTTCATATTGGCAAGAAAGGCCGCATGTCCAACTCATCGTGTGTGTAATATGGGGTTTCGTAATAACTGTTTATTTACGAATGGCCCTATGTCCTGGAGTAAAGACCTTTCATAAATAAACTTGGGTTGTAATGGTTGGTGAACGGAAATTCGAAGTATGTAAAAAAGCATTCACGAGTCTGTTAGCTGTTGGTGAGAAGAACGTAAGGAGGTTACAAAAAGTCATTTCATTGGATAAATCCCCAGAGTACAACAGAGGCAAACAACAGAACCAGAAAACTAATCCAATCACTACAGTGATACAAGTAAAAGATCACATTGCAAGTTTTCCCTTGAAAACAAGTCATTACTCTCCCAAGGAAGTAAACTATCTTCATGCAAAGTTAGACATTAAAAAATGTATACCCTTTTTAAGGAGAAATATCCAGATTGTTCTGTAAAATATAGTTTTTACTATAACACTTTTAAAGAGCATTTTGACTACAGGTTTGGCAGACCGCAGATAGACACATGCTGTGAATGCGAAGAGCTTCAGGTCCATGTTAAAAGTCCTACTCTTAATGAAACTGCTAAGAGAAGCTCAACTAATTGTTCACAAAAGGAGGAGCAATAAATTTTATGCATCACTGAAGCAAATGAAAAATGTTATGCTTTATTTAATGACGCTCGCAACTGCCGAGGTTAAATCAGCGTCGTCGGTGTGCCGGAATTTTGTCCCCCAGGAGTTCTTTTACATGCCAGTAAATCTACTAACATGAGCCTATCGCATTTAAGCACACTTAAATGCCATCGACCTGGCCCGGGATCGAACCCGCAACTGGTATAGAAGGCCAGCACTATACCTACTGTGCCAATCACACTGACAAAGCAAATGAAGGAACACTGCAAAGATAAAAACGTTTTATGTTTAACCATTGATTATATGCAGAATATATATCGGTCTCATATTCCAATCTATCAGGTGTTTTACTTAAGGCCACTGACACAATGTATTTTCTATTCACAATGTTAAGTCTGGTGAGGCCTACTTTTTTGTATATCATGAAGGCATTGCAAGGAAAGGGAGTAGTGAAGTGTGCTCTTTCTTGCTCACATATGTGAGGGAAGAGGTGTCAAGCACATAAGTGAGCTGTATATTTACAGTGATAACTCACCAAAGCAAAACAAAAACCATTTCATGATTATCTTCTTGATGGCACTTGTGGATACGGGTCGCTTTTCAAGAGTTGTGTACAGACTATCAATACGTGGACATTCATACCTTCCAAATGACAGGGATTTTGGTACGGTGAAGCGCAGCCTAAACAAAGTGGATAGACATTATACAGTCAGAGAAGTGACAGAAATTATTGCAAGTGCAAGTCACAAATTTCGTGTTAGGTTTGTTAGAACTGAAGACATCTTGGACTTCCAAACCTGATGCTCCATTATGTATAAGAAATCTCCTGTATCAGAAGGAAGCTAAGTTTACAGATTGAAGAATTCTAAGAAAGGAAAGAGAAGTCTTTGCAATATCAAAATACTAAGAGTTCATCTGGACAAAGAAATAAATGGATACGTAGAGGCATTAGCCTACCTTACATTGGAGGATTACAAATGAAGCACTTTCTATTTGGTTTGGAAAAGCTTTTTCTGCTCCAAATGCAAACCAATTATAGAGGTCAAAGTTCGTGACCTGAAATCGCTTTTATACGCCATACCCGAAAACAAAAGTGAATTGTTCCGTACTCTCACATCTTCATGGCAAAAAGCAAAGTAGGAGGCAAGTGGAAGCAACACAGAAGGGAAGGGGTAAAAAAATAAGGAAACACAGTCCTATATCTCATGTTTACTGCTTATTTTTGTAATAAATGTGTTAATGGAAGAATGGAAAAAATGTGTTTATTTAAGAAAGGCCCTTTGTCCAGTCTTTTCAAAAAGCTGTAACCTTGACAATTTTGATGATAGTAACTGAAAATTTTCTTAACCCTTTCTAACCCAAATTAAATTTACAAGCAATCCATGTTGAAACAAATAGCTGTATTAGGACCAAGTTACAGGAGTGGCAACATTTGAAACAAAACTATATCGATGAAAATGTATTGAAATAGAAGTTATCCAGCAAAATTTACCTTCATATGTAACACACAAGTATATAAATGCTATAAAGTTAATTATTGCCATATGGTATCTATAGGTAAGAAAGGGTTAACATGTTTCCTTTATTTTGTAGTATAACATATCATGTTTTCAGATTTTTTAAATATTTAGTATTTTCAATAAACAGTTTTTTTTTTAATTTCCCACGAAAATATGTTTTTCATAAATAAGTGATTCAAATATTTTTCTAAAGACTATAAAGAGAAATGGCAAGCATATACTGTAGAGAGAATCCATAATGCGTATTTAATGGCAAACATTTTTATAAAACATAAATAAAACACAACAAATTCAACTACATGCACATGTGGAAAGAGATTGAGCAACCCTTCCACACTTCCTGTAACACAGTGTTTAGGGAGATTTCTGTTCCAGAACATTTTTGCTCTCTATCGATGTAATGGTACAGTATATTATAAAAAAATATGAGAACTAACTTAAAATATCACTGATGTCAGATCAAATACATATCACTGCTTCCAAAATTACGTGTAACTTTCTTTCTTTTTTCATACCGTACAGATTATTCTTTAGAATATAAAACTATAATTCGAAATCCACAAAAATTCTCTCACTTTACATTTTTATTCCATTGTTTTTAAGACCTAAATAAAATATTACCAAAGTAAAATAGAACTCACTGTATCTCACAATTATCTGCCATTTTTCTCGGCTGCCAACGCCTCTAGTTTCTTCAGCACTCGTCCCATGTCTGCATTTTTTGATAATTTAAGATAGTTCGTCTTTCTCAAGTAATGAATTTCCAACCAACCAGGAACACTGTTCTTGAGTAGCTGTATGTGTTCTTGCAGTTCCGCTATAAGGAAAATACACATGTTATTACAACAAATTTATCAAGTTTATCTTAGTATGTACTGTGAAATTCGAATTTAATTCCTCTCGTATTTACACTTAATTTTAAAGCAAAAAGATTTACATATTAATAATCACACTCAATATTTTAAACTGGGGGAAGAAAAAAAAAAAAGAAATTAATAAATAAATAAATAAACATAAGATATCATGTCATTTTCACATACATTTCAGAATACCATTTATGCATGGAGCTAGAATTACAGAACTGCTTTACGAGGATATAATACAAATGGCTTTTAGAGAACCTGAAGGTTCAATGCCGCCCCCACATTATGCCCATCATCGGTCCCTATCCAGAGCAAGATTAATCCAGTCTCTACCATAATATCCCACCTCCCTCAAATCCATTTTAATATTATCCTCCCATCTATGTCTCGACCTCCCAAAGGTCTTTTTCCTTCAGACCTTCCAATTAACACACTGTATGCATTTCTGAGTTCGCCCATACATGCTACATGCCCTATCCATCTCAAACATCTGGATTTAATATTCCCAATTATGTTAGGTGACTAATACAATGCATGCAGTTCTAGGTTATGTAACTTTCTCCATTCTCCTGTAACTTCATCCCTCTTAGCCCCAAATATTTTCCTCTCGAACATTCCTCTTAACCTCTATTCCTCTCTCAAAGTGTCAGTTTCACAACCATACATAACAATTAGTAATGTAACTGTTTTATAAAATTCTAACTTTCAGTTTTTTTTTAAGTCGACTAGATGACAAAAGCTTCTCAACCAAATAATAGCAGGCCTTTCCCATATTTATTCTGCGTTTGATTTCCTCTCGAGTATCATTTATATTTGTTACTGTTGTTCCGAGAATATAATATATAACAAAATTAAATATTATGCAAATCTAGTTTTTCTGGTAAAACTCCCTGTAAAGCAGATTTGAATAATTTTAAGGGAAAAATTGTCCCGGGGCGGGTATATATCCTGGGGCCTCTGGTTGAACCTACCAGTGCTCTACCAACTGAGCTACCCAGGAACTCCACCCAACACCATCTCAATTTTTCCCTTTATATCGACACAACTCGTGTGGGCTGACGAGATGCAGCTGGAAAGTTCAGTGAAAGTCGGACAGTGAAGATGATCTTGATCCACATCTTCATTAAGATTACAGAAAGGGCATGTAGGAGATACTTCAATGGGCCTACCAATTCTTTGTTAATGTTTACGGAGGCAATATGACTTGTAAGTTATTTGAATGTTGCCACAATAGATTTAAGTGAAAGTTCAGTTATTAAATTAAAAGTACTGCATAATATCTCTCTTCCTACCTTCACTTCCCTTAGAAGCAATGTATTTTTTTATTAAATCATTATAGGCCTATTCTTATTATTTTTTTAACAGAGTGATAAGACATTGGTACCAATATAAATTATATAAACATCAGGAAAATGTAAATTGCAGGGATGTTTCCCATGCAGTATTTCCACAAATAATATTAACTTTATTATATATTAACACAAAGTATTTTTTTCTTTTACTTGGGTATTTAATGACACTGTATCAACTACTAGGTTATTTTGCGTCGATGGAATTGGTGATAGTGAGATGGTATTTGGTGTGATGAGGCCAATTTCTTATAGATTACGTGACATTTGCCTTACAGTTGGGAAAAACTCGGAAAAAACCCAACCAGGTAATTAGCCCAAGCAGGAATCGAACCCACATCTGACCACAACTCTGGATCAACAGGCAAGCACCTTGCCAAGTGAACTACACCGGTGGCCGAAGTATTTTTCACCATGTGAAATTTTAAACAAATGTTAACATTTTATTGAAGAAAAAAATGAAATTTTTATACAGAGAACAGCACAACACAAGGAAATACAAAAACTTTTTAAACTGTCAACAATTTTATTTAATGGAACCATGGACCAAATTACTACACACATCTATATATATAATTTGAACTGGTAATGGAAATTACGGGAAAACGGCTGAACAGATTTTAATGAATGACTCCTGATTTTGAAGCTTGGAATCCAAATATTTTCAGAAAAATAATAGTTTTCACAGAAATGTCAATTTTCCTACATAATTTTCCTATTTTCCAAAATCCATCTGTCATCAGTTTTGAGAACTAATAGCTTTTCAGTACAAGGCAGATACTTCACGGGAGCAGACTATGACATCAGTAACTCTCAACTATATGAGTCACTAAATATAATGCTATTTAGTGATTATATTCAAAATGCCAGAACCAAATTTATACAATCTGTAAAAACACATCCAAATCCACTGTTCAATAGTTTAGTAATTTCTAGTGTTTAATGTATGAGTGATTTCTTGTAAAACACTTCACTCCTGGTGAAAGTGTTGAATGTAAATTATACATATTTTTATACTGAATCATGTATTAGGTTACATACATCTTGTAAAATGCATGGGTCCATTTTGCGACCTGGTACTTAAATAAATATACATTTCTGGGGGGGAGGCAGATACTAAAATAAACAATATCATGGAGGCCATGACTCCAGAATTGCCAACAGATTCTCTGACATAATGCCAATAGGTCGCTCTTCATTTGTCTCTATCTTGGTTACTAAAAACTTCAAAGCTTATTACGAAGGTTATAATTATTATCATGAATAAAATTTACAGATCTGATTCTTGTGTAATTTTATTAGTACAGCTACGTAGTGTATATAGGTTATTAAAAACTACAAAACTCAAGAAGGATTGTTGAAATTATTTCCATTAAAAATGAAATATTACAGATGTAATACGGTGTATTTTGTCACTGATACACATTGATACTACCGTATTAGCTCGCGTAATTTGCGCCCCCGCGTATTTTGCGCACCCTAATTTTTAAGGGATTATTTTGAACTTTATTTTTGCTCCGTGTATTTTGCACACACATTTTACGTACATATTTTTTTCAGTGTAGTACGGATTTTCCTTCCCTACAGTCCATCGCAGGTCATTCACCAGCAACTGAAGTACCTGCTTCAGAAAGAAACCCCAAAGTCCCGCTACTTTAACAATGCTTGTCCTTGGTAGAAACAAGCTACCGGTATAGAAAATTAGCCCTACCATAAATACTTACCTCTACATATACTAATTGAGATAAACTCAGAACAGGACCTCTTATTTGAAAAATCCGCATATTTTTCGCACCCCAATTTTTCAGTGGCCAAAGTTAATTAAAAAGTGCGCAAATTACGCGAGCAAATACGGTATTATTGATGATATGAAAATGGGGTTATTTATGTATGTAAACGTAGAGAATAACTTACATTAGATCTTCATTTCTATAATTTTCTGAGTAACGGGTATACATACATATGTTACTAAAAACTACAAATCTTACGTAAGACATAAATATTGTTATTAAAAATGAAATACTTATCTAATACACTCCAAAATGTCATATTCTTGCCAACAATCTGCAATGACCTGAAATAGCTACTACTTTACTCCCACATGAAAAAACCGCTGATCATCTTGACATTGATAGCCTATTTGCACTTCCGCATTGAAACTCAAAGAAATGAAGATGGATATGTCCAAGAAAAGTATTTAGCATAAAATCCATTCTGAGGGAAGTTCTTTTAAAAAAAGATACATTTGGCAAGGTTAAACTTCAATGAGATATTATGTTACTTTCAATGTAACATATTTCGCGGACCATGTTTAATTATTATGGAAGCAAGTACCTTTCAAAATATCTGATATTCTGTCTGGAAAATATATCTGAAAAATCTGTATTTAAACTTGTAATGAACTTAGTCTGCAGCAATTGCTGCACAAGCCACTAGTAAGTTTTTATAAAGTCAAGTGAGACAATAAGTACACTCTATATTAATACATCTAAAATGCAAACTGAAAAAAAAATGTATTTGTACCTTTTGATAATTTCTCCCTGTAGCTATTTCCAAGTTTTTCCAACGTGAAGTCCAAAGGCAAGACAGTTTTCTTTTCCGTTACGTAGAGATTCCTCAAGATACGTGCCAACTCTGGCAAGCGCACATGCTGTATTGCGATGCGGTCTTGAGCAGGTGAGCGTGTCATGGCCTGCAATGCCTTTGCTGCCTGTTTTGCTCGCACCTAATAAAAAAAATTTGATAATATTCCATATTTCAATGAAAATATCTTAATAATAATTACAGTATATGTGTTAAAAACAAAAAAGACTGACCTTCTCCAAAAGTGCCTTAGGAACACCTTTGAGCAGTGAAGATACTGGAGATATCTTTGGTTGAGAATTATTACTGATTAATTTGTTTGGAGTTGTTGGAGGTTCTATTCTACTAGATTCTTCAGCTGTGGTTTGCAATGCCTTCTCCATCCTGAGATTGCAGTTTATTAGATTCCTGGCTTGTTCTGCAAACATGACACACAGTTCAAGAAACAATTACTCTTAAATGGCGAATGCATAGTAATGTAAAAATGCGTGTCATAAAAGAATTTTTTCTACTTACTTACTGGCTTTTAAGGAACCCAGAGGTTCATTGCCGCCCTCACATAAGCCCGCCATTGGTCCCTATCCTGACCAAGATTAATCCATTCTCTATCATCATATCCCACCTCCCTCAAATCCATTTTAATATTATCTTCCCATCTACATCTCGGCCTCCCCAAAGGTCTTTTTCCCTTCGGCCTCCCAACTGACACTCTATATGCATTTCTGGATTCCCCCATATGTGCTACATGCCCTGCCCATCTCAAATGTCTGGACTTAATGTTCCTAATTATGTCAGGTGAAGAATACAATGCGTGCAGCTCTGCGTTGTGTAACTTTCTCCATTCTCCTGTAACTTCATCCCTCTTAGTCTCAAATATTTTCCTAAGCACTTTATTCTCAAACACCCTTAACCTATGTTCCTCTCTCAAAGTGAGAGTCCAAGTTTCACAACCATAAAGAACAACCGGTAATATAAGTGTTTTATAAATTCTAACTTTCAGATTTTTTGAAAGCAGACTGGATGATAATAGCTTTTCAACCGAATAATAACAGGCATTTCCCACATTTAATCTGTATTTAATTTCTCCTTAGTATCATTTATATTTGTTACTGTTGCTCCAAGATATTTGAACTTCTCCACCTCTTCAAAAGATAAATTTCCAATTTCTATATTTCCATTTCGTACAATATTCTCGTCGCGAGACATAATCATATACTTTGTCTTTTCGGGATTTACTTCCAAACCTATCTCTTTACTTGCTTCAAGTAAAATTCCCGTGTTTTCCCTAATTGTTTGTGGATTTTCTCCTAACATATTCACGTCATCCACATAGACAAGCAGCTGATGTAACCCGTTCAATTCCAAACCCTCTCGGTTATCCAGACTTTCCTAATGGCATATTCTAGAGCGAAGTTAAAAAGTAAAGGTGATAGTGCATCTCCTTGCTTTAGCCCACAGTGAATTGGAAACACATCTGACAGAAACTGACCTATACGAACTCTGCTGTACGTTTCACTGAGACACATACAGTAATAAATTTCTCTAAGAGGTAGAAAGAATTTCCTAAATACAAGAATATTTCCAAATGGAAACGAGTCCAAATAAATTTACCCAGCACGTCTTTAGCAGAACAGTACTTCTTCAGATCTGGAGGTTGAGGGAGAGAGTCTGGTTCGATGTCTGGAACTTGGTCAATCTCAAACTCTGGATGCCAACGAGTCAGTTTGTCCCGAGGAATGATCATGGGTGGCACCAGGCTATGCAGGAACTCCTGAAAACACAATAACATAAAATAACTGAGAAACGTGTGATAAATAATTACAGATAGTACTATTTATACAATACAAAATAAATATTCAAACACAATTTTCTTGCAATGAGGAAGGGTCATTCATAATGAATTTGCAATAGTCTACGCAAACATACACACAAAACACACACACAAATGAATTATTTATGAGTCCAAAAGCCCACTATGAACCTGATACACAACAAACATTAATGTAATCAGTCAGTGTGGGTTCGGGAATGTGTCTAGCTTGAGGGTCAGTGCAATAAATATAATAAGTGTTCTCCTCTTTCAATTTAATTAAATAAATAAAGAAACAAACCAAGTCATAGATGGAATAGCGAGTATCTTTGTAAAACTGAGTAATAATATTACTGTGTACTTAGCTCTGTTTCAATCAATAATTCAGTATGTTATCTTGCAGTGTAGGCTTTCATGGCCGGATTCTATAGATCTAGATTCATTTTCCGGGCTGAGAGGCCGTGGTCTATTGGTTGGTTTTATACCAGACGTTTCATCTGCAACTGCGGCAGACATCTTCAGTGGAGTGGTATCCGAGGTCGCAAGACTCTTCTCGGCGTACCTGAGGCAACTGATCCTGTGGCTGGTTGTGCGGGCGTATTTATAGTGCGACTAACAGGCCGAGGCCTGCGAGCCGCACTATAAATACGCCCGCACAACCAGCCACAGGATCAGTGCCTCAGGTACACTGAGAAGAGTCTTGCGACCTGGATACCACTCCACTGAAGATGTCTGCCGCAGTTGCAGATGAAACGTCTGGTATAAAACCAACCAATAGACCACGGCCTCTCAGCCCGGAAAATGAATCTAGATCAGTATAGTATATTAGGTTGGGGAGGAATGCCAAAATCGACTCTCCATCCTTTAAATTTGCTCCAAAAAAGAATTATCAAAATTTGTCTATATAAACCTTTTGATTACCGTACAAAATTAATTTTTCAGGAATTTGGTGTATCAAATCTAGAACAAATTTATAAACAAACATTGCTGATTTACTTCCATAAAAACCACAATAAATTTAAATTTGATCCTCATGAATACCATACGAGACAAAACTACAGTTTCTTTCTAAATACTACCAAATGTCACACAACTGCTGGATTAAAACACAGGATAAATTTTGGACCCAAAATATATAATACATTAATTAGAGCTTACCCTGAGCTAAGTACACTGAACACACATAGATTTAAGAAATAATCAGATTAATTATTTAATTGTTTAAGCTGATTGAGTTAAAAATTGATACTTTTGTACTTTTGTATTTTCTATTTGTATAGATCCTATTATTACATGCTGTATTATTTTACCATTTATTAATGTTATTGTGCTCAATGAACTCTCTTAATTTTGTGATATATTTTGTATAACTGATCTCAACTGCACCCGAGCACGAGCTTCTGCTCTTTCAGGCTGCAATGCCTAATGTAGCTCAAGTGTATAGTATTAAATAAATGAAATGAAATATTTCATAAAAAGATGTGAACAATGTATTGCAGAGAATCAGAGACATTATGAGCAACGAATGTCAGCCAGTGAAGTACAAATTCTACAACTCTTATTGTAAATTTTAGTAGGTTATTTTACGATGCTTTATCAACATCTTAAGTTATTTAGGGTCTGAATAAGATGAAGGTGATAATGCCGGTGAAATGAACCTGGGGTCCAGCACCGAAAGTTACCCAGCATTTGCTCATATTGGGTTGAGGGAAAACCCCGGAAAAACCTCAACCAGGTAACTTGCCCCGACTGGGAATCGAACACAGGACACCTGGTTTCACGGCCAGGAGTGCTGTTACTCCACAGGTTTGGACTCTTATTGTAAATATTGTATCAGTGCCAAGAATACGGATGTGCACCTGGTAGTAACCTAGCTATATCTCAGCGGGACTGGCACCGCCTATCTCTGATCATTTAGTATTAGTATTTATTTATTTAATCTGGTAGAGATAAGGCCATCAGGCCTTCTCTGCCCCTCTACCAGAGGATTACAACTATAATATGAATAAAATTACAATTAATATTAAATTTACAATTACAATTACAATAAAAATTAAAGTACGACAAGATTACCTGATTAATGAAAGCTAGACAATTTATCACAGAAGTTAAGAACAAAGAATATTTTTGTATTTACTGAATTACAAATTAAACCTACAATAACAAAATTCTATAGTGATGAAATTACCATATATTGAGATATTTTGTGATAGATTAAGAGAACTATTTACAAGAAACCATGTCTGAACGAGTCTCAATTACTGACCAAATGCCTAGTAAGTTTGCATTTGAATTCAATTTTATTTCGACAGTCCCTGATTCTAGCAGGTAACGAATTCCAGAGTCTTGGCAGGGCTATTGTGAAAGAGGATGAGTATGAGGAGGTGCGATGGGATGGTAGTGTTAGTATTGTTTCATGGCGAGAGCATGTGTTCAGATTGTGATGGGAAGAAAGGTAAGTGGAGCGAGACGACAGGTACGAAGGAATAGAAGAGTTCAAGATTTCGAAAAGAAGGAGAAGTGAATGTAAATTTCTTTTCTTATCTAGTTTAAGCCAACCTATTGTTGGAGCATCACAAATGCTCCCCTCTATAGTTACACAATGAGAATACTTTGTAACATATATTAAAAAAACGTAAGAATTATATGAAAAATTGTATAATTTCTATAAATGCATTTAAGTGGCACTATAAATTTGATGAAAGATGAATGAAGATTAAAAACAAAACAAAAATACAGGACTTCAAAGTTACAGAATAGCACTATTTTAAAAATAATACATCAGAGAATTTATGGTTCACAATCTGCAAGTTTAAATCAACTGTATGAACTGGATACTTTGCAAAGTTCTTTATAAAATTAATTTTATTACATTTATCTCACCTCATGGTAATCCTTCACTTTTTCCAACATATTTCTTTGGATAGTATGTATGCGTTCCTGTAAGCGATCAGATGTAAATACTGGAGAATTTGAGGAACTATCACTACCTGTAACAAGAAGAATTGTAGGTGGTTAAAAAATATGCTTGTAGTTAATAATACATAGCATGCACATAATGAATATGCCGTATTTCATAAATATCACTAATGCATCATCCATCATCATCATTGTCATCATCACCACAAGAATTGTATAGTTTAGCTACTCTTAGATAAACATGTTGCAAAATTCTGTTGTTAATCTATAAACATATACATTATTTTATTTTAATTTTATTTTATTTATTATTTTTTTACTTTATTTCATTCTTTTCATTTTATTTTAATGTACCGAAGTACATATGATATTTCCATGCAGATATTCTGCGTCATCATACAATGAAAGAGTAATGGAACGGAGAAAAATTCCCTCCGGCGCCAGGATTTGAACTTGGGTTTTCAGCTCTACGTGCTGATGCTTTATCCACTAAGCCACACCGGATACCCACCCCAGTGCTGGACAGAATCGTCTCAGTTTGAGTTCCAACTCTTGGGTTCCCTCTAGTTATCATATGTACTTCAGTACATTAAAATAAAATAAAATATATATGATATGCACCTCAGCACAAATCACTTCAGACATCAGCAGAGGGCGCCATTAGAGCCAAAAACCTGAGATGATTCTTCAAATCCGGTGTGGCTTAGTGGATAAAGCGCTGCTGAAAACCCGGGTTCAAATCCCGGTGCTGGAGGGAATTTTTCTCCGTTCCATTACTCTTTCATTGTAACCTATAAACAATTCCTTCTATTGCATTCAGCTATAAGACAGAAGAAGTGGCTCAAAAATATGTTGTAATGTATTGTATCCCAATAATTCAAATTATTGTTAAAACACAGCATGTAGACTGATTCTTCATTATTCATCTTAGGTACTTCATAAGCATACACCAATCTGAGAATAATTTTAAATGATTTATGTAAGTAAAAATTTAATTAAAAAAATTCCGAGTTAAATAATATGCTGCAAAAAAGTGTTCTTAGGTGCATCGCACTACTCAAAAATGAAATGGGGAAAAATTATATTAATACGTAAATATGGCAAATCCATAATTCGCGGACTATTCCAAAGAAAAGGATGAAAAGCAGATTATGGAATCTTACCAACTTTAGGTGAAAAAAGAGGTGTCAAGGTAAGCTCATAGTGTTCAGTCTTAGATGCGGATCCAAACTTTCTGCACTTCTCTTGATGGAAAATATATGCATCAGGATAAATTCTTTTGATCTGACCCAAATGATGTTCTGTGAAGTTCCTGAAATAAATGCCACGAAAGTATCAAATATACACAATCGACCAGGTGGCAATGAGATCTGCATCAATAATGTTCACAAACTTTTAGGTTTCTGTAACACATTTGCGTAAGTCCAAAACTCAATAATAGGCACTGTTTTCTTTGTGTTAACATAATGCTACATTCAAAGAAGGAACAATAATAAAGTCTTCCAAGTTCTCTTTTGTTACTGGAAACAGAAAGGAACTTGAGTTTGAGCAACTGTTTACTGGTACTTCAGTTGTCTTTAACTCTGAAATATCATTTGTTGCATTTATTTTATTTTATTTTATTTTATTTTAAGATGTGAACATAACAGGCCAACCAATTACAATGTTCACTAAAATATTAGTTATTAAATACAAAAATTGCATACTGTATTTACTGACATAATTTATGCACCCCAATTTTTAAGCAATTCTCTCCTTTTTTTTTTTCTTTTGCAAAGTTTCCTGGCCAGTAAAAAAATACAATGACATTAAGGCTTGCCACATGCCTCAATACTTTCCATGACTATGCTTGAGTTGCAGTAACAAAGGATTGTCTATAGTTAATGTCCTCACTCACTTACTTACTTACAAATGGCTTTTAAGGAACCCGAAGGTTCATTGCCGCCCTCACATAAGCCCGCCATCAGTCCCTATCCTGTGCAAGATTAATCCAGTCTCTATCATCATATCCCACCTCCCTCAAATCCATTTTAATATTATCCTCCCATCTACGTCTCGGCCTCCCCAAAGGTCTTTTTCCCTCCGGTCTCCCAACTAACACTCTATACGCATTTCTTGACTCGCCCATACATGCTACATCCCCTGCCCATCTCAAACGTCTGGATTTAATGTTCCTAATAATGTCAGGTGAAGAATACAATGCATGCAGTTCTGCATTGTGTAACTTTCTCCATTCTCCTGTAACTTCATCCCGCTTAGCCCCAAATAACCTTATTCTCAAACACCCTTAAATGTTCCTCTCTCAGAGATGAGAGTCCAAGTTTCACAGCCATACAGAACAACCGGTAATATAACTGTTTTATAAATTCTAACTTTCAGTTTTTTGACAGCAGACTAGATGATAAAAGCTTCTCAAAATAATAACAGGCATTTCCCATATTTATTCTGCGTTTAATTTCCTCCCGAGTGTCAGTTAATGTCCTCACATGCATAAAAATCACCCCCTCCATCCTGACCAATTGCCGTAAAAAAACACACATACAACCCCACCCCCCGATCATTATTAATTCCATTAGTACAAAAGTAAGAAAGAAAATATTGACTAACCTTCTTAACATTTCCTGGACTGCAGGTTTCAACTTTCTGAATGTAATGACTTCCTTACGTTTGTAGAGCATTGAAACAACAGCATCAACACAACGGAA
Organism: Periplaneta americana; assembly: GCA_025594305.2. NCBI lineage: Eukaryota > Metazoa > Arthropoda > Insecta > Blattodea > Blattidae > Periplaneta > Periplaneta americana. The sequence goes on along the minus strand of JAJSOF020000035.1, from coordinate 29,256,368 downwards.
GATTTCTGCAAGATGGCGATAATTGAATGGAAGAGTGAGGGTTGGAGTTCCAGGAAGAGCCAATGATGTGTAAGACTTGAAAGCTGGAGATTTCGTTGGAGTGGTCTGTGGACTTGAGTAACCTTTCTGTGGACTGGTGAAGATGTTCTTTTGAGGGCTGCAAAATGAAACACATTTCAATGACGATTATAATAATAATAATGCAACGACCTTTAATATCAGCCATTCTAATCAACCATAAATCTCTTAAATGCGAAGTCATAACGTTATTGTTGTTGTTTTCTAATGCCAGGCGTTTGACAATAAAGCCATTTGACCTCTTGCGCTCCAATATTTTTCAAAGATATTATCATGGTCAGCCACTGAAGCACAGATTTTGAGGTGTTCCGAATCCAATTCATGGTTTGAGTTGCACAATGGGCAGTTAGGGGACTGATATATTCCAATTCTATGCAGGTGCTTGGCTAAACAATCATGGCCTGTTGCCAATCTAAATGCAGCTACAGACGATTTTCGTGGTAAATCGGGAATTAACTGTGGATTTTGATGCAGAGAGTTCCATTTTTTCCCTTAGGATTGAGTTATCAAATTTTGTTTGTTGAAGTTTAAGTATGTAGATTTGATAAATCTCTTCACAGAGTAATACTTAGATTTAGTAACAGGTCTGTAAGTAGCAGTGCTGCCCTTCTTTGCTAAAGCATCCGCATTCTCATTTCCCAGGATTCCACAATGGGATGGTATCCATTGGAATACAAATCTTTTATTGAGTGATATTAATTATTGTATTATTATTATTATATTATTATTATATGTGTGGTTTATTAAATCCAATACAGTAGATAAACTCTATTTCAAAATCCAGCTATAAAATTAATTACTGGAGCATTAAAAATTAATTCCAATCGTTGCTGTGAAGATTTTTATGAATACTCGAAACATAATTGAAGAACTGAAAGAATAAACACTAACACAGTGTGAGAAATTAATTACACTACCATATACAGGAAGAGGGCTGCATAGAATTGGAATATATGAGTCCCCTAACTGCTCATTGTGCAACTCAAACCAAGAAATGGATTCGGAACACCTCAAAACCTGTGCTTCAGTGGCTGGTCATGATAATATCTTTGAAAAATATTGGAGTGCAAGAGGTCAAATGACTTTACTGTCAAACGTCTGGCATTAGAAAACAGCAACAACATACAGGAAGAGGGAAAGGAATTAGCCACCCTATCCCATTATCTCCTGGCTTAGCTGCCTCATAAGTGGTGCCTTGTTGGTATCACTTGCGAGGTTCAGACTTGTCTTTGGACAGTTGACTGAACAACATATAGGAAATAGTATAATATCCGAACTGTGGATAGGTTAAAAACACAGAAAAATTTTATGAAGTTAGTACAGTAAATTAAAAAGATGTATTCCTCAAAGGAAAGAAAACTTATTAATGAAAGACAACCCATCAAATACCATTCATATAGAACACTGTTTGGCCCTCATGGATGATAAAAAAATGTGAAACATAAATTTTACAGACACTAGTAATAAAACAATTGAGACAATATGCCAACATAAGGAATAGTTACAAATTTATACAGATGAATCTCTTGGTTACAAATTTATACAGATGGATCTCTTATATCACATTCAAGAGGAGCAGTAGCTGGAGGAACATGTGCTCTCTTTTCATTTTACCATTTGTAAGAGAATATATAACAAATTTTGAAGAAGTTATTGCTATTTATATATCTCTGAAAAAACTCTTATACAGATCAAATAAATCCCACAAAGTTGTCATATTATCAGATTTCAAGAGTGGCCATACAAGCTGTAATTTCACAACAGTGGAGAATGCACCATGACAACACACAACCTCCATATCACGAATCAAGTCATGCAATTTCTTGCTAAATCCAACATAACCTGTGTACTATACCCGACTTACAGCCCCGATCTCGCTCCCACTGACTTTTTTATCCTCGTTACTAAAGGTAAAGCTCCGGGGCATTCAATTTAAGAACTCTGAAGTAGTTCTCAAGAAATGTGAAGACGATTCTCAAGGATCTGGCAAAGAATGGCCTTCATTATGTGTGCAAGAACTGGAAGAAACGCTATAACAAGTGCATTCAAGTAGAAGGGGTCTACTTTGAAAAAGATCACGTAAACAGTGAAGTAGAGTAATAAACATCTGTGAAAAAAAAATTAGTCTCATTTTTCTTGATCAGTCCTTGTACTAGGTTAGTGCATAAATTCGTAGCGTTTTTGTTTCGCGTGTTGGTACTCCATTTGCTATGGGTTTATTTATCGATTGTCATATTTTATTTGAAGTTCAATTGTTGTGCTTGAGTTTACATATTGAAGTTTTCATTTTTGCAGATAGTGAGTAGAGCCATGGACGTTAGAAAATGGAGTGTCAAGAGGAGACAGTGGAACATTTCCGACATATTCTTCTTTTTGACTTCAATAGAGGGATGAAAGCAGGAAGACCTTCAGAGTTTGATGAAGACAGTTTAAACACATTAATCCACAATGATCCATGTCAGCGTACTTGAGAACTGGCAAATGTGATGAACTGTGACCATTCCACTATCATGCGACATTTGCGTTCATTGGGCAAGGTTAAAAAATCAGGTGCATGCTCTAAGCCAAAACCACAAAAATCAGCAAGTGGCCATAGGTGCATCTTTGCATGCTCGTCATCGATTGGCTCGCGAACAACATCGAATATTCCTAACCAATATCGTTACTGGTGACGAGAAATAGGGTCTTTATGCTAACATAAGGAAAAGAAACGAATGGTTGAGCCCGAACAAAAAAGCAGCTCCCCATACAAAGGCAGTGTGTATCCACAAAAGATGTTATGCATCTGGTGGAACTGCGAGCGTGCTATACTACGAAATTGCTTTTCAGAGATGTAACCATCACTGCCGACATTTATTGTCACCAACTGAGACATCTTGCACACACAATTCAAGAAAAACGACCAACAAGACTGCATGAAGTGATGCTACTCCACAATAACGCCTGTCCGCACTCTGCTAACCTGACACAAAACACTATCCAGGAGTTGGGTTGGGAAGTCATTCCGCACCCACCTTATTCACCTGATCTTGCGCCCTCGGATTATTTTCACCTTTCCCACTCTTTATCGAACAACCTTCAAGGAATTTTCTTTCCGGATGAAAATGCTCTACGAACATGGCTTGACGACTTCTTTAACTCAAAACCACGCGATTTCTACAGGCATGGAATCGAAAAACTACTCCAGCATTGGCAGACTGTTGTAAATAGTGAAGGAGAATATATTGTTGATGATTAACTTCTCTCTTATGTGCATCTGATGTGTTTAATAAACTTATGAAAAATTGCTACGAATTTATGCACCAACCTAATATTATGGGAACCAAACTGTTGAATTAGTAATTATTTGAGATCTTTTTGCTGCATTTCAGTCTCTCTCGTAAAATACTATTTTTTTCAAATTATATCTTTGTTGAGGTACAATGTCATTAAAATACTGTACACATAGTTTGGCATCACCTGGCAGGTACTTCAACTTCTATAGTCTGGAACTTCTGCAACTGTGGATTCAGAGGATCCTTCTTCGTCTTTTCAGGTGTTGTCTGCTTTAATGCAACTTTATCGAATCTAGATAAGGCCTTCTTCAATTCAGCTAATTTGGCATGTCTACTTAATTTCTTCTTCATTTCATCGTAAGTCAAGTCCTACAAAAAACACAATACTAATTAACTTGAAGAGTAAAGTGTAAGTACATTTAGTTTTCGCAAACCACACACTAACAAAATACGGTTTTACAGATGATAAAAGCAAAAATTTATTTCCAGCTCTTCCACGTCAAAACATCGTAAGTTTAAACTCCCGAAGTAACACGAAATTTTTGTTTTTAGCACGAATTTATTCGAAATTAGTATTTATCAAGATGAATTTCGATCTTGTTCAGGAAATTTTAATTTAAAGCGCTAAAAATAATACATTTATTGGAAGTGCTTGCTTTGGTTATAGATATTTTCTCAGACTATCATTCACTAATAATAATATAATATACTATATAATATAATATATATACACAAATTCCACAATTTGGGACATCTGGCCGAAATCTACGGCTGACCACTAGGATCCAGAATACAAAGCAGAGGTTAAATTAAAAATACAATATGATTGCAGAGAGAATACGGAATTTAATCACTTGATCACTCATTTAAAGTTGTGTGACTGCAATCTGTGTATATTTTTGTGTGACTTTACTTTGTTTATAGTGTTTTTTTTTTCCTTTTTATTTCTGTTATTGTATTTGTATTTCTGGTGGTGTGGAAGAGAAGGCCTGATGGCCTTAACTACACCAGAATAAATAAATAAATATAAACACCAAAAATTGTATGTCCTTGTGAAACCTTACAGTTTGAAATGTTTTTCTCATCAGCAGGGGCCAAAAGAGACATTAAAACAAAGACACTATTTTTTAATTGGTTATTTTGTGATTCTTTATCAACTGCTATCGTTACCTAGCATCTGAATGAGATGACAGTGATAATACCAGCGAAATGAGTCTGGGTTCAATGCCAAAAGTTACCTCACGTTTGTTCTTAATGGGTTGAGGGAAAACCCTGGAAAAACCTCAACCAGGTAATTTGTCCCAACCAGGATTTGAACCCAGGTCCACCTGTTTCATGGTCAGGCATGCTAACCGTTACTCCACAGCAGTGGACAACTCACTGTTAAGAATAAAACTGACCTAGGTGGAATGTTAAGGGGCCATGTTCAGCACGTGCAGGAAATAATGTTCTATCTACACCAGTGGTCATCAACTCAGGTGCTCTCTCGAGGCAATAAGTGCGCCCATGAGCAAGCAAACCAGCCCTGTGCAAGATTCCAAAGCTATTGGAGACACTTGTTATGCGATAACTTGAAGCCAGTTTAAAGGAGATACATAACAATACAATAGAACTTGGTTATAACGACATCCAAGGGACCTTGAAAATTATGTTGTTATAAACGAGTGTCGTAGTAACCGAGATTCACATTATCAGTCTAGTGAGGTGGAAAATTGAAAATAATAAACATAAAATTTTATTAAACAAGCATACCATGAACACAATAAAATACATGTACAATTATAAATACAGTATTCTGTATTAAAACAGTTTGTTCATTACTCACCAAACTTCTTTACTGAGGAGTCAAGTAATCAGTCATTTTACTCTGTTGTCTCCTACTTGCCCAATATACACTTTCTAAATCACATTCTGTGTTTATTATTTCAGTTTCAATTTCACTGCTCCCTCCCCTAGCTTCATAGAACATGTTCACAATTCTAATGGCTTCTAAAGCGTCACTCACTTCTTTTAGTGGCCATACTGCGTTTAAATGCGTGCACTTAGTGAAAACTTCCTGTTGAAACTGCCCGCATGCAGGTACCATTAATACCGCATGAATTCGGGCAGATTACAATAGGATGGGGAATCTGCCTGCATTCCAAAGGTCTATGATAGAAGGGAACAGTAAAGGATTTGCCAGATTTCAGCAAAATACTTCTTTAAATACTTTGGTTCTTAGAAAATTGTATTCCAAACTGAGGTTGAATGAAAATGACGTTATATGCGAGGTAGACGCATATACATTTGTCGTATTAAGCAAGGTAGAAAAGCATATGTCTTATGGGGAATTAGTTGGGACCACAGAATATTTGACGTTATAGGCGAGATGTCGCACAAAACGAGGTTGCTATAACCAAGTTCTACTGTATTATACATTTATAGTGCATATACTCCCAAGCAGGCTACAGAAATTGGCGTACTTGAGAGTTTGAATGATCATTCACTTGATTTTGACCTTTTCACAATTGACTTTAAAAGCCACATCGTGTACAAGAAATCCCTCTTCATGATAAGAAAGTTGGAGTTCAATGTGCTGTTAGCGCAAGATGAATATTTCATTTTTATTTTACTTGGTTATTTAACGATGCTGTATCAACTTGGCGTCGATGGAAATGGTGATAGCAAGATGGTATTTGGCGAGATGAGGCCGAGAATTCGCCATAGATTACCTGACATTCGCTTTATGGTTGGGGAAAACCTCGGAAAAAACCCAACCAGGTAATCAGCCCAAGCGGGAATCGAATCTGCGCCCGAGTGCAACTCCGGATCGGCAGGCAAGCGCCTTAGCCAACTGAGCTACGCCGGTGGCTTCAAGACGAATAATTGGTCCGATATTTGAAAAGTAGAACACACTTCGTCCACTCTTCACTGTTCTTAAATTGAGCATTTTAATTATTATGAGGTTAAATATTGTATATATCGATAGAACAAAGAAATCAGAAACAATACAGTGGCCGAAATTAATAGAGTCAATCAGAATGTGTTTTCGCAATATGCCTGTTTAGCCAAGAAAGGTCATTTCCAGCATTTTCTATAAGGTACGATTTTACGACAAGTCACTTTGTTTAAATTACAACATTGCAGAATCAACATCAGGCTTTATTAGCCATTCCTCGTCATAGTAACTCTTTCTATTCCTTATCTTTCACCGTATCAGTTTGTTGCCTATGGAACTCCTTACATCGTCATGTCAGGGATTGCCGAACAGTTAATCAATTTAAATTGAGAATTACTTATTTTTTACATGGAATTGATTCGTGAATGTTGGCTGATTTTATAGGTTATTCTGTTTGTTTGTATAAATTGTCATTTAGACCTATTATACATAGAATTAGGATGTAAATTGTAATTAATTAATTATGTATCATGTTTAGTCAATATTTCATTATATATAAGCTTCTACCAGAATAGATAAATAAATTTTATACACTTTTTAAGTAGCGGGGTTAATGTACGAGTACGGCTGATTGTGACATGCAAAACACTGTGGCAGCAGTCAATACACATAATAGAAAACCTGTAGTAGAACTCACCTTCTGTTTTTTCGTGCCAGGAGTCATTTTCTGTGGAGTCATCAATCCAAGTTCTTTCCTTCCTGTAACTCGTTCATCCAAGTTATTGTTACAATTTTGTGTAGAAGATGAAGGTTCATTCTCACTATTTTTATCCGCTCTCATTTTCTTCTTTGGTGATAAATGACCTTTCAATTGAAACACAACCGGTCTTTGAACAGGAATGGTTGTATTTTTCTTCGGGCTTGAAGATTTTGTATCCTGAAAGGTATTAAGATATAAGTAGATCAGCATTATAGTCTAGCTATTTACATACATATACCGATTTCCTTAATCTTCATTTATTGTATTCCATAGATCTTAAAATAACATTGCTGCTCTGACATGCGGAAAAAGTTAACAATTTGTGTACAAAAAATATATAATGCATACTAAGCAGATTACCTGTTACCACAAATTGTGTGAAAAGCAACGTTTTGGAAGTTACTTCAATCGCTACAACGAACATAGACAAAAATTATCGTATGGCCTATATACGTAACTTTCTCCTCCCTGCCATTTTCTTTGAAACCAAATCATATTTTTGTTATTGCAAGTCAAAACTTTGCAGCATATCCAAATCCCACTGTTTCTACCAAACTTACGATGCAAGATTCCTACTATAAAAAAAAGTCAAACTTCATTAAGTTAAATCTGAGATCACAAATACAAGGGTTATTATAAGCTGTTGCTATGCTCCTACTTTTAGCCGTCTAGATTATCAGTTTCTTATGTACTTTTACGGCAGTTACTTCTGCTAACAAAAAAAGAGAACAATCCTCAACCTAAATAATCGACACTTCTTATCAGTCATCTATTTTAATCACTATTATTGTATGCCACAAAATCTTAGTTGCAATATTGAAATAAGAATACGGTCATTGAATACAGGAGGCATAGGCTAGATAGTTGCAGAACTTGCCATTTTCACATATTGGAGTGCAAGAGGTCAAATGACTTTATTGTCAAACGCCTGACATTAGAAAACAACAACATTTGTGTGAAGATAACTGGGTGTACCCTCTCAAGTTATGTAACGATTCTAAAAACTTGATACCTTTGTCACTTTTGCTCACGTTTCATCAACAAAATTACAGTATGATTCATACTGCCTACTTCAGTCAGCATAATTTATACAGTTACTCAGGTTATGCTAACTATAGGCAAATAAAATTCGAGTCATGATCGCAATCTTACCATAGAAGGTTCTTCATTCTTCGTAGGGTTTTCATCATTTACAACAAATGGTTTGTTTGATACAGGATTATCTTTATTTTTCAGCATTTCACGAATATCACACTGCGCTGAAGGTTTAAGATTAATAGGAACAGTTTTCTTTTCTCTTACTAGACCTATACATTTATTTTCAGAAGTCTGCTTCAGTACTGAATTACCGTTGTCTTCCGATAATACAGAAGTAGGTTTCTCATTTATTTTTGCATTAGAATATTCGGAATATTCTTTAGGAAAGCCCTGAAGTTCGATTACATTCTTCTCACTGCTTTCGATAGGGAATACTGTAGAAGAATGCAACGATGTTAATCCTTCACCATTATTACTAATGAACACCTTCTTTCGACTATTAAGTTCTTCTCCCTTTCTTTTGCGTTTATTAAAATAATTTGTAATTGATGTTTGGGCCATTCTCGTTTCTTCAAGCGCCCTTCGATCCGCAGCTTTCCAATTAACAGTAAATGCAAACAATTTTAGTCACCACGAGACATTCACTCCAACTCCACCATAAACCAAGCAACACACACACACCAACTTCCCGCGTTTTCTGTGTAACAGTTGAACAAAGTTCCATCTGGTATTGATGATTGGTACTAAGCCATGGTATGTAGAACCCCTATAATCAGAGGCAGAACACACTTTTAACAGCTTCTTTCTTCTTTTTAAATTAATCTTTTGGATATACTATAGAAATCATGAGGGTGATCTCTTTGTTCCTAATTATTTACATATACTGAGAGATAGTTCATGGTATAATGCTGCGCTCCCATCATAACCAGGATGTGCAGCATGAAAACAAGATCAGAGCCATCTTTACTGAAAATGGTCTGCGAAAATTCAACCATAGTTCTAGTGATCCTAGATCATGTGTTCAAGGCTATAGCATACTAGTATCTCTGACATATCATCAATTTTCAAGATAAGTTGAAGGTTAATAACTGCGTTCATTGTTTTGTTATTTATAATAATTCTTGTTATAGAATTAATTAGTATATCGTAAACAGACACAATCAGTTAATTAACTTCGCTGTCAAAGTGATATTAGACCGGTTACACAGTATATGTGCTTATTCTGTGGTTGGTAGTCCCACCATCTGATTGCTCGCTGAGATTCGGAATACGCTGTATCCAAACATGCTCCACGAATCTGCTTAAACATTAACAAATGTTATATGTTCATGAAGTATGCTTTAATAAGTATGTAGTGAAACATTTTATTATAATTAGAAGCAGATATGGGCCCCACATGTATTTATTGCATCATGATATTCAATTCTTTAAGGAACACTTCAATTGCGCCACTTTGTGATATCAGATGGAGAGAAATTTCCCACATTCCGGGAAAAAGGAAAATAATTATCAAAAAGGGAAATTTTAGCATTTTTAGCAACTTTTTAAATTTCATAATTCTATTTATTTTTCTGTCAGTTTTCTTAACTAATTTAGAGAATTAATATGACTTAAAACTTTCTTACTTAAAACGTTATCGTTTAAATGAGGTTATGTACTCTGACGTTCAAAAGTATCTGACCTGCGATTTTGCGATCGTGTAAGCGACCTTTCTACCCACGGGATCAACACGTTGCACGGGATGTCTGAATCAAAGATATAAGAAATTGACAAACTTTGAAATAGTTCCGCTATTTCAAATAGGTGACCCTATTTTGGGGACGGGTAAAAAAGTATTTGGGAGAATGTAGATGTAGATTAAGGTGAAGCTCCCTGTAAAGCAGACTTGAATAATTTCAAGGGAAAAATTGTTCCGAGGCCGGGTATCGATCCCGGGACACTTCGTTTGCGCATGAATGCTCTACCGACTGAGCTATCCAGGAACTACACCCGAAACTGTCCCAATTTTTTCCTTTATATCCACAGAACTCGAGTGGGCTGACAAGGTGCCAGAAACCCAACTTTGAGTGCACACAAATTCTGTGTGACTTGGATTGTTGTTTTCCGTTAACGTACCTACAGAAATTATTCAAGTCTGCTTCACAGGGAGCTCCACCTGAAAGCTAGATTTGCGTAATATATACCTCACTGGAAACTCAAAGTTTTTCTACTAAAGACCGTCAAACTTATCAATTCACAAATGTGATGAACATAAAGATGCTGTTGTTTACATAAAAGATTAACGTTTTCGGTTCCAATGAACCATCATCAGATCAATAAATAGACCTACAGAATACTTCATGTTACAAACAAACAGTGAAGATATATTTTAAGTAGAACAGAATACATATTGGAAAGCAAAGATATATAAAAACAAAGCACTGAACATTAACAATAAAAATCTATATATAATACAATAAAATTACTTATTAAAAATGATTAATCATTGGCGTCTATATGAAAAAGAGTATTTAGCAGCGTCTTGAGACGTATAGTATTAAAATACAATATTATTTCAAATGGCTTTTAACAAATGGAAGGTTCATTGAAGACTCATTTAAGAATATCGGTCCCTATCCTGGTACAAGATTAATCCAGTCTAAAATCATCATACCCCACCTCCCTCAAATCCATTTTAATATTATCCTCCCACAACGTTCTCGGCCTCCCTAAAGGTCTTTTTCCCTCCAGTCTTGAAAATAACACTCTGAAAAATTTTATTTCTGGAAAAATAATATTGATCACTACATATTGATAATGCCCTGCCCAGATCAAACGAAATGGTTTTAAGGTAGTTCCAAAACAAAATGTCAGGTGAAGAAATACAAGATGCAGTTCTGTGTCCGTGAACTTTGAAAAGACCAGGGGAGAGGGAATGTCATTTTACAAATGTTAGGGGTCATGAAATTGTGTTGGGAGGTTTCAGATTATAAAGTGGACTAAGTATAGAGCATATCAAAAGTCCGGTAACACTTTCAATATTTTATTACACAAAAACTAATAATGGTAGCACTTTCAAACACACGTCAGTTTAAAGTGAAACTATCAAAGTTCGTTTTACACCTTACAGAGATTCAATGTGTGAACCACGAGTGACTCGGCAGATGTCCAAACGATAATCAAACTCTTCCCATACCCTTTTCAACATATCCTCTGTGACCGTGGCGGCAGCTTCTCGAATTCTGGTTTTTAGTTCCTCTAACTCACGTGGCAAAGGCGGTACAAACACACGGTCCTTTAGTTACCCCCATAGAAAAAAGTCACATCCAGTCATATCGGGTGACCTTGGTGGCCATGTCATGAAACATCTGTCCCTTACTCCAGCACGTCCTATCCAACGATCAGACATCTCCGTATTCAGGTAAGCACGAAATGCATTGTGGAAATGTGGCGGAGCCCCATCTTGCGGAAAGATGAAATCTATATCTATATATGATCTAGCAATGAGTTCGAAAGAGAATATAGAGCGGCCATAGCGCCGCCATGTTTGAAGAAAATTTAACGACCGTCCGCCATTAGCTTAAGCGCCCAAAACAGAGTGGGCGTGGCGATAAGCGAGTGTTGGAATCGTGAAGCTGTCAAAATTTCGTTTGCATAAATCAGTTATACTGAAGTGTAAAAACCTAGTGTTTCGTCAAATACGTGCTAGTAACTTAATCTAAAATAAAGAACTTATGTATGCTACACAGGGATTAAAATGAATTGCCAAGCCCGGAGAAGCGAAGCGAGCATCAAGTCGGCCGTGGTCATGGACTACATTGCGTTAAGATTATTATATCCTAGACAGACGTCAGAAGATACTAGTCAATCAGGGACGTCTCTAAATAAGAACAACAACAACAACTTTGTTGTGACCGGCCGCCATACTTAAACAATAACGTTTCTGTCGAAAATGATATTTATTTAGATTGCAATTAGGAATCGCTGAAAATGAATTCGAAAACAGATGTAAATAGACGGGTTCTTGCTATAAAGGCCAAAAAGAAACGCCATAAACCTGGTAAAAGGAAAGGGAAGAACGAAGAACATGGCTCAACTGCCAACAGAGACACTCGATCATACTCAAACAAGGTAGATCCATGTCATTCCTCTTCGAATGAAACCATTGAGGATGATGAGGACGAATATTTTAGTTCGGATGAAGAAGAACAGGAAGATCCTGCGGATTATTGCAAGGGCGGATATCATCCAGTAAAAATTGGGGACTTCTTCCAAAGCAGATACCATGTTACTAGGAAGTTAGGTTGGGGTCACTTTTCCACAGTGTGGTTATGCTGGGATCTTGTAGACAAGCAGTTTGTTGCTTTGAAAGTAGTTAAAAGCGCATCTCATTTTACGGAAACCGCACTAGACGAAATAAAGCTTCTAAAAACTGTTCGTGACAGTGATGTGAATGATCCAAAGAGAAATAAAACCGTGCAACTTTTAAACGACTTCAAGATAAGCGGTGTCAATGGCACTCACGTGTGTATGGTGTTCGAAGTGCTTGGCCACAACTTACTGAAATTAATCATCAGAAGCAATTACCGTGGCATACCTCGCGCAAATGTAAAATCAATAATCAGGCAAGTCCTAGAAGGGTTAGATTATCTTCATACTAAGTGCAAGATAATTCACACCGATATCAAACCAGAGAAAATGTTTTGATATGTGTTGATGAGGCATGTATAAGAAGGTTAGCTTCAGAAGCCACAGAACTGCATACAATGGGTCTAAAGCTGCCTGTTTCGTTGATAAGTACTGCGCCAAAAGAATTTCAAGAACCGAACCCAAATGCAAAGATGTCAAAAAACAAAAAGAAAAAATTGAAAAAGAAAGCAAAAAGGCAGACAGAATTGCTGAAGAAACAAATGGAACAAATCGAAGAATTAGAAGAACAAAAGCAGAGAGAGCTTGAGGCAGAAAGTTACCAAAGTCCCATGACAGAAAGTGACTCAACTTCAAAACAGCCAGAGCCAGAGAAATATGACGATGATGAAGAGGGGAAGGATGATGACAGAAGTGACAATAACTCAGGTGAATGCAAGGTTATAAATACAACTTATCAAAATGGCTGCAATAAGACAGAACTCTGTAATAAATCGATAGGGAGTAGTGAAATAGAAGGAAGTGAAGCCATGAATACGCAACAATCATACGAAGAAAAGAGCTGTGAGGAAGGTGGAAGTGACACTATACAATCGGAAGAAGTGAAGATTATTGAAGAATCTCTAGAAAAGAATAAAAAATCGCCTGTATTCCCACGTCCCCCAGTAGCATTTACAGCATTCAACCAAGAATCCAAGACACGTCAACCAGATCCTGCTTTGGAAGAGTGTGATGTGGAGGTGAAAATAGCAGACCTGGGTAATGCTTGTTGGGTGAATAGACATTTTACTGAAGATATACAGACAAGACAGTACCGTTCTCTTGAAGTCCTCTTGGGAACAGGTTATGGAACATCTGCTGATATTTGGAGTACTGCCTGTATGGCCTTCGAACTAGCTACAGGTGACTACTTGTTCGAACCACATTCTGGTGAAGACTACACTCGTGATGAAGATCACTTGGCCCATATCATAGAGCTCCTGGGTGAGATACCTAGGAGGATAGCCATGTCCGGGAAGCATTCTCGTCAGTTCTTCACGAAGAAATGTGAATTGCGACATATAACAGGACTAAAACCTTGGGGACTGTTTGAGGTTTTAACGGAAAAGTATGAATGGGATCATACGGAGGCGCAGGAGTTTACCGCATTTCTGCGCCCAATGTTGGACTTTGATCCTAACCGACGTGCCACAGCAGCAGAGTGCTTAAAACATCCTTGGCTGAACTAGCAAGAACTCAGTGTTGTGTTTAAGAACTGCTAAATCCATAGTTCCAAATTGTCACCAAAATAATTAGTAATCAACCAACATAGCAGTTAAATTTTGCATAGATTATCAATATTGTTGAAAAATGAAACCAAATAGGATGCCCCCATAACATGATTGACTTTTATCTAAACATCTTCACTGCTTTCAGGAGGCATTATGTTAAAACTGTATAGCAAAATTAAGATAGTTCTTCCATATTTATTTCATATCGAGGTTATGTTTTATTATTTATGTTGAGAAAATTTTCGGAGACAGTCTCAAATTTGTCTGCATTGTATTTTAAGTTACTGCACAAGTGGTAGGATATAATGTGCCAGAAGGTGTGGAAGTCAGTGTAACAGAGTTGAATATTATCTCAACTAAAGACTGTTAGGAGAAGACTTCATATAATAGCATATTCATCACAAATAGAGGGTAAGTTGTGCTACTTCTTTTAATTGCTTAGCCCTTATTCGTATGCTGAAAGTGTAAAATTTAGCAAAATATCTTATTCAGAAATATTTATGTATATCATAATGAATTGTTACATGTGGTTGAACATTTATTCTTCTTTCTGAATTAGCAGTATGTGAAGTATGTTTAAGCGAATATATTCAGTATAAAAAAAAAGTATTTCTTTACAATTGAGCTACCAAACAAAGGTAGGATACCCTATATTTACGTGCTTGGCTTCTAGTAATCACAGATTTATACCTATCGTAATTGAAAGCATTTCAACAAATGGTTTTATTAACTGAATCCTAAAAATAAATGTCAAGTCATATATGTATCGTAAACAAAGGACAAATTGAGCAGCTACTCCAATTTCGCACTGGAATTAAGAGCTGAAAGTTGCTGTGAAAGTGGTGGCTGGTGCAGAGGCGGCATCGCATGCCTTGAATGTAAGCTTTTTGGTAGGTACACAGAAAGCGAGTTTTCGTAAGGTCGAGTGTCAGTGACAGGTTGGGTGTTAGTTCAGGCTTTTGGTATGCTTTGCATATATGCATTTTAGTTGGAGTGTGGGTATGGATAGATATCCGCTTTTCTTTGGTAAATCAATTGTAAAGAATTGCCAAACAAATTTTACCCTACAAAGAATAAATAAACTGAGTTTGCATATATTATGTAATATATGCATGTTCATTATAGGCATGTTTTAGCTTGCAGTCCGGATATAGACTATAAAAGCTCAGAACAACTTGTATAAAAAACCAATGATGGTGTTATTTCAGTGCTCCATTTACTTTTTGTGAGAGTGCCAGAGTGGAAGGTATACAATATATTTGTATTTAGATGGTTGAAATATATATTTTACATTTAAATATCGCATTATATGAGATAGTACCAGATGGTATTTACGAAACTTTCCATTAAATGCGTTACATGTATAGGAAATAGAAAAAGAAATTCCATATTCAAATAATTTAAAATTTATTATTATTTTAGATATTTATAGAATTATTGCTCAAAAGTATAATTAAAGACCTGAATTGAAAAAGACATTCTAAAGCAAGAAAACTATGTAGGCTTGCCATATAAGAGTACAGTACTGAAATGCATATTTGTATATTGCTTGTCTAGGCAGATGACATGAATATGTTAGGAGAAAATCCGGAAATTTTACTTGAAGCAAGAAAAGAAATAGGTTTGGAAGTAAATCCCGAAAAGACAAAGTAGGCCTATATGATTATGTCTCGTGACGAGAATATTATACGAAATGGAAATATAAACATTGGAAATTTATCCTTTAAAGAGGCGGAAAAATTCAAATACCTGGGAGCAACAGTAACAAATATAAATGATACTCTGGAGGAAATTAAACACAGAATAAATTGGGAAATGCCTGTTAATATTGGGTTGAGAAGCTTTTATCATCCAGTCTGCTGTCAAAAAATCTGAAAGTTAGAATTTATGAAACAGTTACATTACCGGTTGTTCTTTATGGTTGTGAAACTTGGACTCTCACTTTGAGAAAGGAACAGAGATTAAGGGTGTTTGAGAATAAGGTGATTAGGAAAATATTTGGGGCTAAGAGGGATGAAGTTACAGGAGAATGGAGAAAGTTACACAACGCAGAACTGCACGCATTGTATTCTTCACGTGACATAATTAGGAACATTAAATCCAGACGTTTGAGATGGGCAGGGGATGTAGCACATATGGGCGAATCCAGATATGCATATAGAGTGCTAGTTGGGAGGCCGGAGGGAAAAAGACCTTTGGGGAGGCCGAGACATAGATGGGAAGATAATATTAAAATGGATTTGAGGGAGGTGGGCTATGTTGGTAGGGACTGGATTAATCTTGCACAGGATAGGGACCAATGGTGGGCTTATGTGAGCGGCAATGAACCTCCGGGTTCCTTAAAAGCCAGTATATGTATGTATATTTAAAAAGCACTGACTTAGAATCGGACTTGGGATATTCTTTTTTTTTTACAGGATGATAACCTATGCAAAACAACATACGTCAGATAAAAAGTTAAATTCAGTAAATTTCGGACTACGGACGTTTGTCAAATCAGGTCTTCAATTTACGAACACAGGAAATTTGAAATATTATCAATAACACAGCTGACAAATGAGTTTTTATGTAGATCCTTGGTTCGTCACAATTTTATAAGATGTATCCAAATACTGTAAGTTACTTTTTCTTTTTAATATACAGTACAATAACACATTTTCATGAAGCACCATTTAGATAAATACTCCAGCATCAGTTTCCCATAAATGCAATGATTGTAACCTCTTATTTCTGGCACTTTCATGCATCTTGTAAAATTAAGCAGACATTGTAATAGTTGAAAACAAGAATGTCATATAAATCACACGTAAATGTATCTTGTAACTCCTTGTTATTTATTTGTTTATTTATTTATGAAAATGTAGTTAATTTCTAGTAATTATAAGATTAGGCCTACCAACTGAATTGGATGAAAGTAGTTCACCAACAATAGACAAATGCCCTCCAGTCTGTAGAAACATTTGTAAAAATGATTATACAGGGATATTAATAAAATGTTAACCTGTGATGATTAGATAATTGCAGATACTGATGTGATCAATAATTTATGCTTACAAATGTGACCATTTTCAGTTCAGGGTGTTACGATATGAGGTGTTGCAGATATTATGGGCAAACTCAATCTCAATTGCGAGTTTGCCTCTAATATGTGCAACACGTCATATCTTGTACTGTACTGTAATTTACTTACCCTACCTGAAAGTACAATATGTACATGAAATACAAATCTGTTCTAAAGAAAATTTGTTACAGTACCATTAAATAAGAATTATGGGAACTAAATGTCGTGACATCAAAATAAGTTTCTGATATTTCACATAGATTTTCATTTGAAGATATTAAAAGTATATTATATATTGTTCTGTTACATATATTACTTTAAATCCAACAATACAACATACCTTTCTTAAAATTCCTGAGTCCTGCTCCATAATAAATTCTAGAGAATTGTAGCCACACATTTCTGTGTCATAGTTTTTTAAGATTTGTGAATGTTACTCTGAACCGGTGCGCATGTGTCTAATACGTGCAAAATATTTTCGTCAGTGCACATTGTTTATAATGAATCCAAATTAGGTTAAAATCATAAAAAAAAGTAACCTTTTATATAGACGTAAATTTCAAGAAAATCAAGCATGGTGCATGTCTGACGAGTCGAGATCATAATTTATAGATACTGGTAGACATTAATATGATGTGATGCGAGAAAACAGCAGGTGACTTGTGGCCCACTGCTGGTTGGTTTCTGGCCAGTGAGTAACCATTTCTCCGGCACTTCTACAATACATAACAGTACTAACAATAAATGTTCAATAATTTGGACTTATTGCTCACAGTCGTTGCTGAAAACGGTCCCCAATCTTTCACCAATCTCATCTAATTTTTCTTCTGTAAGAACACTACGTTTTCTGTTTAATTTTCGATTGTTCACTGAGCCTGTCTCTAAATTTTTTAACGAATCTTCTACAGTAATTGTTTTGGCAGAAGGCACAGGTCTGTTTGGAAACTCTATTCGAAATTTACATCTTGTTTTCGCACACGACCTTCTACCTTTTATGTATGTATTGTACATACACACACGTTCATACAATGAGAATTTGTTGGTAGGTATTACCTAAATACACAATAATCACTAAACTTTATACACTAACTTTGTACCCTTGAAGAATCAAGATTTTTGTAACATGACTTGTGACTACAGCGAATGCCATATGGTGACTGAAGATTTACTATGCTGCACCTCTAACAGCCGCGCATGGAGCGAGCCATCAGTAATCCGCCGTTTTCTTGCATCACGTCATAATAATGTCTCTGTACATCCTTAAAAAAAATTACACTTTAAAGTTCATTAAGCTTATGAGAAAAAATTCTCTCTACACAGAGAGAGAGAGAGAAACAGCTGATAAGCTGTCAGCACAGTGGAGAGAAAGACATTCTCGTCATTCTGGTATCACATCATATGTCCAAGACTGCATTGCATTATATATTATTTTCATATGACAGCTAGTTCGATTAATTAAAATGTATCTCAGTGAAACGTACAGCAGAGTTTGTATAGGTCAGTTTCTGTCGGATGTGTTTCCAATTCACTGCGGGCTAAAGCAAGGAGATGCACTATCACCTTTACTTTTTAACTTTGCACTAGAGTATGCCATTAGGAAAGTCCAGGATAACAGAGAGGGTTTGGAATTGAACGGGTTACATCAGCTGCTTGTCTATGCGGATGACGTGAATATGTTAGGAGAAAATCCACAAGCGATTAGGGAAAACACGGGAATTTTACTGGAAGCAAGTAAAGAGATAGGTTTAGAAGTAAATCCCGAAAAGACAAAGTATATGATTATATCTCGTGACGAGAATATTGTACGAAATGGAAATATAAAAATTGGAAATTTATCTTTTGAAGAGGTGGAGAAGTTCAAATATCTTGGAGCAACAGTAACAAATATAAATGATACTCGGGAGGAAATTAAACACAGAATAAATATGGGAAATGCCTGTTATTTTTCGGTTGAGAAGCTTTTGTCATCCAGTCTGCTGTCAAAAAATCTGAAAGTTAGAATTTATAAAACAGTTATATTACCGGTTGTTCTTTATGGTTGTGAAACTTGGACTGTCACTTTGAGAGAGGAACATAGGTTAAGGTGTTTGAGAATAAGGTGCTTAGGAAAAAATATTTGGTGCTAAGAGGGATGAAGTTCCAGGAGAATGGAGAATGTTACACAACACAGAACTGCACGCATTGTATTCTTCACCTGACATAATTAGAAACATTAAATCCAGACGTTTGAGATGGGCAGGGCATGTAGCACGTATGAGCGAATCCAGAAATGCATATAGAGCGTTAGTTGGGAGGCCAGAGGGAAAAAGACCTTTAGGGAGGCCTAGACGTAGATGGGAAGATAATATTAAAATAGATTTGAGGGAGGTGGGATATGATGATAGAGAATGGATTAATCTTGCTCAGGATAGGGACCAATGGCAGGTTTATGTTAGGGCAATAATGAACCTCCGGGTTCCTTAAAAGCCAGTAAGTAAGGTACTCGGTTTTGTGGACGTGATCTGGTTGAAACTTTGCTTATTTGGCAGCATAGTATGCATTAGAGCCATGCAAAATAGTGGTTATATTCGGTCAAGATTTGCTTATCATGGAAAGACTTGAGCCCTCTAATTTTTTCTGAATCACCATGCTCAGTTTACCCCATCTGATTGAGCATGTAATGTGTGTATACTTGCCCTGTTCAAGTGTTCAAACAGTATCTGTCATGACGTCATTTCACCTATTCCAAACCCACCAGCTTTTATCGTGAAACAAGGCCTTAGTAATTTTATATTCCTTTCATTTTGTTCTTAGTAGGGAATGTTAATTAAAAAACTAACTTGAATGTTTCATTGCTAACTTCCTTTGTAATGTTAGTTAGAAAAGTCAATGTTTCTTTGCTAACTTCCTTTGTAACTTTAGTTAGAAAAGTCAAATAACAGTATTTTAACTTGTTGTTTAATCAACTGTCTGAAGACAGATGTGAACCTCACAAGTGATACCAACAAGGCACCACTTATGAGGCAACTAAGCCAGGAGATAATGGGATAGGGTGGCTATATTTTAACATCACTATTTAACTATTACATTTACCGTAACCTATGAGGACGGCATAAGTTATAAATCAAATAAAAGGAGTGCTAATGTTCTAATAGCTTGCTTTAAACACAATCATATTAAAAAAAACATTCAAAGATGAAAATACATTTTGTTTTATAATAGATTTAGTCTGCTGAAACAAGATCAGATCACTGGTTTGGAACTGAAGGAGTTTTATAGTTGTTGCTGGTAATTAGTTGATTACTAATGTGGTCTGGATTTAATAGCTAGCTGTTACAGTTTCTTAATAACATACCAGTTTTATTGACATGAATGTTACTTGAGTACACAATATACATCTTGCAACTTGCGATAGCACTGGCAGATCTTCGTCATGTTCATTTCATTACTTTAGAGTCGACGGCAATTGGGAAGGCGGTAGTCTGCTAACGTTTGCGTCGAGAGAGACAGATAGAGAGAGCACGGCAGTATACAACATTGCCACATCGTACTTCACGCGAACGTGTAATACAAATAGCCCAGAAGAGAATTTAAATTATCAAAAGACAATAATGACCTTAGCCGTTGATTACTGTAAGCATGACATCAAACATAAACTCTTTCCTTCACTAATAATGTTCTTTGCACGATTCTCAATCCCACACCACATGCTTCTGCAGTCGTTTCTTGCGCATTGGCAACGTTGCAGTCAGCATCAAGATGGCCGGCAGCGTTCTGCTCGTCAACTTTTTAAAATAATTATACACCTTAAACACTATTTTCCGCGCCTGCCTGTGCAATACTTGTCTTTTTAAAGTCTCTTCTTCCATTTATTTACCTTACACACACAGTAAATGTTAGTTTTACTTATTCATTGTATTGAAACACTCACACATGAACAAACGAACTCGGGAAGTACTTGTTATAGACTGATTCTGATTGGTTCTACTGTACAAGCTTGTGACGTTATGTTCAACAACAAATGAATAAATAAATAAAAATAAAAAATATCAGAAATGCTACGGCGCATGTAGGAGCTGACCGCCTTCCGAACTGCCGTCTAGTCTAGGAGGTTATTAAAATATAAAAATCTATTTTATCTCTTACAGAGGATATATTTCTCTTTCAATCTTTGAATCGGGCTCTCTTCCTGGGTGGTGATAACAGTGTCATTGAAATTTCTATATTGAAGACAAGAATCAAAGAAAAAAAAAAATGTATTTTAGAATAAAGATAAAGTAAAACAGCCGACTTGCACCCAACACTGGATTTGAGCGTGACATTTAGACTCGGTCACATCCAACCTTGGAGAGAACTGCATATAGCCTACCCAGCAGGCTGGATTAGGTTTATCTCTTATTGTGTGCTGCAGGACTAGCATGCATATAGCCAACGGAATTTAACTGTTATTTCTCTTGTCTACAACAGCACTTTACAGTTTACCAGATGTCATGATTATTCAAACGCAATATAAAAGTTTCTGAAAATTGTTACTATTTGACATATTATACAGAGTGGAAGTGATATACCGGTAAATGCACACATTGAAGGACACAATAGAATACATTAAAATAAATAAAAATAACCTATTACGCGTTTTGTAATTAAGTGCATGATTAATTAGAAAATTAGGCTGAAAGTCTGTGTAGTTGACAACCGCATCATTGGCTTATCTACAGGGACAAATGCTAGTCACGAAAGTTAGGCTTGCTCTTTTATTCATAGAGGAAGATGGGAGGATATAATAATTCATAATTAATAAAAATAATCAGACCCACATAAATAATTTATTTTATAATTATGAAATCATTATGAGTCATGGATCATATTCGCTTATGAGATGTAGAAGTTCGATATAACAAACATGGCCAACAAAACAGTTTATTTAGTTTTCTCGACCCTGCCAACCAATGCATATTGTTGTATTGAGCTGCACTGAACAAGTGCACATATTCTCTATAATGTCTGTCTTCTCTTGAATAGTCCTTCGGGAAAATGGATTTAATAATAAGGTTTCAATAACACACAATTCCGAACTCATTGCAATACTTCAAATTAATGTTTAAGAATTGATAATACATGCAGGAGCTAACACATGCATTCCGCTCATACAATTACTTGCACTCGGAAATCACAGCACATTCCCGCTGTCAATACTGCTCTGTGTAATGTTAAATAGTCGTTGGTGTAGCTCTCGGACCAGAGCTTCAAACAACACATAACAGACGCATGTGCGCCTAGGACGAACTAAGGAGGAAGGCACTTGCGCACGCATCATATTCTCGCTGTTTCTACGTCTTTGCTGTAGCTCTGAGAAAGGAGCAAGCGTTGCGATACTTGCGGTGTGCAAACTGCGGATGGTATTACACCTATATAATGCAAAAATCAAAATAAATTTTAATGTACGTAATCCCATTTTGAGAAATACACATTCTACGAAAATATTGGGCTTGCACAGCAAGCATAGCATGCCCTGAGAAATCGCCCCTGCTTATCTATAAATACACAAACTCAGGTCTGAATAGCAGTATTCCATCCCTTAGTCACTGCAGCAGGGTTGCCAGACTTCCTAATGGCAGGAAATAGTGATACATGTTATGGTTTTTATTTAATTTGCAAGAAAACTGCCCATTTTATTTGAAAACTGCAATGGGCTAAATCATTGCTTAGTAGTTTCTATAATGACAAGAGTGAAAATCAGAACCATATGGGTGATACTTATCGAGTAAAACAGTGTTAATGCTTGGGGGAAAATTATTTTTTTTTCTGAGAAAAGTATTCATTTGGGATTAATATGGTATTAGAATTTTCTGTTCTATTCTATTCAAGCAATAAGCTATTAAAATCTGCGCAATTATATTACTTCTACCCTGTACATAGTATTCACCAATATAATAATAATAATAATAATAATAATAATGGTTTATTTAACCTGGCAGAGTTAAGGCCATACGGCCTTTTCTAACACTCAACCTGGAGTAAAACTGTGTTACAAAAAACATTACACATTTACAAAGTACACTACAATTTTATACACAAAACTGAATAAGATAACAACAATGTAATGTAAACAAGTAAGTAGAAATCAGACATAATATATAACATACAGAAAGAAAGGCAAAAGCATAATAAAATGTGAACAGTAGGTCAAAATAAATGAGACATACAAATATAAAAAAATAAGACAATTATTGATGATGATAATAATAATAATAATAATAATAATAAATAGTAATAAGTACAAAGCATACAATGAATACAATATTTTTAGGTACACACAGTAAGGAAAATTATGATTATATATAGCTCAAGTTATCACTTTATAGATATACCATTATCAGAAAATTGAAAACAAAAAGAAAAAAACATGTTAAATATCACTAGAACATAGAAAAAAAAAAGTGAATATGTGGAAACATGCAATACAACACTTGTCATAATAGTAAGTTAGTTTGGCAACTCGTCATAGGATAATTTTCTATCTTGGATTTGAAAGATTTCAATGTTCGGCAGCCCTTGACTTCAGGTGGTAGAGAGTTCCAGTGACGAGAGGTAGCAACAGTGAAAGATCAGGAATACAGAGATGATGTGTGGAGTGGAATTTCTAGTGTGTTATCGCGTTGTGATCGAAGTATAAGTAGGGAAACTTACAGTTTTAAACACATCAAAAAAATTAATACCAATGAAATTATAACTATTTTATTGCTTTTGCTACATAGTCTACAATAAGTTATCTACCTGGTATCTGGTTATTTTTAGGCAGTGTTCACTCCTTTGTCACAGAGAAGCACATCTTCATTTGAGGGCATTCATAAACTGTTAAAGGCCTTGAATGCTAGAGCATTAAATGACGTCCTTCAACCTTAGGATAAGATGTAATCACAGTGCAGAGATGCTTTTTCCTTCACATTCGATGTATCCTAATACTGATGGTGTGCTATCGTTATAAATGTTCACACCCCTACAGAAGAGAAAGACGACCATATAAAGACTAGCTTCTATGAGGAACTGGAACACACTTTTGATAAGTTATCTAGATATCACATGAAAATTTTACTGGAGGATTTCAATGCTAAACTATGATGGGAGGATTTTTTAAACCGACTATTGGAAAAAAGAGCCTACACGTAACTAGTAATAATAATGTAGTTAGGTTAGTAAACTTTGCCACATTAAAAAATTTAATTGTCAAAAGTACAACATTCCCCCATAAGAATATACATAAATATACTTGGACTTCTCCAGATGGATTGACACACAACCAAATAGATCACATCTTGATAGATAAACGAAGACATACTGATATGGTAGATATTCGAACCTTCAGAGGGGCAGACTGTAATTCTGAC
The DNA here is from genome assembly GCA_025594305.2 of Periplaneta americana. Lineage (NCBI taxonomy): Eukaryota > Metazoa > Arthropoda > Insecta > Blattodea > Blattidae > Periplaneta > Periplaneta americana. The sequence continues at coordinate 29,232,014 of JAJSOF020000035.1, read as the reverse complement.
CATTATTTGGTAATTGGAGCCAAGCAAGTAGAGCAAAAAATTTAATATTAGGAGATTCAATATTCCGAAATTAAAAGATGCAGAAACTGAGCAACATTATCAGGTTGAAATTTTTTCAAATAGGTTTGCTGCTTTAGGAAGTTCTGACGAAGTTAAGAAGGAGTTAGATATTAATAGCATGTGGGAAAATATTAGAGATAACATCAAAATTGCAGCTGAGCAGAGCATAGGTATTATGAAACTAAGACAAAGAAACCAGGTTTGATGAAGATTGTTGCATGGTAGTAGAAAGAAAGAAACAATCAAAATTGAAATTCTTACAGGATCCAGTGCAGGCGAATAGAGATAATTATTTCAATGAAAGACGGGAAGCAAGTCGTACACTTAGGAATAAAAAGAGAGGTTACTTGAAGGAAAAACTGAATGAGGTAGAAACAAATAGTAAGAATAAAAACATTAGAGATTTATATAAGGGCGTAAAGGAATTTAAGAAAGGATATCAGATAAGGATAAATGCGATCAAGGATGAGAATGGTGACTTACTTGCAGACTCTCATTCCTTCCTGAACAGATGGAAAAACTATTTTGGGCAACTACTAAATGTACATTTAGGCCAAATAGAAATGATCAGTATGAAATTCAAATACAAACTGTTGAGCTATTTATACCTGAACCCACGCTTTCTGAAGTCGAAATTGCAGTAGAACAGCTTAAAAAGTACAAGTATCCAGGTATTGACCAAATTCCAGCAGAATTAACACAAGAGATTGGAAGCACATTACCTAGCGAAATTTATAAGCTTGTACTTGCTATTTGGGAAAAGGAAATTGTACCAGAACAATGGAAGGAGTCCACAATTGTGCCTATCTTTAAGAAGGAGGAAAAAACTAACTGGTAACTTTCGAGGAATATTGCTTTTGTTGACATTGTACAAAATTTTGTCCAATATTCTTTTGAGAAGATTAACTCCATATGTAGATGAAATTATTGGGGATCATCAGTGTGGTTTTAGGCATAATAGATCGACTATTGATCAGATTTTTTGTATTCGATAGAAATTGGAGAAAAAATAGGAGTATAAGGGTACAGTACATCAGTTATTCAATGTTCTTATTGAATTTAGCATCTTTAAGAAACTAATTCGATTAATTAAAAGTGTCTCAGTGAAACGTACAGCAGAGTCCGTATAGGCCAGTTTTTATCTGATGCTTTTCCAATTCACTGCGGGCTAAAACAAGGAGATGCATTTTTTAACTTTGCTCTAAAATATTAGGAAAGTCCAGGATAACAGAGAGGGTTTGGAATTGAACGGGTTACATTAGCTGCTTGTTTATGTGGATGACGTGAATATGTTAGGAGAAAATCCACAAACGTTTAGAGAAAACACGGGAATTTTACTTGAAGCAAGTAAGGAAAGGTTGTAAGTACATTCCGAAAAGACAAAGTATATGATTATGTCTCGTGACCAGAACATAGTATGAAATGGAAATATAAAAATCGGAAATTTATCCTTTGAAGAGATGGAAAAATTCAAATATCTTGAAGCAACAGTAACAACTATAAATGACATTTGGGAGGAAATTAAACACAGAATAAATATGGGAAATATCTGTTATTATTCAGTTGAGAAGCGTTTGTCATCCAGTCTGCTCTCAAAAAAGCTGAAAGTTATAATTTATAAAACAGTTATATTACCGGTTTTGTATGGTTGCGAAACTTGGACTCTCACTTTGAGAGAGGAACAGAGATTAAGGGTGTTTGAGAATAAGGTATTTAGGAAAATATTTGGGGCTAAGAGAGATGAAGTTACATGAGAATGGACAAAGTTACACAACGCAGAACTGCACTCACTTGACATAATTAGGAACGTTAAATCCAGACGTAGATAGGCAGGACGTATGTTGCACGTATGGACGAATCCAGAAATGCATGCTGAGCAAGCACTGACACCAAACTGTAGAAATTAAGTACAATAAAATTACAATAGAGGAACAAAAAAAAAATCAATCAAGAAATAAATTGCTTTAATCACACCTGAGGAACTTATGCATGTTAACGGGAATTTCTACACAGATGTCGAGAATGTGTTGCTGCTGAGGGATATCATTTTCAGCAATCATTGTAACACAGGTTAGTGCTCAGTTTTAAATATCAACTTACGCTTTCAGGAACAAAAGCATTACATTGCGCACTGTTATATGGGGATTCTATGGTTTTGCTTTGCCCCCGCCCCCCAAGGAAACGTTTCTCTCTCCACCTATGCTTCACTTGTTGCTGTTACTGAACATCCACTGTGGGGGGTCATCGTCCACACACTCTCGCCTATGTTTAAATAGCGCCGCCCATTTTTTCATAGTCGAAAATGCTGGAGCAGATTCCCCCCAGCATAGCATCCATGTCCGCTTTAATTTCTATTGGACTCATTCCCTTTTTTACGAAATATTTAATGTCAGCACAAAGGTCGACATTTTCCATGTTTGCCAATCTCTTTGGTGCACTAACTTCAAAATTACACTACACAAAATGTAGTCAACAGAAAATCATGATTTTTCGAGCTTGAACTGATATAAAATGGTCGTTAATAATGGCGCATTGTTGGCATGTTTTCAATGCACTCTTTGCGTCAAATTACGAACTTTTCAAACGCACCTTGTATCATCATCTTTTAAGAATTGGCTCTTTGTTGGCAATATGAACCAGCTTTAGACATTCACTTCCTGATGATGTCATGATTGCGTAATGCAACATTTCAAAACAACTCTGAACAAATATAAAATATGAGAGATATATTTCCATATCAGAGTCCTACCAGAGAATTTGGTAATCAAATAGTGAAAGTTCGCATTATGCAAACATTTCATTATGAAATTCTAATACAAGAGATAATTCAAAGAGGAAAATTATGATAAACGAATATTACATAAAACTTTAATTCAGATAAATAATAAAGCAGCTTTTGTACTACGATCATAGATGATACATAAGTTTGTGATATTCACATATGTTGTCACTGCAGTATAGACTACAACCACACATTCACTCTGATGTCAGTTACATTTCTTTCTGATTCGTGGTTTATAACGGACTCTTTCATAATTCTGCTCCTGGTTATCCAATGCCATTGGTTCTGAGGTTAGCAGGTTCAGACCCAGGCAAGGACAATACACTTAAGGCAATAAATATATTAGTATGGTTTCGAAAGACAAAGCTATGCGGGTTTTAGGCTCTTATGGTGAATGTGATCAGAATAACCATGTTTGCTGGTCTCAAGGATATACCTTTTTTTTTTTTTTTACTAAATGTTTGTCTTAAAATTGGAGTGCATTCCCTATATAAAAAAATGAAATTATCATTTATTTACTTATTTATTTATTTATTTATTTAACCTGGTAGAGATAAGGCCATCAGGCCTTCTCTTCCCCTCTACCAGGGGATTACAACTACAATATTAAAACTATAATTACAATTAATATTGAATTTACAAATACAATAAAAATCAAAGTACTAAAAGATTAACAGACTAATAAAAGCTAGACAGTTCATTGTAAAAATTAAGAAGAGAGAAATTATTTTTTTATTAACTAAGTAAAAATTAAACCTACTCCACGCAGTAAGAAAATGCTTGATAAGTTTGCTTTTGAACGCTACTAAATTCCGACAGTCTCTGATGTCACTGGGTAGGGTATTCCACAAGCGCAAAAGCGAGATTGTGTATGATGATGAATACGATGATGTCTTATGTGTTGGTATGGCTAGTATGCGGCTATTTTGCGTGCGTGTGAAGAGATTATGATATGATGACAGGTAACTGAAACGGGAGGCAAGGTAGGTAGGTGTAGAGGTGTGAAGGACTTGGAAAAGGAGAACAAGAGAATGAAAATTTCTACGTTTGTTAAGCCATAGCCAGTTTAGAGTTTGGAAGGATGGGGTAATGTGGTCAGCGTGATGGACATCGCAGACGAAGCGAACACAAGAACTATGAACACGTTGTAATCTTTGCGACTGGTTGACATTGAGGTCGGTCAGTAGAGAATCACAATAATCGAAGTGGGGCATTACTAGTGTTTCCACTAGTATTTTCTTGAGTGACTTATTGTAGACTTTTGGATTTTCCGTAGTGTCTTGGAATGCAAATGTCAAGTTCCAGAACACAGTGGGAAAATCAAAAGTATGATTCTGAAAATAAAGCTGCTCGGCCATTATCGAAGTTACAGCACGTAAAATAGCCCTGTTCCTAAGTAGAATAGCTCCAGGAAAAATTTATTAGTCATTTATCACCCATGTTAAAATTTAACTGTGGAAGTAGCACAATGGATCTGTATGAATGGCTTCAAAATGTATGGGTTTGTCCAGCCTCCATCTTTAATCCATTCATCCATCCTGCTTATAAAATTATGAGACATCAGATAAGATAAGAGCGAAGTGCCAATACTTCCTTCCCTGTGCCTCCTCTCCCCATTTCATCAACATTAAAATATTACATTTCCGCAATTGACCTCTTCCTGTCTTTCAAATTTCCTGTCTCTTAGGTAGATAGAATTCGTCATGATAAAATTATGAATGTTAAAAATAGGTAGTACATGCATGAAGTAAGAGCAACTATATTTGATGGAATTTCACTGATCAGAAGAATTATCTTATATAAAACTATGAATGCTAAAAATAGATAGTACAGACATGAACAAATTATTAGCAAAATTTACGATTTTTATGGTATAATTTTATAAAATTTGACTTTTCAATTTAGACTACAGTTGATATTTTTACACATTTCTGAGTACTACAATCATAAAAATGTCAACAGTAAGTTAGTCTAAGTTGAAAAGTCAAATTTTATAAAAATATGTTACAAAAATCGTCAATTTTGCTAATAATTTGTCCACGTCTGTACATGCATGAAGTAAGAGACAACTATATTTGATGGAATTTTACTGATCTGAAGAATTGTCGTATATAAAACTATGAATACTAAAAATAGATAGTACAGACGTGAACAAATTATTAGCAAAATTTACGATTTTTATGGTTTAATTTTACAAAATTTGACTTTTCAATTTAGATATTTTTACACATTTCTAAGTACTACAATCATAAAAATGTCAACAGTAGTCTAAATTGAAAAGTCAAATTTTGTAAAAAATATGTTACAAAAATCGTCAATTTTGCTAATAATTTGTCCACGTCTGTACATGCATGAAGTAAGTGACAACTATATTTGTGGAATTTCACTGATCTGAAGAATTATCATATATAAAACTATGAATGCTAAAAATAGATAGTACAGACGTAAACAAATTATTTGCAAAATTGACGATTTTTTTATGGTATAATTTTACAAAATTTGACTTTTCAATTTAGACTACAGTTGATATTTTTACACATTTCTGAGTACTACAATCATAAAAATGTCAACAGTAAGTTAGTCTAAATTGAAAAGTCAAATTTTGTAAAAATATGTTACAAAAATCGTCAATTTTGCTAATAATTTGTCCACGTCTGTACATGCATGAAGTAAGAGAAACTATATTTGATGGAATTTCACTGATCTGAAGAATTATCATATATAAAACTATGAATGCTAAAAATAGATAGTACAAACGTGAACAAATTATTAGCAAAATTGACGATTTTTATGGTATAATTTTACAAAATTTGACTTTTCAATTTAGACTACAGTTGATATTTTTACACATTTCTGAGTACTACAATCATAAAAATGTCAACAGTAAGTTAGCCTAAATTGAAAAGTCAAATTTTGTAAAAATATGTTACAAAAATCGTCAACTTTGCTAATAATTTATCCACGTCTGTACATGCATGAAGTAAGAGAAACTATATTTGATGGAATTTCACTGATCTGAAGAATTATCATATGCTCTCCACATCCTAAATCAACCTATTTGTTGAATGAGAATGAAATATAACAAAGGAGGAAGTAACGCAAAGAAGGGCAGCACTGATACTTTCAGACCTGTTACTAAATTTACGTGTTACTCTGTGAAAAGATTTATGGACGGCCATTTGTATAAATAGATGATTAGACGAAGCATTAAATTACTCGTATGTTTTCATTTATTTTGGAATGTCAGGACTAAATAAAAGGGTCATTTGAAAATAAATAACTAAATAAAAATAATAACATATGACCTGAAAGACCCCCAGATATAAAATTTTTACGACATTGGACGACATGAGATTTCTCACCCACCTTCTGCCTCCTCTCCAATAAGCCTACTTTTAGGAATGATATTAAAAAATTCGTAAAAAATGTTTAACACAAATTGTAGAAAGTAACCATTACTTTAAGTTTTAAAACTCCATTTCGATTATTTCAAAAGATATTAGTGAATTTTGAAAACTTTCAACTCCCCTTTTTCTATCCTCTTCACTCTGTTAGGGGATACAATAAAATTAAAAAAAAAAAAAAACTAAAAAATCTAATCCAGTTCTAGAAAGGAGCCTTTATTTCAAATTTGAAGGCTGTATGTCTACAGGTTCAAAAGATAAATCAGTGAATTTTGATCATTACAATCGCCCATTTTTCATCCACTTAATGTTCGTGTCTTATCTCTTGACTAAGACATAAGGGTTAAGGAGATTCAAGGTGTTGAGTCAATCAGTTTATTGATAATAGAATAGTTTATTTATTTATATAGATTGTCTTTATACTTTATAGTAACAAGGAAAAGATTATGCAGCAGGAACTGGTCCCTTTTCGCCTTCGAATTACTTACGGTACTTACTGGCTTTTAAGGAACCCGGAGGTTCATTGCCGCCCTCACATAAGCCCGCCATTGGTCCCTATCCTGAGCAAGATCAATCCAGTCTCTATCATCATATCCCACCTCCCTCAAATCCATTTTAATATTATCCTCCCATCTATGTCTGGGCCTCCCCAAAGGTCTTTTTCCCTTCGGCCTCCCAACTAACACTCTATATGCATTTCTGGATTCGCCCATACGTGCTACATGCCCTATCCATCTCAAACGTCTGGATTTAATGTTCCTAATTATGTCAGGTGAAGAATACAATGCGTGCAGTTCTGTGTTGTGTAACTTTCTCCATTTTCCTGTAACTTCATTCCTCTTAGCCCCAAATATTTTCCTAAGCACCTTATTCTCAAACACCCTTAACCTATGTTCCTCTCTCAAAGTGAGAGTCCAAGTTTCACAACCATAAAGAACAACCGGTAATATAACTGTTTTATAAATTCTAACTTTCAGATTTTTGACAGCAGACTGGATGATAAAAGCTTTTCAACCGAATAATAAGAGGCATTTCCCATATTTATTCTGTGTTTAATTTCCTCCCGAGTATCATTTATATTTGTTACTGTTGCTCCCAGATATTTGAATTTTTCCACCTCTTCAAAGGATAAATTTCCAATTTTTATATTTCCATTTCGTTTTCGTCTTCGAATTAAATATAACAGTTTCCATTGTTCCAACATACCTGCCATATTGGAATTTATACTATGGTTAATTTACACATAGAAGAAGAAGAAAAATAAAAAACGAAAATTGCAAAATTTCACCCATTTTTCTTCAATAGCAATTACCTCGAAAACTGTATACCAGGAACTGGTCCCTTTTCATATGCATGCACACATATTATGTTATGTAGATCTGTATGTGCAGTTTAAGGGGAGGTTTCGAAAATTACTCAAATGCTTTTACAGTTTTGAAATTGGAGCTTTTTTTCAAACCCTAACGTCATATATCATAATAATATGGCACTGAAGTACTGCTAGTCAAATCAGTGTCTTATCAGTAGTTGGCAGACAGCCAGATTAGTATGTTTTTGAAAACAAGCCTACTCTTTGTGAACACTATTACTTTGTGCAATATAACTGTTATGCATATTCTCTGTGCATCTCAATTTACATATTATCAAAGTTTATCAATAGTTAGGCAATAATATCAAGATGAGTTAATGGTTATATAACCATTCATGTTGATTTGGACATTGGATTTATTTGGCAAGGCTAATAATTATCAAATGATACTTGAAAATCATCTTGAGATAAAATGAGGAGGAATAAACTCTTTCAGTTCAACATTAGAAAAGGAACATAAAAGTAAGTTCTAGAAGATTGATCGCTGTTACCAGTATCATGTAAGATAATAATTATATGTTAATTAATACTTACTATTAAACCAAATAGAACGAAACAAGGTTTACTTTAAATTACATTCATAGATGAAAAACACGTTTAACGATATTACTTCATAACATAATATGCATTGCTCTCACTGTACAAAATATAAAAAAATATTGAAACGAATGAAAAAATTTCTTTGAGGTTGTATATGCACATGTTGTAATTATGTGAACTGTATGCTGAGAGAGAAGTTTTATATAATATTCTTATTGAATTTGGTATTCCCAAGAAACTGGTTCAATTAAATTAAAATGTGTCTCAGTGAAACTTACAGCAGAGTCCATATAAGCAAGTTTTATCTGATGCTTTTCCAATTCACTGCGGGGTAAAGCAAGGAGCTGCAATATCACCTTTACTTTTAACTTCGCTCTAGAATATGCCATTAGGAAAGTTCAGGATAACAGACAGGGTTTGGAACTGAACGGGTTACATCAGCTTCTTGTCTATGCGGTTGACGTGAATATGTTAGGAGAAAATCCACAGGAAAACACGGAAATCTTACTTGAAGCAAGTAAAGCGATAGATTTGGAAACAGTCAAGAATATACAGTAAAACCCCGATAAGACATTGTTTAAGGGACCGCGTATTAACAGCGATCACGTATTAGGCAGGTATATTAATTTTGACTTATATACAGTATCTATTAGCATTTTTCTTTATTGAAATACATGATTCATGAAAGGTAATACAGTATTACTCTGTTATGTAATTACTACGTCAAAGACATTTACAATACAGTATGTACTGTACTTAATTCTTTCGAAAAAAAAGTCATTTATAGTTGTTTGCCATGTGTGTGTTCTCCAAGTCCTCATATTTACCACACTTCACTTTCCTGCACTTACATCCTTCCAACGTTGCAGCTGCAGTGTGATTGAGTCGCGATTTTTTATTATCGTCCTTAATATTGATGATGGGATTCCTAATGAATCAGAGTTTTTTCTGATTAATAGTACTGTTTTCATCGTACTTTCGTAAGATTTCCAATTGTTCTGACACAGAAAGTGCTTTTTGTTTATCACTCATTGTAATCACACTTCAATACACGAAGAACAATAAACTGACTAGCAAAAATTTCCAGAATTTTATTATGGCCGAGTGAGAAATGTTGTTTGAGAGAGAGGGTTAGCAAGAGGGTGGGATATTGTACAATATGAAGGTTTAAGTGCACAGGTAAAGGGTTGAATAAGAGTATTTTTCAAGAGGTTAATGACATCAGTATAGTTTAGTATAGTATAGTAGTTAGTATAGTATAGTTTTATTAATGCTGTCGTTAAGCAAATGGCTAATGACATTGTCAAATTACACGTGTGAAATTATAGTGCTGAAAAAATGAAAATATTCTATTATGACACTAAACATAAAACAAAATGATCCTTCTTCCGTTCAAGTTTAGGTCAAATTGACGAGTCAAGATTATCAAAAATAGGCTAATATCTAGATGAAAATCTCTTCCTGTTTCACAAATATTATTTGATTTTGGGTTCATATACAATAAAACAAAAATTAACGATAACAATTTATCCAGAATGTTCTGATAATATATTACAAAATAATAATACAGGTTCAGAGAAAGAAACCTAAAAATATTACATCTTGATTTTCTGATTCAAAATATTCTTGTACAGAATAGAATTCATTTCATTAGCTGTTTTCACTTTGACTTTGAATATGTCAATGACACTTCCATGCTTCCTGTGGTAACAGGTTGAACATCTTGTAAAGCCCAACATGTTAGGACTACTTTGTAACTTTGGAAAGTTTCAAAATGGTTAATGTCCAATGTTTTTCTTTATTCCGAGTATTATACTCAAGTTAGTTTTGGTGTATTTTTATCCATCCTACTGGTGAATCAAAAGATAATTTTCTTGATGTAAAAAAGTTCCAGAATATATTCATTAACAACTGTTAAGATGGATTTTGTAGGAACAGTGGTATTTTACAGAAGGCCATAATTTTAGCTTTTTACTTTATTGATTTCTTATCATATTTCTTCTGAATCAGTTAAACTTAAAAGTTTATTGCTGTTTCATCTTCCAGGATTCCATAGCTAAATGTCTGTGAAAAAAGCAAAATAAATACTTTGAGTTGTATATATCCATGAGGTATTTTATCTCTAATTATTCTTAAGAGGTACAGGACTCTGGACAGTCTATAGAGATGTATTCAATGTGGCAATCCCAGGTTAGTTTTGTATCAAGATGGATCCAATGCGATAATTTTTACTGCCTTTTCAATTCAGATTTGTTTTTTTTCAATGTCAAAATTAATTTTTGAGTCTTCTCCTCATTTAAAATTAACTTATTTGCTCTGAACCATTCTGCTGCTTCCAAAACTGTATTTGAGGTTAGCTGACGCAGTTCTTTGCACATCAATACATTTTATGAAAATAGTGTCATCTGCATATAATTTTTGATTTGGCCATAATGTTGTACTTAAATCATTTACAATAATTAGTGAATAAGAAAGGTCCTAAGATGGAGTGTTTTACATGGGACACCATGTAAGTTCAATGTTTGACAAATGTTTCATTGTCCGTTACAGTACATGGCACTGAAATTCTCAGCTGAAAATATTCCAACAAAATAGTGGATTATGTATCTACGACACAAGCCAAAAACGCGCAACAGATGGGATATTTTATAAAGTAATTATATATGAAATGTGCAGGGACCAGACAAAAATCTGAATTACATGGGATAGCGTAATAAGAGGAAAACGATATTGAGCTTTAACATTTATTCTTAACTTCTTCTAAGAACAAACTAGGCCAATGGTATTATTTCAGATCTCACAGTTGAATGGCCTTCAATCCAGTGCTGCTTTTTGGGATGGATCTCTTCCCATTTGGACGATAGTGGAGCATGACTTTTGGGATTCTATCTCAGAACTGCATGCGATGCAGATGATTTATCCAGTTGTTCTGATAATGTTTTACGTGATTAATTACAGGTTCTAGTTGTAATTCTTCCATTACATCTTCATTGCGTTTGTGATCCCATTTCGTATATCCCAAGGCTGTATATCTCATAAATTTCATTTCATTACATTATTCTGTTTCGTTCTTTCTTCCTCAATGTCCATGCCTCACTGTCAATGAAGTGTTAAGGTCTGCCAAGGTCTTGTAAAGGCGAATTCGATTTGCCTTTGTACTAGGGAAGGTTTCATAATGGTGTTAATTATCCCCATTGTTTTGGTTATTTAGAAATTTTCTGTGAAATGTCTACTTCATCGAAAAAAAAGATAATGTGTATCCGAGATATGTAAAAATAATTTATCCTTTCTAATATTTTTGAATCTAAACATATTTTGCTAGGCACAGGGTATTTTCCGCAGAAGGCCATAATTTTAGCTTTTTCTTTATTGATTTTCATATCATATTTAATTTCAATTTTGTTAAAATTAAAAATTGAACGTTGTAATTCATGTCTTACTCATGTATGAATTTCTGTCCAATGCGATTATTTATTGTCACACCTTACTGCAATTAGATTTGTTTTATAGATATTATATATGTTTGCTATAAGTTGTTGTGGAACATGGTCTGTGGCTAATACATTTAATAATTTATTTCTATTCACCCTATCAAGTGCTTTTTCCAAATCAACGAAAGCAATATGTGTTTCTAAGTTGAATTCCCGGTGTTTTTCCATCAATAATTTTAATGTAAAATATCTATATACTGTATTTTACATTTTTATTTTCCTTCAGCAGAAACTGTGTACTACAGTCTGTGTCACCGTTTTTGGCGTGTGAAATAAGTAATGGGGACGTTAAGTGCGAGTGTTTTACATTTGCCGCAGTCAGTCTGAAAACTGTGTTTGACAAATGGCTGATGTGTCGTGTATAGGAAGTGGCACCATTCTCAGCTGCACTAGCAACATGCTCACAAACGGGCACTATGTATCTACGACACAAGCCAAAAACGCGCGCCAGCTGTACCGATGATTCCATGAATACTTGTAATCCCTACGGCTAATAAAAATCTAATCTAATTCATGTAAATCGTAAAGATGAAAACGATATCCTCTTTCAACATATAACTTTTGTAAGAACAAACTGCACACCATGTGTATTATTTCAGCTGTCAGCTTGTGGCCTGCACATACCTTGGAGTGCTGCTGTTGCTAAGGATGGATGTATTGCGTGTGGGTGTGCTGGGAGCAGGAGTTGTTGGAGTTACAACTGCTACAGAACTGCAGACAGAGTTCCCAACAGCTAACATCACCATAATTGCCGATAAATTCAACCAAGACACTACAAGTGAAGTTGCTGCTGGCATTTTTCGACCGAGCACCAGCTTTTCTGGAACTTCATCAGAAATTACAAGGTTGTCTTTCAAACAAAGATTGAATAATATATTTAGATTATTTACTGTTGGGTGAGCAGATTATCTGTCAAACCTGAGCATGACATGGAATTCACGGGCTGTAGAGTGTATGCTCCTAGCCAGCAACAAGATTTCACGGCACTAGTGAGACTGTCTAACAAAATACAACTTATTTGTATTTTTTAAAGTTATGTACTCGCCCATGTCATGGAAAGAGATTCTGCAACTGTCTACCTTGTTTTCCACACATTTCTTGCTTATTAACATGGCCGTTTAAGTGGAACCAAGCTTCATCCAAAAACAAAATGAGATTAGGGTCAATTTCTCCATCTTGCACTTTACTCAAAATCCATTCACAAAATCTACTCTTATGTACTGGGTCACCCGGTTTAAAGTCTTATATCACAGTAATTTTATATTGTTTCAACTTAGTAACTTTGTAGCCTTTATTACAGAAGTGTAGATAATATCTGTTTGCTGAAGATGCCAAAGAGATTTTAGGCGAATTTTTGAGCCGGTGTCCAATGTCATCCAGAGTTTCTTTTGTGAACACTGTACATCTTTTTTTTTTCTTATCTTGAACACTTTCCGTTTCACGAACACCTGGGAATTTCTCGAAATATCTTTTGACAGCACGAGGAGATTCAGTACAAGAGACTACAAAGTTAGTTAAGGTTAGAACCATATAAAATTATACATCTTGATACACAACTTTTAACACTGTATCACATTCAGTAAATATATATAAAATTATTGTGGTGCAAGAATTTCAACGGGTGACCCAGTACTTAAAAGTAGATTTTGTTTTGAATGTATTTTGAGCAAAGTGCATGACGGCAAAAAATTTATTCTAATCTCATTTTGTTTTTGGACGAAGCTTGGTTTCTTTATATGGCCATGTTAATATGCAAAAATGTGTGGAAAATAAAGGTAAACAATTCCAGCCTTTCCTTGCATGACATGGGTGAGCATTTAACTTTTTAAAAATAAAAATAATTAGTATTTTGTCACACAGTCACTCTACTGCTGCTTGTTTAACTGCAAAATCTTGTTGCCACTCAGCTGCAGAGCATAGGTAATCCACTCTGTAACATAAGTGACAGTTCTATGAAAAATCATAAATCTAATCTTTTATCAGTATTACTGAAGAGATACAAATTATGTAAGCCTAGATAATGATCTTCTATCATAGCTTTCACAAGAAAGTATAGTTGAAGTTGTTTTGAAAAGGATGATTAAAAATCACTAACTTTTTTTGTAAGATTTAATAATACTAATATTTCGCATGATTTAAACCATATGTTCATATGATAATGAGTTTGCTTACCATAATGTTAAATTTCGATTGTAGATTTAATGCATTGGATTTTTTTATCTTTATTTTGTTAAATTGTGCTTAAAAAAATGCACTACCGGTACCGTAAAGCGGGGTAATTTCGATCAAAATTTTCAGTTTTCTAATCATTAACCTTATAAGGTTACATCCTACAGAAGCTCGATTTAATTTTATAATCTTATAAATTTGTTAGACAATGTGAATTTCCTCCATTGTTTTCAACTTAATTTTTTTTTTTTAACTTTTATTGTTGATTGATGTCACCTCAATACGATGGGTGAATCCGATCACACATGTTTTTATCATTTTTAAATCAGATACATACAATTGAATTGTGAAAACGATCACGAATTGAAGTTCTAAAAAAAGTTTTTAAAAAATATTTCAATATTTATGACAAAATATAATTATAACAAAAACATAAATGACTTAATATTGTAGAATTCAATATTAAAGAATGTGTATTTCTCATGTCGCAAAGTTTGTTGCACCACCTTTGAAAATATCTGCCCTTCTTCTACTTCAATGGAAGGATATATAAAAAATGTATCACCCTCCCCTAAAAAATGTATCACCCTCCCCCACCTTTTTTATGAGAAATTTCTTCTCATACAAATTCTCTCCTATTTTTCTATCCACTCTGCCAATGAATTATCATAATCTTTTCTTAGTGGGGAATCTAATAATAACGAAATTATTTTCTAATAGCTTAATTTATCATTCAGTAACATGTAATGAACTCCATATTCTTCTGAAGCCTTTCTAATGCTTCCTAATTTTAAAGCTTTCACCACATTACAAAGGTACATTGAGTTGTAATTGGACTTCCTTCTTGGTCCTAGCTTCTTTGCATATACCCACATTGTTGAATTTAAACTACAACGTAACGAAAATTAAGTAAAGGAGCATAACTTAGTAACAAAATTAATCCCAATCATGAATTACCAGTTTCTTCCTTATATACGCGCATGATTGGACTTACCTTGCAAAATACCAACACTACATTAAAAAGGACTTACAAATTAAACCAAACCCTTTAATTCTATTAAATATAGAATATAATCTAAATTTAACAGAAGAAATACTGAAATCAGAAGTAAACACTGAAATACTGAAACAATTGTCTTTAGAGACAATTAATATTAGGTACCCTTCACAAAACTGACTTCATTTATACACCGACGGATCCTTGATCTCCAGAGAACAAGGTGCCAGTGCAGGTGTTACGTGCTGTCTCTTCTCACTTTATAGATCTCTTGGATATGGAACAACAAGTTTTGATGGTGAAATCATTGCAATAAGTGAATGTCTCAGGAATCTTCTATGCCACATCAATAAATTTAGGAATGCAGTTATATTGTCAGACTCCAAAGCAGCTATTCTATCAATCGTCTCTAAACACACACCTTCATCTCAAACAGCAGAAATAACTAAAATGCTCTCTCAATTAATATCACTCAATAAAAGAATTGTATTCCAATGGATACCATCCCATTGTGGAACCCTGGGAAACGAGAATGCGGATGCTTTAGCAGACCTGTTACTAAATCTACGTATTACTCTGTGAAGAGATTTATTAAATCTACATACTTAGACTTCAACAAACAAAATTTGATAACTCAATCCCAAGGGAAAAAATGGAACTCTCTGCATCAAAATCCACAGTTAATTCCCGATTTACCACGAAAATCGTCTGTAGCTGCATTTAGATTGGCAACAGGCCAAGATTGTTTGGGCAAACACCTGCATAGAATTGGAATATATCAGTCCCCTAACTGCCCATTGTGCAACTCAAACCAAGAAATGGATTCGGAACATCTCAAAATCTGTGCTTCAGTGGTTAATCATGATAATATCTTTGAAAAATATTGGAGTGCAAGAGGTCAAATGACTTTATTGTCAAACGCCTGGCATTAGAAAACAACAACAACATTAAAAAGGACATAAAATAAAAAGAAAAATAATTTTATCTCTACCAACCCTTAGGGGACTCCTATGAACTTGAATATTGTGTTACTTACTCTATTAACAAAATATGTAGTGAAGTACAGTACAAGTTTTCCACAATAATTTTCCACTACAAGAATGTGTGCACTTCAGAATTCTTCTCGCTACTCGACACAGTGAGTTGGCCATGATTTAAATATCAATTGTTCCTGACAAATTACCTTTCTTAGAAACATGAGTACATGTACAATGCTTTCAAATTACTAGCGACGTCTGTGCACCATTGTTTGTTAAAAAAAAAAAAAGTAACTGATCGGTTTCACCACACTATATCGTAGTCACCCTGCTTTATGTTACCTCTTTTCGTAAGGTTGTCTTTTTAAATAATAATGTTGTAATCTGTTCTAAATAACGAAACATAACATGTGCTTTCAAAGATTAGTGGATAATGGAGGATACAAAAGCGAGTGGGAAGAAATTCCACAGAGTACAGAACTCCTGACTATAGTTTTTGTATACCGTATTGCAAATGTAAAGTATTGTATGTACCATGTATTACTCGACCGAGGCCAGTGGAGTCCTGCAGCCTGGAGCGCCACTTGTACTACTCTTGCATTCATATAGCGTCATCACTATAGTTGACATTACGCCCACTTGCCTCAATCGAGTAATATATATCTTACATTACTTACATTCGTGATATGAAAACTGTATTTTTTACCAAGAATTTTCTTTTCCAGTCAGTGGATTCGAGATTCATACGAATATTACGATGTGTTGCGATGTTCAGAACAATCTTCAAGGGCTGGGGTGAGCCAAATATCTGGTTATATGTTCTCCCGTATTGATCCTTCAATTGTCCAAGTAAGTTATCTGACAATTAAAACAGTGTACGGCATAATTAAGTTTTATATTTATTTATAAGACTAAGAAACTAAACAATATTTTTCTATATAATATTTAGCCTATTATATACAGTGTGATTATTTTCATGATGTGTGACTATCAGAGTGCTGCATTGGAGTTAAATCGCTCGCTTGAACTCGGTCGAGTGTCGCACCCTTGAGTGAGATACGATCGGTCGTGATACGCCCGTAATAAATAGAAGCACAGTACAAGGTCATCTCACCGACATGTCTTATCTTGTATGGAAGGCGACAGATAAGACACATATATTTTGCTGACACGGTAAAAATAAGGCTTTATTTTCTGCGTTTATGACAAACGTTTAATGGAACGTACCAAAACAGTAACAAGAAGTTATAAATAAAGTAGTATGAAAAACTTCGATATACAGTTATTATTGCTAATTAATAGTTATTCAGTATTTGATTTACCACATATATAATATGATAGGTCCATACATAGTGTTCCGCCTCTATACTGCGACAATTAGAAACGTTTTACAAAATATTATTGATATAGCAGTAGATTAATAACAATATTAGTACAGAGATAACGTCACAGAAAATATAATAAAACGAATAATCATGCTGCACAACTGTTACAGACGCAAAGATTGATACACTAATTATTATTATTATTATTATTATTATTATTATTATTAGAAAACTTGATACAGTTCTTGTATTATCGTGATTGTGTTCTCCGTTTATAATAATTACTGTACATTTACATCCAATAACATCTATCAGATGTGGCAAAAACAAAATCATTCCCGTGTGGAAAAAAAAAAAACATTTACCTACAACATTTATATTACATTTTAAAGCAAGTTTTGTAGTTGTACTATGGAGAGGTTAGTTAAACACTGCAAAGTTTTGAAATGATAAACATCTGTGATGTTACTACACAGTTCATCACTGTAACAAGAACAAATGTCTAACGCTCGGCTTATACCGTTCGAGGATTTATCGCTCGTGACAATTTTACCCATCATGCATGTGCGCTACCTATCGGATTACGCTATGAACTACTTGGCACTCGAGCGAAAACATCCGATGCAGACGTCTGATGACTATCAACAATCAACAACTTTTTTGCGGCATTAGACTCAGTCACACTCCCTAGTGCAACAGCTTCATGGGTCCAGCAAATAGAGCAAATATAAAATACAACCTTTGGCCAAGCTGTAAGCTGCTTTAGAAATAAAAAAACGACACTTTCCCATAATGCTGCACATTTATAGATAAACATTGTTTATACCTTCATAATAAATTATTGTTCACACAGCAAAATTTGTCATTTGAGATTGATGCTTTCCCTCTGAATATTGTCTTTCGGTTCCTCTATTATGTGAGGATTATTTTTTTTTTGCCGGAGGAGTGCCCATAGGCAAGCACCATAGCCTTAAGTTTACTGTGCAACTTCCTTATTTGGGATGATTTTGAAGACCTTTGGACCACTCTTCAAGCAAGTGATTCAGTGCTTGCTGCCATCATATCGATTCGACTATGTCATCCATTCTGATGAACGTGAACAACAATGTCTCTCCTTCCCTGTTAATATGCCACCTCTTCTGCTGCGTCATTTGACCAGAAGGCTATTCGATACCCAGCCCTGGAACAATTTTTCCCTAGAAATTATTCAAGTCAACTTCAGGAAGCTATACCTGAAGATTTTCAGATAGAGAAATAGTTGCACAAGTAATGTAATTTGAATATCAATAAAAGAATTGTATTCCAATGGATACCATCCCATTTGTGGAATCCTGGGAAACAGAAATCAATATCCCGAATTTAAAAGATGCCTTAGCAAAGAAGGGCAGCACTGCTACTGAAATACAGACCTGTTACTAAATCTACAAAACTGGTATTACCACAGTCTAGTATATACAGTCGTTACGAAGCTCAATACGTACTAAATATGCAAAACATTAGATAGTTGCTCACCACTAGGATCGCTAATATCGCCTCATTACAGGCAATGCAAAATAAAAGTACCAATTAATATCACTCAATATTGTTTCTAGCACCCTCAAAACTCGAGAAAGCCTTAGCAAAGAAGGGTGACTGTATATAGTAGACTGTGGTATTACTCTGTGAAAAGATTTATTAAATCTACATACTTAGACTTCAACAAACAAAATTTGATAACACAGTATCAAGGGAAAAATGGAACTCTCTGCATCATAATCCACAGTTAATTCACGAGTTACCACGAAAATTGTCTGTAGCTGCATTTAGGTTGGCAACAGGCCATGATTGTTTGGCCAAACACCTGCATAGAATTGGAATATATCAGTCCCCTAACTGCCCATTGTGCAACTCAAACCAAGAAATGGATTCGGAACACCTCAAAATCTGTGTTCAGTGGCTGACCATGATAATATCTTTGAAAAATATTGGAGTGTAAGAGGTCAAATGACTTTATTGTCAAACGCCTGGCATTAGAAAACAACAACAACATATCTAAGAGCCTCAGTGTCATCTTAACTGTAAACTAGACAAAGAGGTTAGACAACAACTCATCAAAGCAAATCGAATGGCTGGATGTTTAAGAGATGAAACAAATATTTACAAGGAGAAATAAAACTCGAATTTATAAAGCTATTGTAAAATCCATTATAGCCTATAGGAAACAAAGAGGAAGGCAGAAAATAGGAAAGACTGGACAAAGCTGGGTTTGGAGTGAAAGACCTGCCCTTCGGCAGAACACTAAATGAATGAATGAATGAATGAATGAATGAATGAATGAATGAATAGCCTATTCAGCAGAAACGAGACCGGATACAAAAAAAAAATTGGGAAAAAACAGAAATGAAAATTTTAAGACATATCGATGGAAATACATTAAGAGATAGAGTAAGAAACCAAGACATAAGAGATACAATATCAAAAATATAACTGAATGGTTAAAAGAAGAAGAATAGAATGGAATGAGCATATTGATAAGATGAGAAACAGCAGAATGGTTAGAATAGCTAGAGACAGAATGCCCAAAGGGAAAAGATCAATTGGTTGCCCACGGAGACAATGGTGTGAACGACATAGAGTAACCGAGAAACATTGAAGAAAAACAGGCAATATTGCCTACTGTATATAAGAGAATAAAAATAAGAAGAAATTGTTGATAATCTTAGCAATTTTACTGTCTCCATGAATTAGCAACAGTTCAGCCTTAGTTCTCGAGTGAAGTTCAATGAATTATTTATGCAGATGATTTAACTTTTTTATCATATCATAATGACTTAATGAAATATAAAAAGGGGCCGAGAACTGAGCTCTGAGGTACTCCAATACAATAGGAAGGGATTTTTCCTTTCTCTCTTATTTCGTTTGTAATCTTAAAATAATAATACAGTATTATGCTGTTTGTTACCGTATCTTTAAATACGTCATGCTGCAAGACTATTCCATCACTAGTTATAATTGCTTGATTATAATATTTATCCAGCTATTTTCCGCACGAGAACAAAATATTTCTAGAATATTGTTGAACCCAGTTCATATGAAGACAATTTATTACCAGAGTGATATGACTTCTCTGATTGAGGTTCTGGCTGTTATGTATATCTGTTATTAGCCCACACCTGTGGAGTAATGGTCAGCACGTCTGGCCGCAAAACCAGGTGGCCCAGGTTCAAATCCCGGTCAGGGCAAGTTACCTGGTTGAGGTTTTTCCGGGGTTTTCCCTCAACCCAATACAAGCAAATGCTGGGTAACTATCGGTGATGGACCCCAGACTCATTTCACTGGCATTATCACCTTCATATCATTCAGACACTAAGTAACCTGAGATGTTGATACAGCGTCGTAAAATAACCCACTAAATAATCTATTATTAGGCAGTACATCTCACTTGACGATATGTCAGAGGAAGAACAATAAAATTGTTGTTTGTATACATCTGAAGTCTGATTAGTGTAGCATGTATCTAATCGGCGATGTATGCAATGGAGGGGGAAATGAATTGGCCAACTTACCCCATTATCTCCTACTCTAGTTGGCTCATAAGTGGTGTCAGACCTGTCTTCGGACAGTTGACTAAACAGTAATATGACTGAAATTCTAATATTTAAGTTTCCTTCTAAATCATCTCGTAAATTCTGAATCAAAATAAAAAAGAACTATGCAATAATTAAGGCACATAAACTCCATTCTTTAACTGCTGTGCATTCCTTATTAATACTATTTAGTGGTATTTTCCTAATATTTTGATAGAATGTGTTGTAATTTACATGTCTCTCATGTTATTCATTTCATTATTATTAAAACATAATTTTTCTTTCTTATTAGAACAGTCTACTTGATAGAATTGTTCCACTTTATCGAAGAGCTACAGAAGAAGAGTTGGGATTATGTCCTGGAAATTGGAAATACGGTTCTTATTTTACAACACTTCTAACAGAATGCACAAAGTTTCTGCCTTGGTCGCTGGAAAGGTAAATTTTGCTAATGTATTCCCTAATACAAGGTCGTGCATAAGTAGGTGTACAGTAATACAATGTAGTTTTATTAAGTACAAATGAGGATTACAGTTGATAACGTATCAATCAGGCAGTTAAATTGATGTCGATTGATGACATTGTAACTACGAGGCGCGTCCATAAAGTAACTTTCCCACTCGTCCCACAACTAGCAAACCATATGTTGCGCAAAGCGACTCTGTGTACGTGATAGAGTAATGTCCTGGCATGGCGCATGTACTAGCGGAACTTCCCGAGTGCTCTCAGTAGCTTCATTGCATTGGTTGAAGATGGACGCTCCTATTCCAGCTCCTGCTGCATGTGAATTGCAGTCAGTGATAAAATTTTTGAATGCACAGGGCATAGCACCGATTGAAATTGTTCGTCAGCTGTGCCAGATCTATGGGCCTAACGTCATGAGCAAGCAGATTGTGCGTTGCTCCACAAGGTCGTCTGTGATGATGGTTGACCTCCCACTGCGCTCCTCGTCATGCAGATTTTGGCATCCTGCTGAAAATTGTCTACAGCAGCAACGTACCATCTGCTTGTCCATAGCCCTGGCACAGCTGACGGTCAATTTCAATCGGTGCTATGCTCTGTGCATTCAAAAACTTTATCACTGATGCGGCGGGAGCTGGAATAGGAATGTCCATCTTCAACCAATGCAAAGAAGCTACTGAGAGCACTTGGAAAGTTCCGCTAGTGCATGCACCATGCCAGAACATTACTCTATACCATGGATGGGCATCGTGCCTCACTTGAGAAATAATGCCTCACTGACCTTCACAGAGCTTATCGCTCTGAGTGACATCATCTTCACAGTCCCCGTCCCTCCCTCATGCAGCTCCTAGGCGTGGGCAGGTTCTATATCAGTTTCATAAGCAATATCAGTGGTGGCATAATGGCATTATCAAAGCAGTGTGTACGCATTAGAAAACGATTATTTCATGAGAAATGGGAGGAAGAGTTTTTTTGCTGTTTTGAAGGGGAGAACATACGATGTATGTTATGCTCGAAAATCCTATTAGGTATTAAGTAATACATTTAATATACAACGACATTACTCCTTATGTCATAAAGAACATGCTGAATTAGAAGGTAAGACAAATTAAATGTTATTTTTTGTACTATTCCGAAGAAAATTTATGATCTTAACATTTGCATAGTATACTAAATACGACATTATACCTTAAACACGCTGCATTAAAAGGTACGAGGAATTAAATGTTGTTTGTACGTATTATTTCCAAAAAGAAATTTATAAAAAAAAATATCAAATGTGCGTAGAAAACGAAATATGATTTTCTGAAATTATTTTAGGTCGAGAATGTGCAAATCTATTAGTTATCTTGAGAAACACCAGAATATTCAAGAAAATAAATGTAGACAACGTGATGGAATATTATTGGCAAGTTACGAAATTTCTCGCCTGTGATTTGAATCAATTCAATGATGGAGAAATAGTAAAGAGGTTTATGATTAAAGCTGCCGAATTAATTTGCCAAATTGAATAAAAGTTTTCGAGTCTCTCATGTTAACCAAGCGCTTTCCCAATAATTCACCACTGACCGCCTTAGCGGTTACGATAAGGTGACGCAGGTCCCAGCAGTTTATATTTCCCATCCTACTCTGCAGTCTCCTCTCCTAGTAAACAAACTATTTCAAATCGAGTGCCTCACATAACCGAAAATTGTGCCCATGTATGCTCTATACAGTACACCCAGTCACTTTGCGCAACATATGGTTTGCTAGCTGTGGGACGAGTGGGAAAGTTACTTTATGGACGCGCCTTGTAGAAGTGATAATGTAATCCTCATTTGTACTTAATAGAACTGCTGGGTGTTCATTTCAAAGTGTGTCATGACGTCACTGTTGTTGGGTCACCGATTTGAAGCGAGTTTCAGCTTATATGTTAGAGAAGTTGCCTATTATTTAAGGCGTTCTTCAATTTGAACTTGAGAACGTGTACGGTTGTAGCAACAGATGGCGGTCTGTACGGTCTGTGTGCTACCATAACCTC
This sequence comes from Periplaneta americana, assembly GCA_025594305.2. Classification (NCBI taxonomy): domain Eukaryota; kingdom Metazoa; phylum Arthropoda; class Insecta; order Blattodea; family Blattidae; genus Periplaneta; species Periplaneta americana. The sequence goes on along the minus strand of JAJSOF020000035.1, from coordinate 29,208,852 downwards.
TTTCGAACTGTGTTTTGCGCCGGCAAGTCGTACGCAGGGTATTTGTTATCATCAGTTGCGTACTGTAACATTCCACAACACAAATCAAATGCTCCGTGTCCGTGTTGACCATCGAAGTTAATGTCAACAAAAACGTAAGTAATCGTTTTAACCCTCTCCCCATATCCCGACAGTACATATTTCCAAACAGTTCACATTCGTGCCACTACCGGCGTTACCGTACGTATTGGTACGTACTCTTCAGAATGAACGCCATACTTGCTAGGCAACTTCTCTGCCTCCTAGGTTATACACCTCTGCGGAAGTGTAGGAAGATTGAATTCTCTAGGCTCATCGGCTAGCCACATGACGGCATACAGCGAGCCATGACACACTTTGAACTGAACACCCAGTATATTATATTACTGTATATCTACTTATGCACCATTCTGTATGTTAAGCTGTGTTGTGTGTTTCATTATGTTATATTACATTATTATTATATTATTTCGAGTAAGATAATATCTATGAAACAACATCCAATAATGTATTAAATTGTGTTAATATTAGATATATCTGTGTGGAGCTGTATTTTTGAGGTTTGCATATGATCCAGGTAATAAAATCTATTGCAAATTTATCTTTATAAAAGTAATAGAGTCGAGTGTCCACTCTTATCCACGATGTTAAAAAATACCATTACAAATATGCAGAAATGACTTATTAGACAGCAGTGGCGGCTCCTGCATATTTCTTAAGAGGAGGAAAGAAGTTAACTGCACAAAGTAACACAAAGTAGCTACAAATTAGCCTACATGCATACATGTAAGACCAGATAGTATTCGGGTTGGCTTCACTTTTGTGTAGCAATAATCTGTTCTTGTAAACTGAGTTTCCTAAATAATTGTCCATAATATATTATGTTTTCACTTCCATTCATTGTTGAATAATTGCACAAATTAACCGTTACAAGAAAATTCACAACCTCGCAGCATTTTCGCGTATACTACAGCATCACACGTGTTGGAAAAGACCAGCTACTAACACGTAACCAGAACTGTTTTACGGAAATGGGAATGGAAAATAATCTGTTAGGAAAGCGAGAGCACTGCACCCACCCAGGTGGTCTGTGTTGCCACATGTACATTTTACATGTTCAGTATCATATGCTTTTGAAGAACGTCAGTTCTTGTAAAGTCATCCTACCATTATTTTTCAAAGCTGCCCTTTACCAATTAATTTTTTTTATGTTAAAAATAATTTAGTGTGGAGTACTTTCAATTCCAAATACATTTGTACAAAACTGACAACTTGGCTGTTGTCCTGTCTAGCAGACAATGAATGGAAGTGAATTTCAGTGACCAAAATGATCTACGATACTAACGTAGAACTATTTCCTCTTTGTTTTATACAAACCCGACTTCAACTTTCAAATATCCTCGAAAGTTTCAAATCATGAATAGTACCCTATACACATAAAGTGCAATGAATAATATATTTTCATTTATAATTTTAAAAAAGTTTATATGGTGTCTTATAACTTTGCGTTAAAACTGTTTTTATTGTGCCTCCTCCAAGATGTGTTAGTCTGATTGAATGAAAGATCGTTAGATGGCAGCGGTAGCGAGCTTGCTGCACGACCAGTCGGTTTCTATTTCCCGCCCATGCGCTGATTCAGAGGAGGATCTCCTCCCTCTCCATTCATTTACTTGCTTTAAAACTCTGCTTCTTTCTCTGGCCACTAGTGCGATGTTGTCTATGTGTGTTAACTGCAGTAAAGGAGGAATGGATTTACACAAACAATCTCGCATCCTCACAGTTTTCTACAGCACATGAGCACGCGTCGTTTAAAACTCGATCGACGAAGGTTTACTTATAGCTGTGAACTTAAAAATTATCGAATCTTACTCGAATTTTAAGGCACATATTTTATTTAGTATTTACTTTCAGAAGAAGAAAAATGTGAAGAGAACGTTCCTCCCTTCCCTCCCCCGAGGAACTGCTACTGTTAGACAGAAATGCATAAGAAGATTCCTATACACCCATGTTCCACAACGAAAGGTTACAGTTACAGACACCTGATATCAGTTCAGTAGATGTTCAAAATGCATCTGTGAACATCTCTATCATTTCCCAAAATATGTTACATATCTCTTCAGTACGTTTTCGCAAGACACCCACATCAGATACTGGGGTCAAATACACTACACAATTCAAGTAGTCCCACAAAAAATAATCTAGTGGGTTGAAGTATGGTGACTGGGGGGGATAGCCATATGATAGGTCCTCACGTCCTGTACAACGACCAGGAAAAACATGCTCCAGGTGGTGTTGTACATTGTGCTGGAAATAGGCAGATGTCCCGTCATTCATGAACCACATGATCTGTCATATCAAGAATCATTAAATATTACGTCTGTTTTTAATGTATCTTTCTATTCCAGATTTGAGAGAGCAGGTGGTAAAGTGGTCAAGAAAACAGTCACAGATTTCCGGGAGTTGGAACACCATTTCGACATAGTGGTAAACTGTGCTGGAATTGGAGCCAAGTTCCTATGTTCTGACAATAAGTTGGTTCCAATAAGAGGACAAGTTATTAAGGTCAGCTATATTCATTTGCTTTATATTTATATTGTAACGTTTTTATACTGAAAACAATGAATTTATTTTTCAACAATATCATTTGCAGGTCCCTGTTTGACAAGTAACAAGAAAGTGCTGCTTCACTCCATGACGACAATGACTTTCAGGTTGGACTATTACAACAACAATGAACTGTAAAAATCTTAACTAAACTTTACAAATTATTTAAAACGTTCTGAAAATGCACGGTCATTTATATTAAAGTTCATAAAATTTGTCTAATGGTCATTTATCCATTTATAACTCCTTCACAGAATCTACAACCTCTAGAAATTAAATTTTTCCGCAATAAATTGTTTTGGAAATACAGGGTCCCCGAATGATCCCTGATTTGAAACATACCGGGCTAAATAAAAAGAACAACATAATAATAATAATAATAATCTAATAATAATAATAATTCTTTATTTATACAGAGAAGGCTTATTGCCTGAATTTCACTCTACCAGGTCATTATTTTTAAAATTTAACAAAAAGTTACAGAACAGAATACTAACATATTACAAAGAGAAATAATAATCATAATAAAATCGATACTAAACAACATGGAAATAATACTAATAGAAAAAAAAGAAAGTAAAATAATCCATTTTGAATCCGTCCCCCCTTTTAACACTTGAATATAAGTTTGATGAACTTCAATTCTCGGACTTACCAGATGCACGAGCAAGTCCCTCGTTCATCAATTATTTAAAGTAAAATACATTGAATATAGCAAAAGCAACTCATTTAGCACAAATGGTTAATATGGAAAACGTAAGGAAGGCTATAACAAAATAGAATATAATAAAATAATAAAAAGAAAAATAAATAAATAAAATTAAATAAAATTCACAATAGAAGGCATTAATAAATTTTGATAAAGGGAACAAAAAGGGGAAAGGAAGGAAAAGAAATGTTAGTTATATTTTTACAAAACTATCGCAGAGAAAAGGGCTTATAACTGAAAGGAATTTGAGTTGAAAGAGTGCAATATTTTTTTATTTTTAAACTAGACCAATGTCCGACAGTCTCAGACATGTTGTGGTGAGAGTTCCAGAGATGAGCTGCAGAGACGGTGAAAGATGAAGACTAGAAGGATGTTCTGTTTTAGGAAAATGCGACATGGGTCTGTGAGCGAATATCTATTTCTGATTTGAAGACAAATGTTGAAATGTCCTATTCAAAATTTTATTTTACCATCTTACAGAAGAATGCTAACATTTTGACATTACTTTGTTCTAAAGATAATATCGTCCAAATGCTTGGCCTGACGAGCTATACATTCCTGAAACAGTGACTGTGCATTCCTTCTTCCTTGCTGGAAAAAAGAGTGTTGGTGTCGAAATTATCGTCTTCTTGCCACAGGATATCGTCTTCTGTTCCATCCAATGAATTGGTAATCCCACACTTCATAAAGCTACACATGCTATCGCTTCAAGATCAGGGAACCAACCTTGCCGCAAATAATACTCAAACCTCAATTTTTGCAAAAAAATGTGCGGAGATTATTTGAGTTTATACGGTACTAGGGCAATAGAGTATTTCCCTAATAATTTGTCTTGGATCTCTCGCATGCTATATTGTTAATTAGTAATAAGTGGGGGAGATTTATAACAGCACATTAGAATTAACAGGTAAGTATCAAAAGATTTTTATGTTGAAAGTCTAGATCATATATACCCAGATAGGTCGACCTTATAGGCTTTGAGGTTAACAACTTTTGTCAGGTTACTACGCTGCCATCCACATACGGAGTCACGTCATAATTCCCATTTGAATTGCATTGTTTACTGTACTGCCATCTCGTGTTCGTTTACGGCAGACGGGTGGCGATCCTGGCGGTTGTTCTCTTCAAAGTGCTGCGATTTTAACATCACGATGAGTTATCTGTTAAATATATGATTAGGTTAAAAGTATTGTAGCTGCAAACTAAAATAATGTGTTTATACATCTTGATTACACAACTTTTAACACTATATCACTTCGAAATATATATTACATGTCTTTCTCGTGTTAAATTCTATCGTACCTGGTTAACATGTTTCTGTCTGTTATGGGCCTTCTTCAGAACTGGTTGTTGCTGGTCTTGGCGCCTTTTGTTTTGTTTTCTGTGGGGGTGTGTTTGTGTAGTGTAATGTGGAGTCAAAGAGTGTGTGTTCTGAAATTTAGTTGTGTGTTGAGAATTTCATTTGGATGTGTTTTTGTGTGTCTGTCTGTATGTGTTTATCACTATATAGGTCTACACCACACAGAAGCTGTGAAGCAAAAGAAAATTGTGCCTTCTTTGGTGTAGCTTTTCTGGAAAAATACCATTTTTTTTTTAATAGATGGTTCTGGATTCCAGCATTGCAGAGGTGGACCGTTTATGTTTGTGAACATCAAAGAAGAACAGCAAGAAATGATTAAGATCAGTACAGATTTCCATATACACCCAGTGGCGGCTCGTGATAAAATATTACGTGTGTTCACAATTTTGTGTTCCAAAATCGAAGAGAATTTGAAATCGTACGTTTTTAACCTAATATGAAATGTCATGATTCCAATGTTTCACTGTCGAAAAAGCCGTATATAAATTCAAAACAACATATAATAATAATAATAATAATAATAATAATAATAATAATGAAACCTAGTCTTTCTATTTCAAATTTTTCCTGGAAAGCCAGTTTACCCAGTTCTTTACTCTTCAAAATTACTTGAACAGAGTTCAGTGTTTACGTTTGTTATAAATTAATACATAAAACAATTTACAAAAGCGTGTGTTCAGTAATATATTTTGATTCACAACACACTGATACACTATAGCCTATACCAGTACTGTAATCCCATTCGCATAGATTGATTACTATACATACATGCCAGTAAATATTATTCTTAAATAATATATACCACCATACAGATATTTAAATTCATACACCATCACATTCAGCCAGCACGTCTCTGAAAGCCAAACTATGCTATATGCAGACACTGAAGTATAGTAATTCACAAACTACACTCTCGTAGCAGCACTGTACACACATCCACATAAAGTAAACGTTCTGACAGTGAGATGCTGACACCTGCAGGCTAAAATACAGACTAATTAAATTTTCTCCTCGATATATAGCACGTAAACGATAGGCATCGATGCACCTGACATCTGTAGGATAGATTCACTGTTCACTTAACGCTTTGTGCTCTTGACGAGTCATAAGCAGGAGCGAAAGACAATTTTCTCCCGCGCATGCGTGAAATTCCTGTAACCTTCTTGAAAAGACAATTCTGTCCGACGTCGGGGTTGTATCCGGTGTGGCTTAGTGGATAAAGCATCAGCACGTAGAGCTGAAAACCCGGGTTCAAATCCCGGCGCCGGAGAGAATTTTTCTCCGTTCCATTACTCTTTCATTCTTGAAAGAGCACGGCTTGTACGTGAACGGATGTTGCCAAGTTCACATAAGAAGTTTATGCAAAATGCGGGAAGTTTAAAATACTCGATTCTGATATTATACATTCCCACTACGCCAATACGGTATTAAATAATAAAACTAGTCGTGCATTAATGGAAACAAGGTGTTCACATGCTCTTCTGTTCTTATTGACGCACCGCCACTGCATACACCATATGGGCGAAGTTTTCTCTTCCTCGTAGTTCATTAAAAATTCTAGGTTCCCACATGCTGAATGGCCCTCAAGACAGCATTGGTCACGACATATTTTATTATCACATCTTGCCTGTGAATGTTGCAGATGCGTGCTCCTTGGATCAAGACTTTCTTCTATGCTGAACAAGATACATATGTGATTCCACGCTCTGATGGAGTAATAATGGGTGGATGTCGTCATTACGACAGCTATGACGTCAGTCTCAGCCCTTATGATAGTGCAGCTATAAGGGAAAGGTGCTTCAAGCTCATCCCAAGTCTCCAGAAAGCTTCATTTATAAAAGAACGTGCTGGACTTCGCCCTCATCGCAGCATCGTTAGAGTGGAACCAGAGGTTCTGAACACAGGTCTTGGGAAATTGAAGGTAACAGTAAACAATCAAAAAAACTCACATAATCTAGATGTATATAATCAGGGTTGGGCAGTATTTGAAATACATTTGTATTTTGTAATTTGTAAGGATTTTCGAAAGTATTTTGTATTTAAATACATAAAATTGATGTATTTTGTATTTCAAATACTCAAAATACTTTTTTTCTTCTTCTTGTTCTTCAAGTTTTGGATTTGGATTTGAAGAATGAACTTTTGTCTTATTTGCCTACCCATTTCAGTTGTGCTAGCCATACACTTAGTTTTCTTGCCACAACTGATTTCCTTAATGCCATAAAGAAATCTTCAACAGCATCAAGGATCCATCACCCAACACTTGCTAAATGTTTAGCATTATGGAATGTGTCTAGGAGACCCAAATCCTCAGAAATTATATCAGATGTCTTGAAATATTCATTAAAGTTTCCTTGCCCAACTCGATGGAATTCTCTTTATGACTCATGCCCACGTGCATCAACGTCAGTTAGTGTAACCACCGGTTAAAATTGTCACCTAACCTCTGGTTAAGCATTTTTACAGTGGATCGACCTCGGTTACGACTTAAATAGGAGGTTAACCACAGTAATCTCTAACCGGCCATATTCGAGCGGTTAAAAGAGATAACCAGTGATTAGTAGACCAAGTAAAGCAAAATGGCGGCCAGAGCCACAGATGTTTATTTCGAAGACGATTATTATTATACAGTACTTGAATTACTTGGACAGAGCGTGAGCGTGAAGTTTCTATAGTGGAAAGAGAGAATTCTTACGAGGAATTAGGTGACAGAAAATTTCAGGAGGGATTTCGTTTATCAAAATCTACAAATGGATCACTTGAAATAACACAAAAAGTCATATTTCTCCTATGGTTCGGCTGCTTGTATTACGATTCTATGTAACTGATATTTTCTGTATTTTAAGAGGGAATACTCGAATATCTCTTTCTCTATGTCACTGGCTGAACAAAGAGAGGTTATTTATGGATCTTAGGATAATGAACATTTCCCTCGTGTAAATGAGGTGCTTGATCGTATACATATTCCTATTAATCTTCTGCATCCTTTTCCTTTATAGATATTCCATCATTTTATATAATATATTTAAATTCTAGTAATTAAGTCTAGCGACACTTCAACCACACATTGGGATATAATCATTTTTGCATTCAATTTTCTATTTTGTACGATTTTAACCTAACAGCAAAGAAATGCAACTCGCAAATATAACAGCGCCCAAAGGCAAACAAATGCAAAGCGAAAATGTAGGACACGTTCATTTCGATGTAGAACTGAGTGAGCGCAGTCATTTTTAGACGTTGACTATTATCTTTACAGCGGTATGGATGCTTTCCTTTAGTCATTTTGTAGAAACAGTACACCAGCATAGACTTTACTCTGGTTAAATGAGGTGTCAACTAGCCATGTTTAAGTAATCTGTGATTATGAATGGTGCACACAAATTACATTTTAACCACTGTTACTGTTTAACCGTCGTTTCATAATCTACGATTACTGCATTTTTAACCGATGTTGATACACTTCGCCATCAATCTCTCAAATATTGCAATTCAAACATGATATAACCAGTATAATATGTGAAAAACTGGGATTGCCAACCTTCAAAGATGTTGAGTTTCAGTACCTTGAAGAATATTGTGCAGTTCTGAAACCCATTGCCGTAGCCCTTGATTTAATGCAAATGAGAAGACGTGCTATTACTGCCAACTTTTGTCCACTTTAATTTCCCTTAAAAACAGATTACATATTCTGTTACCTAGTAATCTACGCCATCTATTCCAAGTAACTCCAATCCTAATAATTTCACTTTCATCAAGATTTAAAGTGATGTTTGATCTGATCCCAGAAGAAAATTGAGCTATTTTGGCAGCTTGCTCCACCCATCATTGAAGATGAGATGGCTACCTGACACTGCCTCACTAAATGATAAGAAGAGGACACAGAATATGTGTGTGATATCAGCTGAGCAGTTGTCTGCTACATCTTTGGTCAGTTCAGATGATGAAGATGATGAAAATAATTTTTATGTTTTCAACTCAAGTAAAACAGACTTTGAAAAGCAAAAAGAAAAGAGCTTGTCTGCTGTGGAGTATGAGTTCATACAATTCTTCAATGGTAAAGGGACAACCCTGTGCACTCCAGAGAATTACCCAACAGTGAAACAAGCTTTTATAAATATAATACAAGTTTGTGTTCCTCTACGCCTGTAGAAAGACTGTTCTGTTTTGCAGGATTTATTCATTCCCAAGCAAGGGGATCCTTATCTTATGAACATTTGAGGAACGGTTGTTTTGAAAGAGAGCAGTAATTATCCATATGTAGCATAATTTCATTGCTGACTGGGAAAAGGAAGAATGTTCAGTTACAGTGTTTATATAAAACTTCGAGGTAAAAATACTTTTAATGTTAATATAATATTTTAGATTTTCAGTACGGTAATATTCTTATTTCTTTAGGCCTATATATTGTATTGAGTATTTGAAATACAAACGTAATTTGGTTAATTTTTTTAAAGTATTTTGTATTGTATTTCAAATACAATTATTTGAAGTATTTTGTATTTGTATTTGAAATACTTGGATGTCAGTATTTTGCCCAGCTCTGTATATAATGAACTATGTTCAAAGTAAATATAGAGATATAAACCATACATATAAAAATTTGCTTTATACGCAAGCTGTAAAATAATAAAATAATAATAATAATAATAATAATAATAATAATAATAATAATAATAATAATAATAATAATCCTTTAGAGGAATGAGTTGAGGATCTAGAAACAAGGGAAATAGTTTATTTAAACGCATGATAGGTCTTCATTAGTTCTTGAATTTCAATTACTTTTATGTTTCATATTAATATGTAATCAACTGATCATGAACTAGTAAATATTTACAAACGAATGTTGTATTAGAATGCTGTGAAGATTGTTATTATGTTGTTGATCGAGCTGAAGATGTAGGCCAGCGGTCGTCAGCACAGAGCACCCTGGGGCTAGCGTCTCTTACCTCCAGAGAACACAGTGCACCTTGGTGCACTCGTAGCTGCTAGCGGGTATGCTCTCTCTTCATGCTGCACGACGGGGCACATGGGACGGCTCTGCTTACCCTTTGCACATTTCAGCGAATGCTGACGACCACTGATGTAGACTATTTAAATTGATTGGACCTTTCATTTTGACTGAAAGATTGACAAGAAAATCAATCATACTGTGATATTTTGACCCAACATCTTAATGACTTGTTGAAAGAAATTCCACTTGGTACTATACACCATATGTGTTGCTGCTAGAAACATAAATCAACGTACCTAAAACTAATGGATAAGTCCTGACCTCTTCATGCTGACTTTTACATATGGAGTCATTTGAAACCCCATTATATTACATTCAAAATTATTAGCAGCATTGAAATACTTTGCGAACATGTTGAACAAAAATGTCTACAGACATAACAAAATCTCGGTCATTTGAGAGTGGGATAGTCCATGATAAAGTATTTAGAAGCTGCAAGAGCTGTGATGTGAATTTTGAATTTTTTCTCTAAAGACAAACATGAGAACGGAAATGTTTTTAAAATAAATGTATTTAAATGTGAGCATTCACAATTAACGAGAAGCTTGCTGGAGCCCAGGAACGGGAATGGAGAGTTGGCGAAGTTTTAACTTTGCCTTTCTCGTTTCCAATTCACAGCCTACTAGATTTATTCTGCTGTCATCAAAAAGCTATTTGGTCGTCGTATATTTTGTAGCAAGGAGCCCGTGACATAATTTCTTGTCCATTCATTGCTTGTAAATTCAGTAGAATCACTTTCCATATATGCTACTGTATATGTGTCCAGACTACCACGTGAACTGAATTCTTAAATATTTCGTGTCTTAAATTTCAAAGTTGGTTTACCCGTGTTTATGCTGGCTGGCTTGTACTCATGAGAGAATGCCATTGGTCAGGCGTACACAAATATCAGAATGCTTAATATCGACTTCGCATATTGAAGTCTGCTGAGTTAGCTCTGTGGTAGCATGTCTGCCTCCAGACTAGCCAGCCCGGGTTCGATTCCCAGCGGGGTCAGAAATTTTCTTGTAAAATTTCTACCTCAGGACTAGGAAAGATGGCGGTGTACAACTTCTGATCACTAAATTGTGCACCAATATGCCTGGGTTAAATCCCAAATCTCTCCGCAGTGCATATGAAGAGGAGGCATATGTTACTGTTGATAGTGATTCATCCATCAGCTGGGGATGTTAAGCTTGGTGCTATTCCACAAGAGTAGGCTACATGCCGGCACCGGGTTTCCCCTTCTCCCTTCCTCACCTTCATCATCATTCTCACCCATTCCCTACACTACACTTACACGAACACTTAACATACACTCAGCCTAATACACAACATAACTCTTCACAGATACACATCATGCATAACATGGCCCGCTGAAGTGGTGTGCAATTTTAAAATGGGTCACAGTCCTGCCACTGTCCACAGTATGCGAAACTCGAATCACGCAAAGTGAAGTGGGTAGGCATTAGAAACACATACACACTCACACTTTACATATATTTACTGATACACATATCGATATGCATAATCGTTTGTGTTTTCGGCTTATTGTGAATCAAAAATCTTTACATTCATGTTCTTCGCTTCCCATTCTCGTTCTGGTTCTCGATCCTGGTTTATTGTGGACTAGCCATCAGTTATTCATAGATTTCAAAAAGGCATATGACTCGGTTAAGAGGGAAGTATTATATGATATTCTTATTGAATTTGGTATTCCCAAGAAACTAGTTCGATTAATTAAAATGTATCTCAGTGAAACATACAGCAGAGTCCGTATAGGTCCGTTTCTATCTGATGCTTTTCCAATTCACTGCGGGCTAAAGCAGGGAGATGCACTATCATCTTTACTTTTTAACTTCGCTCTAGAATATGCCATTAGGAAAGTAGGGTTTGGAATTGAACGGGTTACATCAGCTTCTTGTCTATGCAGATGACGTGAATATGTTAGGAGAAAATACACAAACGATTAGGGAAAACATGGAAATTTTACTTGAAGCAAGTAAAGCGGTTGGTTTGGAAGTAAATCCCAAAAAGACAAAGTATATGATTATGTCTCATGACCAGAATATTGTACGAAATGGAAATATAAAAATTGGAGATTTATCCTTCGAAGAGGTGGAAAAATTCAAATATCTTGGAGCAACAGTAACAAATATAAATGACACTCAGGAGGAAATTAAACGCAGAATAAATATGGGAAATGTGTGTTATTCGGTTGAGAAGCTCTTATCATCCAGTCTGCTGTCCAAAAATCTGAAAGTTAGAATTTATAAAACAGTTATATTACCGGTTCTTCTGTATGGTTGTGAAACTTGGACTCTCACTCTGAGAGAGGAACATAGGTTAAGGGTGTTTGAGAATAAGTTGCTTAGGAAAATATTTGGGGCTAAGCGGGATGAAGTTACAGGAGAATGGAGAAAGTTACACAACACAGAACTGCACGCATTGTATTCTTCACCTAACATAATTAGGAACTTAAAATCCAGACGTTTGAGATGGGCACATATAGGTGAATCCAGAAATGCATATAGAGTGTTAGTTGGGAGACCGGAGGGAAAAAGACCTTTAGGGAGGCCGAGATGTAGATGGGAGGATAATATTAAAATGGATATGAGGGAGGTGGGGTGTGATGATAGAGATTGGATTAATCTTGCACAGTATAGGGACCAATGGCAGGCTTATGTGAGGGCGGCAATGAACCTTCGGGTTCCTTAAAAGCCATTTGTAAGTAAGCCTTAAGTATAAAATTGGCTCTCTGTACTTCTATGCAGGTGTAAGACTTGAACAATGAGATGATTGCAATGGGACACAAACATTAGAATTGAAATTTCTTAAAACCATTAAGACCTAGAGAAAAACATGCCTTTGAACTTATATTAATATAAATGAACTTGCAGTATATGTAATTAATTTCCAATTCAGACTTTAAGAAAGTGTCACATATTTATTTTGCAGATTGTACACAATTATGGGCATGGAGGTTATGGTGTAACATCTGCACCAGGAACTGCCAAGCATGCTGTGAAGCTGGTGCGGGAACTCCACTCATCTACCTTCAGTCATAGCAAGTTGTAACTCTTCCTGATAGGTTTCGTTCTTGTCATTGCCCTTTCAGAATCTTTTAGTTCAGCGTTCTCATCTCTGAAACTTATACTTTGTAGAAAAGTTTCCTTTTCACACTATAAAAATGTATCGAGCCAATGGGTTGATGAAGTATAGATACTTCATTTTTTTAAGTATCCAGGTACTTCCATTTTACAGAAATCAAGTTCAGCTCATAAAAAAAAGTCAAAACTTACCGAGAACTTTCTTAGTGCTAGAGTTGTTATACTGTAAAATATTTAGGAAACTCGTGTCCTGAAAGAAGGAATTACTTTAAGTGATAAAGATATTGAAAGATATTAATTTTTGTTAATGGTATGTTTTAAGTTACATATTTTCAAATGATTCATTTTATTCCATGCAGTAAGGCCACTGTTTTGTTTTGAAGTTATTTAATAGTATTTCGGAATTTTAATAAAGATGTATGTGGTAGAGATGTCTTCCTTTAGTTTCCCGCATTCTATTTGTACAATATGAAGTACCTTAATAAAACAAATTCACCCGACTTTACAGAAGTTTTGTGTATGTTTCTGTCTGATCCAGTTCATCAAAATCTATGCTTGCTTTGCATAAATATACATTTCACCTAAAATTTGAAACTTACATTTTACAGAAATTGTTCCTTATAGTTTAAATATTAGTTATGCAATCAACGTTAATATTTAGAAAATCATGCATATAGCACAACATCAAAGCTAGCAAATTTTCTATGTTTAGTTATTCTTAGATCTGTTGTGTGTGCATTATTCACATGTTTATTTACTATTCTGGACGTAGTAAGTACTTTCGTAAGCCAGACAGTATGTTCAAGTAGATCTGAATTAGTATAGTGTAAAAATGTATAGAACTTGTAACATATTGACTATTTCAATATTATATGTACAAAAAGTATAGCACATTATCCATTCATCATGAATCATACACACTGCCATCTATTGTAAGCTTACTCTATCACCACTGATGCACCGATACCATTATCAGGTAGCTATACATAGATAGAAGAGAGAACTCCAACTGCTTTGCTTATAAAACACTGTACAGTTAAATTCCATTTCCTAATACATAATTCAGTAAATATTGAACATAATGGCTCCAAAGCAAAGTGTAAAGATAGGAAAAAAAAACCGGAACTAAATAAATATGTTACTTTGTTATCAACACAGACTAAGAAAGCTGCATCATAATTTTGGATGTGCTGTGTTAATAAACAAAAAATTAATTTCTCGTTATTAGCAAGTGAATATTTCTGACCATCATGCAATAATACTTTGCTGTACTTCTTTTAGTGATATTTATAAGAGAACATGAAGTTCCTGATAGTTCTTCCATCACACTTGAATGCTGCTAATAACAAGAAATGATATGAAATTGAGTGTTATATGAAATTTAAGCAAATAAGTAAAGAAAATAATAAAATTCGTAGAAGTAAAAAGTAACGTAAAGAAGTCAATGTATATTAAACATTTATTTTATGAGAATATCTACTGTCGGGTAAATATGTTAGTATGGGCTATTCCATATGAAATCGATCAGTAAAAAACCTCGCATTTTTTTAATACTCTAATTTTTTCCCTATTTATACAAGGTGCTGAGGAGAGTGCATTTTCAAAAATATACTATCGAAAGTCGAATGGTTTTCGTACTATTGAGCGACAAATTTAGCGTATTTTATAAAAAACACTCAGAACTCAGAACCATTTTGCAGAACATTGAACGAGAGCTCATTTTGAAGCTGATATTTAGTAGGTTATGATAAGAAGTAATACTTATTTTTATTGTATACAGAGAGACAGATAATCTGATTTTACTTACTTTTAGGCTTTTTGCCCATTTGTAAAAATGTAAAAAATATTGAGAAAAAACCTAGCATTATTAAGAGGGATTCGGCATTGTTTTCTTAGTGGCTCGGCAATAAGTTTCGAGGGTATTAAATAGATTATTTTCACACTCCTAGACTTGAACAGCTCAGTACCCCACACACTGGCCGAGAGCTGAAGATAAGCGAGCATTGGGCGTCATTTTACTCCTGTGTTTATGAAAACTTGTGATAAAGCTAGCCCAGCCATGACAGCTAGACGACACATCACGTGTTTGTCTCCTGGCCTTGCTTGTCTCGACTACCTACAGTCAGCTGGTTAGTTCACGCACGTACTATTTATTTTCTTTATGCTCGACCATGCCGAAATGTACTAATTATACATCTGGTAGCAGTCCTTTAATGCATGTCATTAAAGTACAGGTCTTCAGCCAATGATAACTCAGCTTACATGTGTTCAGCCAATAACAAGTCAGCTTTGTACCGTTATAAAACCGCAAGTATCGATTATTCTCGGATATGCAATCAAAAGAGAATTAGCGAAAAGTCGCGGAGGCTGGAAATCCAATACTGTCGCAGAAGGTTATGTTCTGTTACTATAATAATTAGCGTTAGTTGTAAATAATATTCAAATAAATTCAATTTGTCATCTCGTTTTTCAATGTCGAATTCAATAATCAAGGTTATAATATTATAATATTATCAAGTTTAATGGGATTACATCAAGGTCATTGACATTATTGTTCCTCGGAAAAAATCAATACTTTCGCGTCTGCGCACATCTCACAATTCACGACCTAGAACAAGGTCACTTCCGATCTTGTCGGATACAAATAAAATGTATACATCTGAATACCGGTAATTTCAAGTTAGAAATATGGTCGAGCACAAAAAGTCGTATGAAACTCGCCTATAATGGTAATTAAGAAGCTCGTATGAAAATTATGAAACTCGCTTGCGCTCGTTTCATAAACATCCATACTCACTTCTTAATTACTATCATTATAGGCTCGTTGCATAATGTACTATTACTTGATATTTTCAATACTTTCTTATCAACGGTGCACCAGTAAAAAATATGTGTTTATTTGTACTTTAAATGCGGAATCTAACCATATATTTTTAAAATATTTTTTCGTGGGCAAACGCGTCTTAATGAAGAAAAATCTAAATTTCTCCATTTCCATAAAAAGTGAGAAAAACTGTTTACATGTCAATATAAACTATAATTTCTCAGCATCAAAATAAACCATGATTTGATCATTGGGTGAAAGGGTTTCGGAGCCACAACAGTTTAAAGTTGCTAATTTTATGAAAATACGATAAATTTAAATATTTTTAATTTAAACACTATGAAGTTCTGATGCCTCAAACTGTGCACAAAGCATTGTATCACAGTTGTCAAAGGACAGAAAAAGTTTCATTGTATTTAAAAATTGCAAGGTCAATTTTCTCTATATTTCGGTCGATTTGAGATGGAATAGCCCTTATATAAAAACATGCCAATAATATTTTAACTACTGAGTTTGTGTTTTGTTGAGCAGTGTTCATTCTACACTAGTGAAATCAACATTAAAAATTTGTTACTCTGTAACAGTGATCAACATAGCAATCAATCATCCATGAAACGCTTTTTGATAATTACAATGGAAAAGGTAAAATGATGGATTATACTGGTTGTCTCTTGCATTCTACGCATTAACTTGCAGCCTTGAATTCAACATGTTTTTAAACTTCAGCAGTCAGTACATCACACTTTTGAATTACAGTTCACTTTCTGATCTTACTTTATTTATAATACTTCATTGACTTCGCTCTTTTCTGCCACACTTACTTGTAGATGTCTTTCATCGGTACCTTACAGAATTGTCTTATGAGTGACACAGACAGTATTGACTTTATTTTTTATGTCAAATGTGAACCTGAAAGTTTTTCAAATATTGTACAAATGAGGGACGTTCCTAAAATATAAACTTGGAAAAAAAAATCAGTAAATGTGAATCACCCCACCTCCCTCTCTCTGTTATCAGCGAACTTTTGATGCCAATAAGATAAATGTTAATGCCGAAGGTGCCAAGCTGTATTATTAATGAAGAGTGTTTTAGTTTAATAATATTCATTAAAATATTTTATATTATGCAGTGTAGCTTTTGGGTGTTCTAACCATATGGCAAACTCAAAGTTTTAAACATTTCAGAACTATGTATATACTCCATTCTTGGTAGCACATCATATATATATGTATTCAAAGAAAAAGGATTACAGAATTTTACAATTTGATAGTATTCGTCAAAATAAAAAAAACTTGCAATAAACATTGATCCAAAAAACAATATGCTCCAAGTTATAGTTACGTGAATATGTCTTTGTTAGAGGTACAAATGATGAGAAAACCTAACATTTTTAATGTAACACGAAGTTCAAGAAATCTCCACTAGATGCTGCTTATTCCAAAGCATATGAATGCTGCCATCTGTTGAGTGTTGTGCAATCTACTTGCAAATGAACAAGCAACTATAGTCCCGTCGCTCTTATTTCCGGCAGCCAATCACGTTGCAGGTCAGCTACATTTGAACATGTGCGTCTTGTGATTCGCTGATGAAGACGTTATTAATTTTTTAAGGCTCGATAAATACTTAATATAATCGCCCGCCATGCTGGGTAACTTTCGGTGCTGGACCCCGGATTCATTTCACCAACATTATCACCTTCATATCATTCAAATGCTAAATAACCTAGATGTTGATACAGCATCGTAAAATAACCCAATAAAATAAAAAAAATAAAAATCGCCCGCCATTTTGGCTCTTTCATTGGCGTCCGCAGAAAGCACACGAAGACGTTATTTGCCGCTCAATTATTTGCTGAATTACAGTGCGTTTGATTTATTATCATAGGAGCTACGACATGATAATGTTTAACGGTGTGGCAAATAGATTCCTCGTATGGTAGCTCGGCAACGAAAGAACAAAAATGGCGAACGATACTACCTACCTAGACTTTATAGAGCCTTGACTTCCTAAGACGTAAGCAAAGAGGAGGAGTCACGCCGGGAATAACAGCGTTGCGACTATAGTGTGATATGCACATAATCAGATACTGTCAACGAAGTTATTTATAACATCTCTTTCAAATCCATCAATGTATTCTGATTCTCATCAGACTTCTGGGGCATGATGCATCGGAAAATGGGCAGAATAGCTGGCCAACCATTTAGAGCGCCACTATTCTGTGGCTGTGATTGTGTCTGAAGGTCTCCATTTAAATCCATTATTCACAAATGTCAGCGCTTCTATAAGTGGTCTCGTCTGAAGGGGCTTTAAAACATCTCATTTTAATGTGTTTGCATCTTACACTATGGTCAGAGAAAGTCATTAGATGCTCTAGTATTCAAGGCCAAGCAATAACTTTTGAGACATTACGTCAACAGATTGTCAGTATTCGTGAGCAGACTCGTAAGCAACCAGGGATTTTATACTACTCAACTACGCATGATTTATACTACTCAACAATGAATAAAAATGACTAGACACCACACAGAATGCTCGCTGTAGCAGTAACTATAGAGTTTCGTAGTTTTTTAGGTATTGGTTTTTGGACCTATTTTTAATACAAGTTTTTACGTGTTTTGATGAATGCTATGTGCTGTTAAAGTTTTTTTTTAATCCTGTTTATCGTAAATTCAGTAAAACCTCGTTAATTCGGACCCCAATAAGCCAGACTTCGCTTAATCTGGACAGGCAGAGAGAGTTTGAAAAAATTAAAGAACCTTGTTTTAAGACTTACTTTTATATTCAATGAATATTTTACAGTCTTTTTATTTACATTCTTTTATGTATTTTTTTTTTTTTACTACTCTTGGATGGATTTACAAGTTTGATTAGAAATCGTTACTGTGAAAGTTCAGTAATCTGTCTATTTCACATCAAAATTTTAGGAATGCAGTTATATTGTCAGACTCCAAAGCAGCTATTCTTCAATAGTCATTTTCTAAAACACACCTTCATCTAGAAACATTTTTGTTTTATAAATTTAATTAATACTCACTCAAGTTAAATAATTGTAAATAAATACCATAAAATTGTGGAATTATAGTAATTACAATGTGGATACATACAAACATAGGGCATTGCATGCTACTTGCAGACCTGTTACTAATTCTACTGTACTGTGAAAAGATTTATTTAAACCTATGTCCTTTAACAAACAAAATTTGATAACTCAATGTTATAAAAATGGAACCATTGCTCAAAATCCACAAACCCGATTTTAAATCGTCTAATATATTTTTGGCAACAGGCCATGAAATCAGATAAACTGCATAGAATTAAATATATCATTCTAAGTTCAACTTAAACAAGAAATTTCGGAACATCTCAAAATCTGTGCTTCAGTGGCTCTTCTGATAATATCTTTGAAAAATATTAGATGCAAGAGATCAAATGACTCCATTCTCTTAGATTTTCATTGAAAATACAACAACATTTTACCCACCTGTAGTATTTAGACGTATGTCCTTTAAATACACCATAATAAAAAACGTGTTTTGTTGCTATAAACGGAGTTTTAATGCATTTTCTACTGTTCTTTTAGGTTATTTCAGTTAATCCGGATTTTAATTACACCAGTCAACTTATCCCTCCAATTAATCCGGATTAACGAGGTTTTACTGTATTAGTAGTTACTTAGGAAGGACCCTGTGCTAAAATAAGAAATTTATGCACTCAAAAGCTACACTACAAAGAAACCAACTTTAAAGTGTCAAATTTCGTACTTTATACTACATCTAATACTGCAGTGCTTTCTACATAATTCATCCTTCCCCGAGTAGTTTTGGTGGGGTGACAAAAGATGGTGGATTTCTTACGAATATTTTATGCCATAATTTTTTAGTGCCATAGTTTCTAATGTTTATGCATATAGATTTAGCCTAATGATAACCCCAATACAAATGTTACGTCATGTTTATTTATTTTGATCAGCTGCTCGCGAGAATACTCCCAGTCATTCCATCAGTAAACTAGGAGATTATAAAATGTAATTCCTAAAGTAATAAACTATTAATAACTCAAAACTTAAGTGTAGATGTACAGACTTGTTAGATGTTCTTTGTATAATAGGCCTGAAGTAACCCTCCTACATGCTACGAAGTATTGCTTAAGAATATTTACTACAATAATTAGAACTTAAGCCAGATAATTTTCCCATGTGAAGTCTAAGACTTAGTTCATAAATTTATGTTCTAATCATTACAGAACTACTTCCACACTTATTCTAACGTGCAGTCAGCACATTTGTGAATATCTTCATATAAACACAAATGTACAAAATTTATGACAACATTTTGCATTATAAATGACTATGCAGGGATTGCAAAATTGTAGACACTGCAGCTTCATTGATGATGAATATTTGTGATTTTAGTGGTACAATGGAAGAGAAATATAACTTAATAATGGAAGCGTGATCAGGGCCACTGTGCCTTAAGATGAAATTTGTTTGTATAACATTTTCAATATGTTTGAGTAAAAATATGTGGGAATACGAATTTTCAAAATGTTTACACAAATATAAATTGTAAAATTCTCCATTTTAATTAACATTTTTATGAAAGATACAAGAAACTCCAGAACTAAATAAATATTATATTGAAATGATGCAGTGAAAATTTGTCACATTCCTTTTTTCATGTAACATCAACAAGAATAAATCTTCAGTACATAATTTTTGTCTTCATTTCTCCTGAAGCCTTCACGTCAGGCAAATGCCAAATTATTTATGAATAGCTTCACTGAAACAGCTGTGTAAGATCGTAATCGAGTAGAATTAGTGGACAAAAAACTTTTCGAGGCATATGTTTTGTCTGAAACCATTGAGAAGTGCCATATTTCAGAACAACTACTAGATGGAGTATCTCAACATAAGAGGTTATAAACGCGCATTGACTGAGATATACCCAAAATACACGAGCAGAGAGTATGCTATGGAAGATATAATAATATTCAAGTTTTGCTTGTTGAACCTATAACCTGCTTCATTATAGAACAAAATACAGTGAAACCTCAATTCATAGTTTTCGTCATGAAGCCTTAGAAGGAAAATGAAGAATGACGTTAAAAATTTGCCTGTATGTACAGTCATTAAAATATACAGGGTGTTTAAAAAATACGGGGCATAATTTCAGGTATGTATTTCCCACATGTAGACAATCAAAATAGTTCATTACAACATGTGTCCGGAAATGCTTTATTTCCGAGTTATGGCCTTCACAACATTGAAATTCACCAGAACGTTTTTCTTTCCGCAGGTCGTTGCCGTCAAAGGAGACATTAAGAGGGCACTCTGACAGTTCATTCCGAGGCGAAGGTTACATTCAGTGTTGTGTAGGCGTTAGACTGTGCGACATGTATTCAAATCAAGAGCTGGCAGAGATACACTTCATGTACGGTAAGGCGGACGGCAATGCTACACTGGCTCGTCGTTTGTACCAGGAGAGGTACCCACAGCGACAATATCCAGATCGGAAGACATTTGTACGTCTCCATTACCGTCTGTGCGAGTATGGAAAATTTAACTCTCCTGGTTTGGGAAGGGGACGACCAAGATCTACAACTCCAGATGTACAGGAGGAGATTCTGGAGGCTGTGAACATGACTCCTTCTATCAGCACACGAAGGATAGCGTTGCAAGTCAGTGTTCCTCATACGACTGTGTGGAGACTGTTGAAAGAGTATCAATTATATCTTTATCATTTGCAACGTGTACAGGCCCTGTCACGAGCAGATTACCCTGCACGAGGTAGGTTCTGTCAGTGGTTCTTGCAGCAGTGTGGTGTAAATCCGAACTTTCCTGCCTTAGTATTATTTACTGATGAAGCACAGTTCACACGAGATGGCATAACAAATTTCCACAATCAGCATGTATGGGCATATGAAAACCCACGTGCAACTGTTCCATTTCATCACCAGGTGCGGTTCTCCCTCAACATGTGGGCCGGTATCATTGGTGATCGATTAATTGGACCCCATGTACTTGTAAACAGACTTACGGGGCAGGTGTACACAAACTTCCTGGAAAACACCATACCTCATGTTTTAGAAGACACTCCACTAATCAATCGTCAACACATTCACTTCTTGCATGATGGCACTCCTGCACACTTCAGTCGTACAGTTCGCCGGTACTTGGATCGAAGGTTTCCTGATCGATGGATAGGTAGAGGTGGCCCAATTGCTTGGCCTCCACGCTCACCTGATCTGAACCCTCTCGGTTTCTACTTGTGGGGCCATTTAAAATCATTGGTTTATTCATCTCCGGTGCCTGATTTGGAATCCCTTCGGCATCGAACTGTGGCATGTTCTGAGGACATACGCAATACTCCTGGAGTTTGGGATTGTGTTCGCAGGTCAATGAGACATCGATGTGAGGTCTGTATTCAAGCAGGAGGTGGACATTTTGAACATCTTCTGTAATGACAACGACCTACGGAAAGAAAAACGTTCCGGTGAATTTCAATGTTGTGAAGGCCTAACTCGGAAATGAAGCATTTCCGGACACATGTTGTAATGAACTATTTTGATTGTCTACATGTGGGAAATACATACCTGAAATTATGCCCCGTATTTTTTAAACACCCTGTATAACTGCCGCATATACAGCATGTGTCCTGGGGAAATGACACTGTATTGGCCCATAGACGCATTACACATTCTTTCCTACTCTACCTCTCTTGAGTTCTTTCTCCATTTCTTTATTCCACAATTTCTTCTTTTCTTTCTTCATTTTTCCTTTCTTTCTCTATTTCTTCTTTTCTCTTTTGGTGTTTCTTTTCTTTTTTCAGTTCATTTCTCATTTTCCTCTTTTCTTCATTTCTCTGTTTCTTCTTTTCTTTTTTCATTTCTCCTTTCTTGCTCCATTTCTTAATTTCTCTATTTATTCTTTTCTTCCCTTCTCCATTTCTTGATTGCTCTATTTCTTCTTTTCTTTTTTTTTTTTTCCTAACTGGTCGAATCTAAACCCATGGTAAGCGCTATTTTGCAGCTTTCTGGTTCTTACTATATGTTATGGCGCACACAATCATTTGGTTTCACGAGATAACAAATGACCTATACAACTGCAGATAAAGAGATACACTGTTTTGTTTTTTTAATACTATATAATTTTTTTGCAAACCAAAATGCTATTTTTTAAAAATGATATAAACATTCATTACCTATAATTTTGTTTTTTGGTTAATTGAGTTACATTCACTTGTTCCGGAGATATAGCCCTTAACAGATAACACCACACCCATTTCTGGACGTTGCCGCCATTTTGTTACTGCACAATTTTAACGAATGAAACCCGCGCACGATCTAGTACTTGAAGATACCTTCCTAACGATATAAATAACTCAATAACTAATTGAGTTACGTTCACTTGTTCCAGAGATATAGCCCTTAACAGATAACACCACACCCATTTCTGGAGGTTGCCGCCATTTTGTTACTGCACAATTTTAACGAATGAAACCCACGCACGATCTAGTACTTGAAGAGACCTTCCAAGCAATATAAATAACTAATCCCCAATCTCTCTTGTTTCGACCAGGAAATCATGATAATAAGATTTCATCACACTCACTAGCCAGTGTGTACCCTGGTATACCTGTCACATGACCTGAACAATAAGACGTAATTTTACGTGAAAATTGTCACTAACAGGAGCAGGAAAATTATAAATCGAGGACCGATTGATACGAATTTTATTTCATTAGTTGTTGAGAGACCATAAGAAACTGAATGGTAGATCTGGAATAACAATACATGCAAGAATGATAGGTCAAGGTTTCACTGTATATATTTTGCCAAGGAAACAAGCCAGAAGTCATGTGTCTTACTATATCAGTTTCACCGCAGTCTCCATATCTGCAATTGCAGTATACGGTATTATTTATCGATTACAGAAAATCAATTTTAATTCTCGACATCTGCATAATTATTTTGCTACTCCCGTCAATTAGCAATTTATTTCTTCTGTAAAATATCTATATCAACATCAACGTTTTAAGCACAGTGTTAAGTAAAGTTATTCTTCATTCTTGAATACACTCTTTTAACACTTGCATAATCACTGATGAATTATTAAGTTATTTAAATTAAATAAATAACGACTTCACTGTGTTAACATTTTAAATTATGGTGTTATTCAACCTGATTGACTATTTTTTTAGTAGGTTATTTTATGACACTTTATCAACATCTTAGGTTATTTAGCGTCTGAATGAGATGAAGGTGATAATGCCAGTGAAATGAATCCGGGGTCCAGCTGATTGACTAATTTCGATGTTATTTTCATCATCTTCTAAGTCCTAATGAGTTCCAGTGCTATCTTCTGGTTTTCTATTAAGGTGGAATGTGTTCATGATTGTGTCGAAAAGGGTATGTGTTCTGAAATTCAATTGAATGTTGAGGATGTGTTTGAAATGTTCACACAGCATGTTGGTTACATCTACCGTGTCAGATGTTAAAGATAATTAGGATTTGACCAATATAGCTCAGTGGAAACGAGCAGAAATAAACCAAGGTTGGATATAATTAAATAGAAAATACATACAAGTATAAATATGGTATATAACAATACAGACGTGGACAAATTATTAACAAAATTAAAGATATTTATGATAATTCTCTTTATAAAATTTGACTTTTCAATTTAGACTACAGTTGACAATTTCGCATATTTCTATCATTACAGTAGATAGAAATATGCAAAAATTTACCTGTAGTAAATATTGAAGAGTCAAATTATGTAAAAATGTCAACTCCAGTCTAAATTGAAGAGACAGATTTTGTAAAAATATATAATAAAAATCTTCAAGTTTCCTATTAATTTGTAAATATGCAATGTCAACTCCGGTTTAAATTGAAGTCAGATTTTGTAAAAATATATAATAAAAATCTTTAGTTTTGCTAGTAATTTGGAAATATCCAAACTATCAACTGCAGTCCAAATTGAAGATTCATATTTTGTAAAAATATATAAGAAAAATCTTCAGTTTTGCTAATAATTTGTAAATATGCAAAAATAACAATTATAGTCTAAATTGAAGAGTCATATTTTCTAAAAATATACTATATAAATCTTCAGTTTGCTAATAATTTGGAAATACGCAAAAATATCAACTGTAGTCCAAATTGAAGATTCATATTTTGTAAAAATTTATAATAAAATCTTCAATTTTGCTAATAATTTGTCGACGTCTGTATAATGGTAATAATTAAGTGAACAATATTTAAGAAAGTGAATATAAATTACAACGTAATAATGGCTGATCTACACAGAACTTTCCTGAAGATACATTCAACCATGTCAAATACAATACAAAAATCTTACTGTTGGCTTTTAATCAAGAAAGATATAATCATGTACAATATTACAAAATTTTGTAAACGAAAAGAGGAGTCTTTCTATTAAGTTCTAGTACTAATATCTATACATTACTGGATGAATCCAAAGTTACGATACCCTATACTTACGAGTATGTTCCTACTCTGGAACATTCAAACTGAACAACTCCCTTCGGATATTCTCTCACTTCCGAGTGCCTGTAGCTTAAAATATAGCTCTCCCTCCCTCCTCGCTTACTTATGTACCCATGCTGCTATGACATAACATACACGAATGGAAATTACCATAAATATGCAGCTGAAAAAGATGGTGTCATTGGATGTGACCCGACCTTGTTGACAGGGCTCATGTTGTGGGTGTGTTTTTGTGTATTGTTTTAGAGTATCGAGTTTCTGGTTGACTGTGTAGTATTTTCATGTCAATGTCTATGTTGCTATAGTAGTGGTTGGAGTTTGTGATGTGTTCTGTGTGAGTTGAATTGTTGGTGCGGTTCATGATGGAAATAACCTCGAAATAGTCAATCAGGTAAAACAACATAATAGTGAAGTCGTTATTTATTTAATTTAAATAACTTAATAATTCATAAGTAAAGTTATTACATTTTTCTTCACAGACAAACATTATCATGTGTCTTTTCGATGTGGCGCAGTTAACCAATTCTTTTTTAAAATACAATGAAACCTCGGTAAGACGCTCTTCAAGGGACAGCATAAAAATAGCGTATTAAACGGGAACGCGTATTAGCGAGAGTGGGTCATTTTTGGATTTTTTTTTAAATTTTAACACAAAGGTATGAATCAACATAAACATTTGTTGAAGAAATTTAAGGATTAAATATTGTAATTATACAGAATAAAAGATTATTTTATTTTCTTTCCTTTCAGAAAATGTCAGAACAAATACAATGTCTTATCAATTAAAGTGCTCCTTTATTAAAAAAGACAAATATTGTTTTCTGTCTTGCACTTGATCCAGTAGGTATGAATAAATTTCAATTTCCACACGATTTAAATCGGAAGTGACATCAGTAATTTGACTATTAAAAACATTAACGAATCTACGAATAACAGACACAGTGGCAAGGGCTTCATTGCGAGAAGGATTTGGAATGTCTACAGCTTCCACTTTCTCTTCGTCAAGTCTTTACTGACAATGAGATTTAAAACTGCCACCAAGAAGGACAGACTCTAAATACAGTAGTCTTGCAAGTACAGGTACTCAAGGGTCGTATTGACCAAATAGAGACTCCTACAAATTTTTTAATATGCGGGCGCTAGCGGTAAATTTAGAAATCCAGGCAAATTTTCTCAGTATCCTTTAAAGTACGATATTTTAGAATTTTCAGCAGACGAAAGGGTGAATTAAACGGGATGGTGAGAATATTAAGCGGTGGATTTTGCATGGTTTTATATAGGGATGTCAAGGGATCGGACGAAAAGAGCGTATAATGCGGGATAGCGTAACAAACGGGCGTGTGTTATCAGGGTTTCACTGTAGTAACAAGCATTACAATTTAGTTCACACTTTCATTCGAACTAATTCTCACATCCACATTTAAATATTATTCGAATACTGATTTCTCTAGTCTATAATATATTTATTCGAACAAAAAGAGTCTTTTTCTTGCCATGTTAAAACTGTTCCCTCCTTTTTGTGGCAACATATCATATTGTCACAGCATATAATACTGGTATCAAGTAAGTATAGATTTCTGTCTCCTTTCCTGTACGGTAAGAAAGAGATTCATTTTATCTTAATATGATACAAGTTATTCTATAATTTTATTTAGTACGGTATCTGAATTTAAAATATTGTTTCTAACTTTGTACATGAAATGCTTTAATTAATTATGTAGGATATCATACAATACTTTCTCTCTTTATTTAGATCAGAAACGTTTTCAATTCATTTTTTTAATGGCACTACACATGAAATCGCTGAGTGCAACATGAATTGACTGATATCAAACTTTGGGCTATACTACATGGGTGACAGAGTAATAAATAAGGAGCGGATTTTTATGTAATTAAATATTCTTTTTGCGTGTGATAAAACACAATTAACAAAGTTAAAAATTCCAAACATGAAGTTTCAAGTTTAAAACCCGAATTTTATTTCACATAAAAACACATTTTCACAAAAAATTATGTAAATACATATTTTCAGGAAATGTATTTTACTTAAATAATTTTTTTACAAGAACTTTTAAATATTTTAAAACTAAATCAATTATATCACTCAGAAGTACGTTATCTTTCTTAAGAATTCTTGGTTGCTTCGTGTTTCTAAGCGCTGTGTGGTGTATCCATTTTGGTAATAGTATCGCCTCAAGTTCTAAGAACTGCTAGACAGCATATCAGTGTTATTGGTAGAGAATAAATTAACATGGACAAGGAGGAGAGATCTTGCAACACATAATTAGGAATGTTTATTGTTGCTGAAGATGATTTCATTCCACGCTTTGTTTGTGAAACACAACAGATAAGAGCTCGGGTATAAACATTATTTAATTTAAACAAATCTCTCGTCTCTCGCTCATGTTTTCAAGTAAGGCAATATATCTTGTGATTCCCTGTTATCGGGTATCATCAATGGTTATCCTTCAAGATATACTGAAAGATGGTTATTTAAAAATCGATTTGGCTTTCCTATTAGCAAATCTAAGCTTTTTGTGTGACACCATAAAAAAAAACTCGAAACATCCAAAAACCTGTTGTCTGAAACAGGGAGGTGCGTGCCATGGAAATTACACTAGACTCGCTACCAGGTTCAGAAGTACAAGTACTAAGGGACAAATTCCAGAATGTGTTTGGGAAAAACAGTGGATATAAAAAAATGTGTAAAGTTGCTCAAGTATTGGAGATTGTGCCTGTAGGTGAAATTGATGGTGTAGGTGATTGTGACATTCCTCTCTTTAAATATGCACATCTGACGTCCTATGATGTGGAAAGATCGTTTTCACAGTATAAGTCGTTATTCAGAGATAATCGGCATGCATTTGTGATGGAGAATTTGGAGATGACCTTTGTTGTTCACTGCAATTCTCGGCCAACTACTAGCACTTAAGTGTGGTTGGTGAGTACCTAGTAACATTTTTTTTCCAAGCTAAGTAAGGTATTTTTGTCATATTAAAAAAAAAAATTTTTTTTTTTATTTTCAGTAAATATTTTCGTACTTTTTAGCACATAAAAAATAAATATATTTAAATTTTTTAGCACATAAAAATCCGCTCCCTAGCCTAATAAAGACAAAAGTCACTGATTTTGGGGGGAAATAAGTTCTACAATAGAAAGAAATCAAGGAATTTTATACTATGTTTAAAAAAAAAAGTAAAATAATTCTTACATTAATAAATTCATGTATATTAATTATGAAATTAGTGATAGCACTAGAATTAGATAAATGTAAACAGTATGGCAAGGATGATACAAACTAAAAAAAATGTTATTGTTAGTTACAATTCTTGAGCACTGTATATAAAAAAATATATGTATAAAGGCTTAGGAAACTTGAAAAGCAATAATGTCTGTAATGTCAGAAAAAGAAATAACTTAGCAATCTTAAGGTCATCATTTGAGTACTACTACGTTTTTAATGTGTTAAAATAACAACCATCTCCACCTCAAAATAAAAAGAAGGTTATGGAACTCTTAACTGAATATATAATTACTGTAATGCTACCTATGTATAAAGAGATAATCAAATTCTACTACCTTATATGTAAAATAGCAGAAGTTATATTTCCTTAAAAATGTATTATGCCAAAATGAAATTGCATTGTTGGACAACAGCAGCTCGTGGTATTACAATTTGAGAAGGCTCTGATGTACCGTGGAGGGAACATAAAATTAACTCTTAGCGATTAAGGGGATCATAAATGGGCAGTGACATAATGTTGATAAAATGAACATACTACAGTGTATCCCAAAAATAAATGGCATAACTTCAGGAATGTGTTCCTCATAATATGTAAACAAAAATAGTTTATATGTACGGGCTATTCTATATGAAATCGATCAGTAAAAAACCTCGCACTTTTTTACACTCTAATTTTTTCCCTATTTATACAAGGTGCTGAGGAGAGTGCATTTTCAAAAATATACTATCGAAAGTCAAACGGTTTTCGTATTATTGAGCGACAAATTTAGCGTAATTTATAAAAACAAGCCTCTTTCAGCGCTCAGAACTCTGGAACCATTTACTGCAGAACATTTAACGGGAGCTTATTTTGAAGCTGACATTTGGTAGGTTATGTTAAGAAGTAATCCTTATTTTTATTGTACACAGAGAGACAGATAATCTGATTTTAGTTACTTTTAGGCTTTTTGCCAATTTGTAAAAATGTAAAAAAATATTGAGAAAAAACCTTGCATTATTAAGAGGGATTCGGCATTGTTTACCTAGTGGCACGGCAATAAGTTTCGAGGGTATTAAATAAATTATTTTCACACGCCTGGACTTGAACGGCACAGTACCGCACGCACTGGCCGAGAGCTGAAGATAAGCGAGCGTTGGGCGTCATTTTACTCCTGTGTTTATGAAAACCTGTGATAAAGCTAGCACAGCCATGCGCTGCTAGACGACACATCACGTGTTTGTCTCCTGGCCTTGCTTGTCTCAGCTAGCTCCCGCCTCACAGTCAGCTGGTTAGTTCACACGCGTACTATTTATTTTCTTTATTTGATATTTTCAATACTTTCTTATCAACGTGCCATCAGTAAAAAATATGTTTATTTGTACTTTCAATGTGGAATCTAACAATATATTTTTTAAATATTCTTTCCTTGGCAAAGGCGTCTTAATAAGGAAAAATCTAAATTTCTCCATTTCCATAAAAAGTAAGAAAATCTGTTTTATATGTCAATATAAACTTTAATTTCTCAGCATCAAAATAAACCATGATTTTGATTATTGGGTGAAAGGGTTTCGGAGCTACAACAGTTTAAAATTGCTAATTTTATGAAAATACGATAAATTTAAATATTTTTAATTTAAACACTATGAAGTTCTGATGCCTGAAACTTTGCACAAAGCACAGTTCTCTACATACAAAAAAAGTTTTATTGTATTTAAGAAATTTTAAGGTCAATTTTTTCTTATTTCGGTCGATTTGAGATGGAATAGCTCGTACATTGGTCTGAAAATACAGTTTGGTTTCTGCGTTTTAGGCTTTCACAACACGTGTTAATCAGAATGTCTTCATCTTTCGCTGGTTATCTATGAAACTTAGTTTCTCGCAGTACGATGGAGATGTTCAAAATGTTCACCTTCTGCCTTAATACAGGCCACACATCGACATCTCACGAACCCGCAAAGATGCTAATTCCTGACATGTTTGTATTGTCTCACAACCTACTATAATTCAATTGCGAAAACCCCACAAGCAGAAAACTAAGGGGTTTAAATCGGGTGAGTGTGGAGGCCAGATAATTGGTCCATCTCTGCTGATCCACCAACCAGGGTATCTTCAATTCAGGTACCTGTGGGTAAGAGAACTAAAGTGGCACTGGAGTGCCATCATGCATGTAGTGTGTGTGTTGACGAATTTTCAGTGGAATATGGACCAAAAATACAGGCAAGTTGTTTGTCACAAAATATCTGTATGCTGGCACAGTAAGTCTGTTTGGGAGTATATGGAGTCTGAATAACATATCATCAAAAACACAGGCCCAAATATTGAGGAACTGAAAGGCAAACTGTATGACAAGTCAATGAAGACTACAATAATGGAAAGAATAACAACATTGAAGCACTTTATTGGGAATCTAGAGGAAGAATGATGCAAATCAACTTTTAATTGCCATTCGACGACGACAACGACAACAACAGCAGCAGCTTATTGAGGGAGAACCACATTTGATGATGCGATGGAATAATTATCTATAACTCAGAAACCAAGCATTCCCGGGCCTATGTATATAGAAACTATTTTCATTGTCTATGTATGAGGAACACATTCCTGTAGTAATAAAGCTTACTTTTTGATACACTCTGTATACAAGCGTAGTTTTTTTTTTTTTTTTTTTTTGCAAATAAAGTCAGCCCTTCTCTCTTTCTGTGCTGCAAAGTAGTCCGTGACAAATTCACTGAAGTTCAGTGATGATGTAAACAGCTGCTTTCAATCGAACACGCTGCAAGTGCACAAATTCTGCCATCTTTCATTGCCTTATACGTGAATGTTTTCACTCTTTTCAAAGTGGAGAAACATCGTTTTGCTTCTTCAAAAGTTTGATAGTCTCCAGTAAGATATTCACCGAATCGTTTTCATAAATACAATTTAGCAAGATTAATAAATGCCTGATGCATTTTGCAGGATCTATTCGATTGTGAGATACATGGGTTGGATAAAAAGTAATGGCAACAGTTCGATATTTCTGACATGGCTTTATTCACAGGGATACAACATTTACGTACCTTCTATATAGTCGCCCCCCTTATTTATCACCTTTTGCCAAATGTTTGGAAGGCGTCGTACACCATCAGCACATCCATCTTTGTTCATATTCCGTATTGACCGCCCTATAGCATGGATAAGTTCATCTCTGGTATTGTACCGGGTCCCTTGCAGTGGTTCTTTCACTTTGGCGAAGAGATTGTAATCGCATGGACTCATATCGGGTGAGTACGGAGGATGTTCCAGAATCTCCCATTGCCAGCAACGCAAGAGGTCCTTGACAGCAGCAGCGGTATGACTCTTTGCATTATCATGAAGAATGATGGGGTTCTGTACCCCCAAGTGTCGTCGTTTTCTCCTGAGGGCTGGACGAAGGTGGTGCTGCAGGAACCTGCAATAGTAGTCCGCATTTACCGTCTGCCTTGGAGGTACAGCGTGGTGCAGTATTACCCCATCAATGTCATACGCCACAATGAACATCACCTTCACAGCACTTCCAACAAGGCCTTCCCGAAACGCTTTACCCCATCGTGCCACTGTGCGATATGGCAATGCTGCATCGCCACATGCTTCACGCAGTCCTTGAAAACATTCTTGTTCACTACGACCTCGTGCCACTTCAATTTTGATCCAGGAACGTTGCTCTAGTTTTGTAAACATGATCTTAGTGCGCTCACACTATCCCTATCAAAGTCAACATTCTACACACTGCAGTAGATTGACAGAGTACTGTCGCTGCTAGCTACACTAACTCATCTAACAGTCCTTGTTCATGTCCATACAGTTGGCAACTCTCGAACGCACCATCGTCACGTAACAGTAGTGTTGCCATTACTTTTTATCCAACCTATGTACATTCTGTTTATGATGACTTCAACTATGAGTTCAGTTTAAATAAGTCGACAGCTGTTTTGAATTCACTTTCAGGGAAAAATAGTGCCAACAACATCCCAGCAAAATCTGTTTTACTAAAGTATGAAAGAGAGTGCCCAGTGGCAATAGTCGAAGATCCTTATATTCATTTACAAAGCAGTGACATCTTCCATCCCTCTCAGACTGGTAGAATCTCCAACTGACCATTCTCAATACCTACTCTACAAGAACTCGCATACACTTATTACAATTCTTAGAAACAACTTTACAGTCCGTAGTCTTATCAACAATTCCAAACATATTTATTACCATTACCGGTTACACAGAGTAAGAATTAATGGAATTTTATGACCCATGATATTGCGGTAAATATGTGTAGCTGCACATCAGAGCCTTCATTTACGAGCCAAGGTTGCTATTGGATAAGTAACTACATACACTCAATACCTACAGTACCTACTTATATACGAATGATCTGAACTAGATGGCAAAGTGTACAACTGTTACAAAATGCACTGGGTACTAAAGACATCTGACAGAGAATATTTTTTTATCAATAGTTACTTTAATTGTATCATTCTTCAGTAACCTTAATGTAAATTTATAGTACGTATGTTATGTATATTCATGGTGTGTCGCTAGAAAAATATAATATGTACAATTAAATTGTCCCTGGTGATTTGTCATAATGACTGAAAGTATAGAAGGAGCACAAAAATAGAGACTGACCTATTTTGTAAGTCTAGCAAGATAAGAATGTGATTAGTTAAAAATCATGCTCCTACTATGTTACCTCAAAGAAAAGAATTTATTGTTAATTAAACGTAAAGGGAAATAATATCATGTTATCAAACAAGCTGCTTTCTAGTTCAACTAGTTGGTTACCCCCTTCACTAACAATGACTTTGGGTAGCCCAAATCTAGAAAAACAAGAATGAAGAATTTTTATGGTACTCTCAGCATTAATGCAACTCATATGAAAGACTTTAATCCATGTAGAATGGGCATCAGTTATCACCAAGTAAAACTTGTTGATTTTTCCTAAGAAATCCATATGAATACATTCCAATGGTGTGCTAGGTCATTCCAAGAATTTAAAGATGCTTTAGAGTGAGATTTCAGGAAATGTTTGCAAGTTTCACAATTATTAATATATTTAATGATACCGGTTGTTCTGTATGGTTGTGAAACTTGGACTCTCACTTTGAGAGAGGAACAGAGATTAAGGGTGTTTGAGAATAAGGTTCTTAGAAAAATATTTGGGGCTAAGAGGGATGAAGTTACAGGAGAATGGAGAAAGTTACACAACGCAGAGCTGCACGCATTGTATACTTCACCTGACATAATTAGGAACATAAAATCCAGACGTTTGAGATGGGCAGGACATGTAGCAAGTATGGGCGAATCCAGAAATGCATATAGTGTGTTAGTTGGGAGGCCGGAGGGAAAAAGACCTTTGGGGAGGCCGAGACGTAGATGGGAAGATAATATTAAAATGGATTTGAGGGAGGTGGGATATGATGGTAGAGACTGGATTAATCTTGCTCAGGATAGGGACCAATGGCGGGCTTATGTGAGGGTGGCAATGAACTTCCGGCTTCCTTAAAAGCCAGTAAGTAAATATCCATGTTCATTTCAGGCCACCAAAAATTATGATCTGGCTGAACTTTTTGTTTTTACAATTCCAATGTGAGAACTATGATGCTCATTTAGGACATATTGTTGTAAACTTCTTGAAACGATCTGGCTGAACTTTTGTTTTACAATTCCATTGTGAGAACTATGATGCTCATTTAGGACATATTGTTGTAAACTACTTGAAACGATCTGGCTGAACTTTTTGTTTTTACAATTCCAATGTGAGAACTATGATGCTCATTTAGGACATATTGTTGTAAACTTCTTGAAACGATCTGGCTGAACTTTTTGTTTTTACAATTCCATTGTGAGAACTATGATGCTCATTTAGGACATATTGTTGTAAACTACTTGAAACGATCTGGCTGAACTTTTTGTTTTTACAATTCCATTGTGAGAACTATGATGCTCATTTAGGACATATTGTTGTAAACTACTTGAAACGATCTGGCTGAACTTTTTGTTTTTACAATTCCAATGTGAGAACTATGATGCTCATTTAGGACATATTGTTGTAAACTTCTTGAAACGATCTGGCTGAACTTTTTGTTTTTACAATTCCAATGTGAGAACTATGGCGCTCATTTAGGACATATTGTTGTAAACTTCTTGAAACGATCTGGCTGAACTTTTTGTTTTTACAATTCCAATGTGAGAACTATGATGCTCATTTAGGACATATTGTTGTAAACTTCTTGAAACGATCTGGCTGAACTTTTTGTTTTTACAATTCCATTGTGAGAACTATGATGCTCATTTAGGACATATTGTTGTAAACTACTTGAAACGATCTGGCTGAACTTTTTGTTTTTACAATTCCAATGTGAGAACTATGATGCTCATTTAGGACATATTGTTGTAAACTACTTGAAACGATCTGGCTGAACTTTTTGTTTTTACAATTCCATTGTGAGAACTATGATGCTCATTTAGGACATATTGTTGTAAACTACTTGAAACGATCTGGCTGAACTTTTTGTTTTTACAATTCCAATGTGAGAACTATGGCGCTCATTTAGGACATATTGTTGTAAACTTCTTGAAACGATCTGGCTGAACTTTTGTTTTTACAATTCCATTGTGAGAACTATGATGCTCATTTAGGACATATTGTTGTAAACTACTTGAAACGATCTGGCTGAACTTTTTGTTTTTACAATTCCAATGTGAGAACTATGACGCTCATTTAGGACATATTGTTGTAAACTACTTGAAACGATCTGGCTGAACTTTTTGTTTTTAGAATTCCAATGTGAGAACTATGGCGCTCATTTAGGACATATTGTTGTAAACTTCTTGAAATGATCTGGCTGAACTTTTTGTTTTTACAATTCCATTGTGAGAACTATGATGCTCATTTAGGACATATTGTTGTAAACTACTTGAAACGATCTGGCTGAACTTTTTTTTTTACAATTCCAATGTGAGAACTATGACGCTCATTTAGGACATATTGTTGTAAACTTCTTGAAACGATCTGGCTGAACTTTTTGTTTTTACAATTCCAATGTGAGAACTATGATGCTCATTTAGGACATATTGTTGTAAACTACTTGAAACGATCTGGCTGAACTTTTTGTTTTTACAATTCCAATGTGAGAACTATGGCGCTCATTTAGGACATATTGTTGTAAACTTCTTGAAACGATCTGGCTGAACTTTTTGTTTTTACAATTCCATTGTGAGAACTATGATGCTCATTTAGGACATATTGTTGTAAACTACTTGAAACGATCTGGCTGAACTTTTTGTTTTTACAATTCCAATGTGAGAACTATGATGCTCATTTAGGACATATTGTTGTAAACTACTTGAAACGATCTGGCTGAACTTTTTGTTTTTACAATTCCAATGTGAGAACTATGGCGCTCATTTAGGACATATTGTTGTAAACTATTTGAAACCACTATTCTGTGATTAATCTGTAGACAGTTATCATTATCAACATGTAATTGATTCCTAATTGCATACTAACCTTTTAATTCTTCATATTTTATTTTCTGTACTATGGGTGTAGCACATTTATTGTATGAAATAGGTGAAATAATGCCCTATCTGATTAACTGTCAAGTTCATTTTCAAAACTTTAGCCTTAATACTAATGGGCACAAGTCTAGGTTTAAGGCTACGGATTGGTAAAATTTCTAACTTGTACAATTTTACTGGTACTGGTACACCAATCAGTCCGAAACTTTACCATATATTTCTTACAATGTGGAC
The DNA here is from genome assembly GCA_025594305.2 of Periplaneta americana. Classification (NCBI taxonomy): domain Eukaryota; kingdom Metazoa; phylum Arthropoda; class Insecta; order Blattodea; family Blattidae; genus Periplaneta; species Periplaneta americana. The sequence continues at coordinate 29,172,730 of JAJSOF020000035.1, read as the reverse complement.
ATGCAATACTCAAATTTTCACTTTGACATTCCAATTAGTTTGCTTATAATTAATTTTTTGTTGTTTTTTTAATACTGAATTATAATTGTCCCAATTTTAAAAGTTTACATAATATTTCTTTAAATTTATATTTGATTTATTCCTGATAGATGTAAGTAAAATATGATGCATTATTTTCATACTCTTTCAATTACTTTCTGAGAAAAAAAAAATTTATTCTTTTAGTTCGTAATTTTTCAATTTTTTGAAACTTATCACATCCTCAACAAATGCTGATTTGAATACTTTCAATAGTAGGAGAAAATACATGTGTCAGTTTACTCCACAAGCTTTTGTGGAGTCTGTGCAAAATTTCACTGAGATTGGAGAAAAACTGCATTCATTAGAGCACTCTGAATGTTACAAAATGTTGCAAATTGTAAAATCGAGAAAACTTCGTTCACAGGTTTTGTATAAATATTCTTAAAAATTTCAATGACCTTTACATAACTACTACATTCACTTATGTATTCATATACGGAAGAAGAAATAAAATTGGTAAGTACCTTCAGTTTGTCAGTTTCTTTCATTTTTGCTAAAAAAATGTTTTCGAAAGTCGTAAACCAATGAATCCATTCTTTAGATGCATTTATTTCTTCAGGACTGAAACTGAATCTTTCAAGACGTAGAATGTGTTCCATGATAAATATTTAGTTTAATAAATTGTTATAAAAAGAGAATGTTTAGCCTGACTTCTAGGCTTTATTAAACTAAATAGAATTGTACTCTCATGTTATAGATTTAAATTCATCACAAGAATGAAAACAAAGAAATCACAATAATGTTGTTGTTTTCTAATGCCAGGCGTCTGACAATAAAGTCATTTGACCTCTTGCACTCCAATATTTTTCAAAGATATTATCATGGTCAGCTACTGAAGCACAGATTTTGAGGTGTTCCGAATCCATTTCTTGGTTTGAGTTGCACAATGGGCAGTTAGGGGACTGATATATTCCAATTCTATGCAGGTGTTTGGCCAAATAATCATGGCCTGTTGCCAATCTAAATGCAGCTGCAGACGATTTTCGTGGTAAATCAGGAATTAACTGTGGATTATGATGCAGAGAGTTCCATTTTTTTCCTTGAGATTGTGCCATCAAATTTTGTTTGTTGAAGTCTAAGTATGTAGATTTAATAAATCTTTTCACAGAGTAATATGTAGATTTAGTAACAGGTCTGTAAGTAGCAGTGCTGCCCTTCTTTGCTAGTGCATCCGCATTCTCGTTTCCCAGGATTCCACAATGGGATGGTATCCATTGGAATACAATTCTTTTATTGAGTGATATTAATTGAGAGAGCATTTTAGTTATTTCTGCTGTTTGAGATGAAGGTGTGTGTTTAGAGACTATTGATAGAATAGCTGCTTTGGAGTCTGACAATATAACTGCATTTTTAAATTTACTGATGTGGCATAGAAGATTCCTGAGACTTTCACTTATTGCAATGATTTCACCATCAAAACTTGTTGTTCCATACCCAAGAGATCTATAAAGTGAGAAGAGACAGCACGTAACACCTGCACCGGCACCTTGTTCTCTGGAGATCAAGGATCCGTCAGTGTATAAATGAAGCCAGTTTTGTGGAGGGTACCTAATATTAATTGTCTCTAAAGACAATTGTTTTAGTATTTCAGTGTTTACTTCTGATTTCAGTATTTCTTCTGTTAAATTTAGATTATATTCCATATTTAATAGAGTTAAAGGGTTTGGTTTAATTTGTAGGTTTTCTTTTAAATTCGGGATATTGATTTTCTGTTTTAATTCTTGAACAATGGATATGAAACTTTTTTGAGTTTTCAATCTACAGAGAGGACTGTATGAATGCCAATTGTTTCCTGGTAATCTGACAAGTTTTTCATATTGAATCAGTGCTTTTTCTTCTATTGTCATTTTGATGCTGTTAATATTAGTGAGGAATCTCATAGAATCTATTGGAGTTGTTTTCATTCCACCAGTAATGAGTCTGAGAGCTTGGTTTTGAACATATTCTATTTCGTTTATGAAAGGTGAAGTAATTAAAATTTCTCCGCAGTATGTCAGCACTGGCTGTATAAACATTTTGTATGTAGTATTCAAAGTATTCCTAGAGCATCCCCATTTCTTTCCTGCTAGTCTTTTTAGAAGGGAGAATCTCTTACGAGCTTTTTCAGAAATGTATTTCAAATGGTTGCTCCATGTTAACTTACTATCGAAAATAGCTCCAAGATATTTGGATTCATGTCCTAGGAAGGTGGTGGCCATTGTATTGGATATTGAATTCTCTTTCTTTTTTACCAAGTGAAAATATTTGGTAGTTACTTTTGCTTAAATTGAGTGTCATCAAATTTGATGTATTCCATTCATGTAGTTGATTTAGAGCTTTAAGAGCAGAATTTTGAATTTTTTCTCTATGTCTGTAAGATCCGGAAGTCCACAAAACTATATCATCTGCAAATAGTGCTGTTTTCATGTTTGATTCCTCTAATAGGGAGGGTGCTACCTGGAGAAAAATGATCGTATTTTAATATTCTATCTTCGTAGTGTATCCAGCTATTTGCTGACAACACGTGTTCCACTATGTTTCACTATGAATTTCCTCTTCTTACAAATGAAGGATAAAAAACACGATGCTGGTTGTATCGTATTTTAATAAAATTATTTAAATACAGTTGCATGTTAAACGAATTATCCTTGAACCAAAAAGGAAGTTCTCTGGACCAAATGATTATAGTTTAATTATTTCATTACTACATAAACATACTCTCAAAATTGTAGTACGCCATTCCAGGGACACTGTGAAAGCTGCTGTAAACCGATCCAAAATATCTTCGTTTCTTATATACCCGACAGATAATTTTTTCTCCGACAGTTTCACACACATAATTACACAACCTAGTGGTACCTACATTTTGCACTAGGAGGGAAAGAGAAATGTTATCTATTAACTTAAACAGTCATGTCAGGCATACCTAAAAAAAATCCTTAACAAACCAAACCTAACCTGTCACTGATCCTCAACCATGCGAAAACTTGGATTTCTATCTATATATCTTCCTACCTACCAGAAATGTATATGCAAGGCATATCAAGAGCCCGAACAATCCAAACTTAACCTGTCAGTAATCTTTGGTCTTACGAAAAACTTATTTCAGCTACCTACCAAAAATGTGTAGATGCAAGGCATACCAAAAGCTCGAACAAACCAAACCTAACCTGTCACTGATTTTTAGCCTAACGAAAACTCGGCCTTCTATCTACCTACCTATTTACCTACCAAAAAGCGTATTTGCAAAACAAACCAAAAGCCTAAACAAACCAAACATAACCTGTCATTGATTGTTTATTTGAATCCTATAGATTCAAAATCCCCTATATCCACTTTCATGAATTTTGACAGTAACTGGCAGCAAATATAGGGAATTTTCATCCTAAATCTGACTTTTAACAAAGTTTAGTTTTTAATTTAGTAGCTCTTTGAATTCAAACTACATAAATCATTTGAATTCATTCTTAGCAAGCAATATGTGGCATAACTCAATTATGAACAAAATGGTCTTTAGGGGGTTTTCAATCTAGAGGATTCATTTCTCTGTTTAGATATTGACAGCACTGCTATACCCCATACCAGTACAATATTATTATGCAGCTGCACACTTTCCTTTTACTCTTGTCGCAACCATGACAATGCGATAAAACAATATCCAACTTCCGCAAGTATTTTAAAAACAAATTTCACTGTAAAATGGAAATGAAAAAAGGAAGAGAGAGAGAGAGAATGCTGCCCCCTGGAAATTACTGCTCTAGCAACTGCCTAGGTTGCCTAAAATCCGGTACTGTTGAGGGGTTAAGCAACAATCAGCAGTCAACAAGTTAAACTGGAAAAATTCGTGAGTGTAATTGAGTGAAGAGAGAAAATTCACAATGTCAGGGCATATGCATCGCAAACAAGGGTGGGAGTATAAGCAATGGGTAGCAAAAGAGAGATCACAATTGTTACTATAGCAACCAACATGTTATTTTTTTTTAACCTTAGGAGAAGGGCGTGTAGGCAAGCACCGCAGCCTTAACCTTACTGTGCAACCTCCTTATGTTGGAATGATTGTTGAAGTCCATTTAGGATTGCTCTTCGATGCAATGGCACCATGCATGATTCACCGCATGGTACCATCATATCAACTCAGGCACAGCATTCAGTTCTGACTGGAGACCATTCCTCTGCCTGCTTGTGATGTTATTCTGCAGCCTCCTCAAATCGATGACATCTGTTCGCAATTCATGTTCTTGAATCTGCTGCATTCTCAACCAGAAGAATATACAGCCATCGATTCCATGACTCACCAAGGCGCCATCTATCCGAGGGAGCTACACTCCCCCAGTCACCCACAGTCTGCTTATTAAAGCCCCTGTGGCTTCTCTGGATATGTGCAGTTCCTGCAGACAAATGGCATCTGTAGGTGGATCCTGGAACCATGTTCGCCATGTCCTCCTGGTCAACTTATAATTATTAAAAAATGATACTAATGAAGATAAAATACTCGCGTATGTGGTACCTACAGTAAGAGGTTACGTCCATTTTCGGTTTTCCCCTTCAAAATTTTCTAGAGCTCCTTCAGTGGAGCAGCGTAACCCGGAGTGAGACTAGTGGCCAACAGGCTTGGAGCTCACATATTTAGTTTCTTACAGCCCCCAACCCCTTGCAAGGACGCGTTTTGCGTACCTTTAAATTTTTTCTCCCAATTATCCCCTTTCGATTTTTCGATAAAATAAGTCTGAAGTCCAACGCTGAAAGTTACCCAGCAATTCTGCTTTGAGTGGATGAGGGAAAACCTCGGAAAAAACCCCAACCAGGTAACTTGTCCCGGGCTTGCTCATTTCACGATCAGGAAGGCTAACCGTAATCCACAGCAGTGGACAACCAACATGTTTACTCTCAATGCATACAAAATGGCGACCTGTGATAAATAAAATTATACCCGACTACTTAATGTGAGTGCATTTCTTCATTCATATACCTTATATTCAACATCCCATCCCAAGAGACATATTCATGCATAAAACTTGTGGCTATCTCTCTGATACAGCCTACTCCAATTTCTTTTCGGTTTCACAGGGAGTACTTTTCGTAGGTCACAAAATCTTGCAGCAATTGAAAATATGCCTTTAGTAATACTAAATACTTCCATAACGGGTTTTCCTTTTTTCAATGATAACAAATATTACACTACTTCAATGATAACAAATATTACACTACTAACAGTATTTATCCAAAATTCTTAAATAAATTTGTACAGAATTCCTACTAGTATCGTAAGAAAGAACTATATTAATGTCTTTCAGCACTACAGCACTTTTTTTTTTCAAAGAAAACTTCAATATTAACATAACAACAATATTGCAAATATAATTTTCTTTAATGGGAAAAAGTACATAAATTCTACACATAATGAAGAACAATTTGTAGGTTTAAAATCTTAAAATGGTTAATAAAAAAATTATTACGTTTAGGGAACAGTGAAAAGACACTGGTCATTGACATCAGTAACAAAGGAAAGGGAAATATTTTGCAGTGAATTTGGAGTAGGATTTTTTAGTAAAAAGAATAAAGGCGTGGTGGAATCAGCTGATATCTCAATTTTGTCACAAATTTAATGCGATTCTACAGGACCAAAAATATATAATTACCATTACTGTATCTGGTAAAAACAATACAAGAACTTCTTGTGATTAATGGTAGTCACATCTTTCTATTTTATAATATGACGTTCATTTTTAGTCATTACCGAGAGCTGTGATCAGAACTTATGCTTAATGAAAACAGAAGAACTTACCTACATTGTAAAACACAATGAAAAGTTTAGTCTGTGTATTCTCTCTCACTCAAAACGTTTCTTTGTCTTCCTGTCATTTCCTCTTCTTTCCTTCATTAAGCTTATATGTAGTAAAGATTTACAATTTTAAAAAAATTCTTTAAAACGATTTTAAGTAAACCAGAATGTATCTGAATACATTATAAATGAACATACAATTATTTCATAAGGCATATCGAATGTATATGCCATTAGGAAAGTCCGAGATAACAGAGAGGGTTTGGAATTGAATGGGTTACATTAGCTGCTTGTTTATGTGGATAACGTGCATATGTTAGGATACAATCCATAAACTATTAGGGAAAACACGGAAATTTTACTTGAAGCAAATAAAGAGATAGGTTTGGAAGTAAATCCCGAAAAGACGAAATATATGATTACGTCTCGTGACCAGAATATTGAACGAAATGGAAATATAAAAATTGGAAATTTATCATTTGAAGAGGTGGAAAAATTAAACGCAGAATAAACATGAAAAATGTCTGTTATCATTCGGTTGAGAAGCTTTTGTCATCCAATCTGTTCTCAAAAAAGCTGAAAGTTAGAATTTATAAGACAATTATATTACTGGTTGTTCTGTATGGTTGTGAAACTCGGACTCTCACTTTGAGAGAGGAACAGAGGTTAAGGGTGTTTGTGAATAAGGTTCTTAGGAAAATATTTGGGGCTAAGAGGAATTACATTGCAGGAGAATGGAGAAAGTTACACAACACAGAACTGCACGCATTGTATTCTTCACCTGACATAATTAGGAACATTAAATTCAGATGTTTGAGATGGGCAGGGCATGTAGCAAGTATGGACGAATCCAGAAATGTATATAGAATGTAAGTTGAGAGGCCGGAGGGAAAAATACCTTTGGGGAGGCAGAGACGTAGATGGGAGGATAATATTTAAATGGATTTGAAGGAGGTGGGATATAATGGTAGAGAGTGGATTAATCTTGCTCAGGATAGAGACCGATGGCAGGCTTATGTGTGAGAGGCAATGAACCTCAGAGTTCTCTAAAAGCCATTTGTAAGTACATAAGTAAGATATATGGAATGTAAGAAAAGAGCATTATTTTTAATATACTTATTTCAATAAATATTCCATAAAAAAGCTATGTTCTGAAGTCGTAATGTAATCAAATCTGTTACGAAATAGATTGTTAAATTTCAGGTATTAACATGAAAATATAAATTCATTTGTAAAGAGATTAATGCATTTCTTTTGCTAAAATAGTATTATTAAACTTCAAACAACAAAGAAAAGAATAATAATACCAAGAATACGGTAGACTTAACTTTTCAACTTCCCTCAATGTTCTAAATTCGATTATGTACAAATTATTTTTTGTCTGCAATCATAAAGATTAGAAAGTTCAATTTACAATATTTATTTTTCAAAACTTTGGAAAATAACATCATTCAGCACCATTCAAAATAGAATGCAAGTAACTTGTTATATTAATACCTTATAAAATCTGACTTTAAAACAGTACAGTACAATATATACAAAATAATACTACCTAGTTTCACATATCGTGTCAAAATATTACAACTGGAAATAATTGCAATATAATACAAATCACAACCATGGAATTTCTTTTCACAAAAAATCCACTAAGAAACACCATTGTTTTCAGATCTATGTAGTATATATATGCTAAGTAGAAATTTTCTAGGGCTGCCCTTTTCCATTTCAGTAGTACCACATGCATCAGAAATGACATTACACAGACTGGAAGTGGATTTAGCAGTCCAAAGCAATGATATCTGCTTAATATACTTATCACCAGGATAGTATCATGTGAGCAATAGAGGTCGGCAAAGTTTTGTTTAGTGTTGTTTTTCCTATGACACTATGATATTCTAAATATACCGTAGAAGAGGGTAAAGTCGATCAAAATTTTGCAATTTTTTAATAATATTGAGGTTATGCAATGGAGCAAAGTTCCTCAGAAAATAGCATTTTGTCGTCATATCCTTCACTTATGAAGGCACATTACAAGAATTGAATTACAATCTATAAAAAACTGATTTTCTTTATTTGACTTATGATAGAAGTTACCTACTTAAATAGGGTAAAGTCGATCACCATTGAATTTTTAGTTTAAGATCGATTTTAAAATATTGTGGAGTAAAGTCAATCACTGTTTATGTTTTTAGAAAACAAATTAAATGTATTACATATATTTTATTTGTTATAAGGGGTGTAAAAACAATAATAACACTAGTCTGCGATGAAATTGCTGCCTCCAAAGTTTTAATGTTTTTAGGATATTTTTAGCATGCTGAAATCAAATTCAAAGCCAAAAAGTTCCTATCACGTACCATTTTTGGTTATTTTAATTTTCTTATAATATATTGAGACAATTTATAGCGTAATTATTTAAACTGTAATACTTTAACATATGTAGGTTTAGTATGTTAGGATATGAAAACCAAATGTATTCAACATATTTTTAAGGTGTTTATATTGAAAACCAAGGACACTGGATGTTTCTTAGCAGATAGAGGGTGCAAGCACATAAGGAAGTTAGGGCGAAATAAAGTGCAGCCTTGTCATTATTTGTATTTGTGAAAGATAGAAATGTCAGCCACTCCTTGGTGAGAGGCTGAACTCAACTCGTCTAGTTTCTCTCAAATTTCATTAGTCTGCGTTCCATCTGGAAACGAAATGATATCAATTTGAAGCTTTATTGTGGAGTAGAATGTTGAAAGTTTTTAGTTCAGTAAGAAAGTATTTACCATGTTGCATCGAGGATGTCTAAATAATCCAGACCACTTTTGTTACATAACTTATTTAGGATATACACATTGCCTAAGCAGATTTTGTGAAAAAGTGATACAATGCCTATTTTAGAATCAAACTTGGAGACCAAAGTAAAGCTTGGGCACCACATAAAGTATGTAGGGTATGCACTGAAGAGCTTCGTCATTTGATCAATTGGAGAAGACCGTTGCTATCTTTTGGAGTACCTATGGTTTGGAGAGAGCAGTCGAACCATAGTAATGACTGCTACTTCTGTTCGTGTGATGTGAAGGGGTACGATTCTAAGTATAAAAATCAAATCGTGTATTCAGTTGTTCGGTCAGCCATTTTATCTGTGCCTAATATACCAATCCCTGTACGACCAGAAAATCTTAAACAAACATCATTCTATTGGTACTGACAACGTGAAATAGGTTTTAAATACTTTTTCTCCGAAGATGATAATCTTGTATATTGTAGTAATGTGAAAGAACTTATGCTAAAACTTGGACTTCCAAACTATGACCTAAGTGAATGTAGACTGTTCATTGATGCTTCCAAGCGAAGGTTAAAGGATTTCCTCCTTCATAATTGAAATATTTTTGCTTCACTGCCCGTTGCCTATTCGGTGATCCTCAAAAAATCATACACAAATTTGCAACTGCTATTATTGCGACTAGACTATAGGACCACGACTGGCAACTTTATTATGATTTCAAAGTTCTTACTATGTTGCTGGGTCAACAATCTGGTTTTACAAAATTTCCATGCATTGTTTGCCTGTGGGATAGTAGGGCACGAGTTGATCACTGGACTATGAAAGCCTGGCCACCTCGACAAAATTTGGAAGTCTGTTGTAAGAATGTTGTGCGCCAAAGCCTTGTGAGTTCTTCTAAAGTTGTGCTGCTATCTCTCCACATCAAGCTTGGCTTAATGAAACAGCTTGTAAAAGCTTTAAATAAGGAAGGAGACTGTTTTAAGTACATATGTGAGAAATTTCCACTACTATCTAAAGCAAATTGAAAGAAGATATATATTTAATGATCCTGACATAAGAAAACATGTCTGGTGCAGCATTTAAAAACAGTATGGATGAAAAGGAGAAATCAGCATGGATGTTGTTTTGTGAAATTATTTTAAAATTTATTGGCAACAAGGATCCTAATTACCGAAACATTGTGGCTAACATGCTTGAAGCATACAAGAAATTTGGTTGTAACATGAGTATCAAATTTTTCTGTTTTCTCAGCTAGATTATTTCGCCGAAAATCTAGAATTTTTCAGCTAAGAGTAAGATGAACGAATTCATAAGGATCTGGAGGAGTTCGAAAAAAGGTACCACGGACGGGGGAGCATCAGTATGCTTGGTGATTATTGTTGGATGTTAAAGCGTGATATACCTGAAGAGAAACATAAAAGAAAGAGGAACAGGAGGACTTTCTCAACTAAGAAGCAAGTGGTGTAATTTTTGTGTGATACATTGTGCTAATTTATACATCCAATAGTGAAGTAAACAAGACAAAACAAAGCAAAAACACTCTAGTGACATGTATGAACAACCATATATATAATTTCAGCAAGCTGTGTCTTTTAAATATTGTTTTTGGATTTGAAATAAAAAAGTGAAATGAAAAAGTTTGTGTTGAAATTCAGGTATTTATAAAATACATTTAAAGTGATTTTGCGAACAAACCTGACGTGATAGAAGCAAACGGATTGAAAATTCGGATTCAGCACATCGATATTATATAAAATCACATTACTTAGTTTAGGCAACAAACACAAAGTTGAAATTCGCAGGCTAGTGTAATCTTCAATATATGCCTATAGCATTATATAGTGTATCTTTTGTTACTGTGATCATACTATTCGACACAATTAGGCCTATAGGTCTCCACTGTACAATCGTGACTATGATTGCCAACTTATAAAACATAAAAACACATTTTAATACTTCACATACCAACAAACAAAGATTTAAGAATTCAAAATTTACATTGAAATACCACCCTTCAATTATAATCTAAAATGCAATTCAACATTGCTTAGGTTTATATCAGATGTTATTTGAAATCTTCCCCTCCTCATGTCACTTTAGAAACTATGTTATTCCCATAGTCAGGTACAGAGGGGTGTACAAAATATGTTCTTTTGGCAGTGCTTCTCTTACGCAAGAAATTCACCATAATTTCGTCTTCCTCTTTCCCCACTATTCCATCAATATAAGCTATACTATGACACTTTTCTGTTTATAAGTGTTAGTTGGAGGTATTTCGGTGAATAATTTATTCTTCCTGCTGGTCCTATCTGCTTCTAGTAGGTCGTTGGCATGATCGACTTAACCCTACAAAGGTACAGGTTTTCTTAAAATAATAAGTTTCAATACTAACATTTACGAACTGCAAAACTATTATTTCAGGATACAATCTCAACGAAAAGTACTTACGTATACTTCCTGTCTCCTTTCACTGCTAACTATAATTTAGAGTTTGTAACACTTTGTTTTCATTTAAGAGAAAAAGTTGAAAATAACAATTTTCACTTCAACGGTAATTACACAGTGTTCCCATTGTTGGCATTCGCAGGCTTTTTGTTGTCCCTCTCGCTTACATTTGCAATGTAAGGCAATGAAGTCAGCATAACAAAATTTTAACAAGTAAATGAGAAAATATATAATTTTCAATAAAAATCGCAAATGATCGATTTTACACCCTCTGATTGACTTTACCCACTTCCACGGTACCGTACTTAATTGATACAGAGAATGGACTTAATTTTAATGAGAACGGTAAAGGCAGCCAAGTCTATTCCAATTTAATTTCATAACTATCAATGTCAATACAATCTGTTACATTTCCACACAAACACAAAACTGGTCCATTGATATATCACGCAGTAAAATCGAAATCTGGACCTTCATGAGGTTATTAACATGCCGTACAGAAGTGAAACCTTCTCTCCCGTCTCAGTAACTCAAATGGCTCAGATATATGTATGGCATGCGGAAGGGAGCAAGGCTTGAGCCTCATTTCTATGAATTTTTTTTATTTACTAAATAACATTAAAATTGAGTTTTACAGAGTCTTGGAACTGATGTTTCAGTCTATCTAACAAAAAGAGGAAGTGGAATAATTACTGTCCAACTTCTATCATCAGTTATTTTTAGTCTTCACCTGACCCAAAAAAAGAAGAAGATAGTTTTTGTCCTCCCCAAACAAAATAAAGATAACCGAACACAATTATGAAAAAAAAAAGTCTCTAAAATTCCTTTGTAACATCATTCTGATCATAAACTAATCTCCCACCGTAAGTTAGTTTTCTGTCTATTCGTACTTCCTAATAATGCCTCAACTTTTTTGTATCCTAGATTTTCTGCTGTTCCCTTTAAGCATTTTCCTAGGAAATTCTCCTGCTGGGACCAGGTGTTAGGACAAGATACTGGTGATTCACAAGGTCTAATTCCATTTAACACGTTTTTCGGGAAAGTTACAGTATAATTCAACTACTCCCTGTTCTTAGCTATAACTTTCCTAAGAGTTTGATTACTTTAAGTAAAGTCTCTTTAAACACGATATATAAATTGTCAATAATATTCCTTATAATAACAATGTCATCAGTACAGTTCATTAAATCTAGTTTCTTCAGTATGTAGCTAAGAACTTGTTCTTTCCTTTCAGAAAAACCACTTTGTCCTCGCTAGATATCTAATAGCTCCCTCCGAGTAGGCTAATCTGTGCTTAAACCTGAAAATAAATACATATCTGAAAGTGGCGAAAAGAGACAGCTGAATTTTCTACTGCTCAATAAGGATCTTCCAGCTATCTTTTACCTTTTAACTCTTGTAACATTACTTCAAGGTCAAGCCATAAGAGTTGGGCAGTAATTATTATTCCCCTTCTTTTTTCAAGCAAACTGAAACATTGGTCCTAAGACTTTAAAACACCACAAAAAAAAAAAAATCTCTCTCTCTCTGTTGGATGAGGCTCCACATGACAGATGGCTGAGCATCTGAGCTACAAAAGGCCATGCTTCTCAGCAGCATGTCAATCTGCTTATCAACGTTTGTGTGAATCACGTTATGAAATAACCTCCAAGAGTTGGCCCATTACTTCTTTCTGGTACTGTACACTGAACAGAACTGTGCACCAAGCCCAGGGCGAATACGTACCTCTGACAACTTTGTCTCTGATGTACGTATGTAAAATTGGTCATACATTTACTTAAAAATTAATCACTCAGCCTCCTATAAAATTGAGTACTGGGTCTTTCCCGGGGGTAAAAGGCGGTCAGAGCGTGGTGCCAACCACAACACCTCATTCTAGTGCCGAGGTCATGGAAAGCATGGGGCTCTACCTCCATGCCCCCCAAGTGCCTTCATGGCATATTACGGGAATACCTTTACCTTTTTTTTTTTTTTTTTTTTTTACAGGATATATCTATCTGTTATGGTAACAATGATTATTACAGGAGAAAAATTTGCTCCAGCGCTGGGGATCGAACCTGGGTTCTTGGTTTTAGAGGAGGGGGATTCGATCCAGTGGATTGAACTTCGGTGTAGCACAGTGATTAGAGCACTTGGTACGTAAAACCAAGGACCCGGGTTCGATCCCAGGCACCGGAGCAAATTAATAATCATTATTACCATAACATATATATTCTGTAGAACCAAAAATTAATCTTTACGTAGATTCTTCGCCCAACAGTGCATATTATTGTGGAATCCCAGCCACCAAGTCACTCAGTTGAGTGCGCTCCTTGTATAATGGCAGTTGACTTAATATATCAATGGCTGAGAACCAGACTGTTCTAAGTCCAACTTTTTGTAAGAAAGAAATCTGTGTTTCATTGTGTTTCAGTTCTTGTCTGCATATATGAATCAAACAAAATTGTAAATATTCCTCTCCATTAGGTTGCTATGAAGCTATTCCCAGTTTTTTCTTGAAGCTTTGAATGTCAGGAGCTTAAAATAGCTCTCTTGACAAAAAAAAAATTAGTAAAATGGACTTGGAACAGTCTGGTTCTGAGCCATCGATATGTCAACATATCGACCCTCACATGTATTAACATTGTAACTCACTTTCTTCCATTTTTCAGGAGAAGCAAATGAAGTTTTAAAATGATCGTGTAAATCAGTGTATACAGATAGTAACAATAAGATTTTACATACGATTGGGAAGGTTTAGAGCTACAATGATGTTACTGGAAGAAAAAGAAACAATTTAAGATCATATTAACTAGCATAACTCAAAACCATAAAAAATTGAGTTACAATGTTAGTATTTGGGAGGGTCGATATATGTCGAACTTGCAGTCAGAACACAAAAGGAAAAAAAACACTAAAGGAGGGGGATTCGATCCGGTGCTGTGGATTGAACTTCGGCATAGCTCAGTGATTAGAGCATTTGGTATGTAGAACCAAGGACCTGGGTTCGATCCCCAACGCTGGAGAGAAATTTTTTCCTCTAATAATCATTGTAATCATTAATAATCATGGTCATACGTTGCCAAGGTAATTTGTTAGAAATATCTTCTTGACCAGGCCCAAGCATTCAGTGTGTCTTTAATATTCAAGTGACAGCCTAGCTGTTACCAGAGGCAAGTGCTTCTACTGCTTACATTACGCATTTCCAGTCAAATATAATCGCTTTGGACCACTGAAACAATTCTCGACCTGTGTAACATCATATCCGATATACACCAAATACCCTTCACCAACAAAACCCACACTACTTTACAAATCCTTTGTGTGACTAGTCACCCACATTTGGTAGTATACATATGCATATATGCAAAATTTGACAGGGAATTTAAATGCGTGAAACGTCTATACTCAAATTTCAAGTAATAAAATATAATATTATATACCTTCTGTAACACTAGTGTATTTTATTTGATATTCATCTATAAAAACCCATAACCCTATACCCAATATTTCCACGACTATTATGTGAAAAACCTCGAGGCATATTAAATAGAGAATGAAGCGAGATGACCATATGGAATGTCACTTACATTTCAGTTTCCATGGTACCACGAGTGACGTCAGAGTAAACTTTTCATTTAAAAAATGTTACAGTTTTTCTTTTTTTTTGTACCTTGAACATAGACGTTTCACGTCAAAGTAATTAATTGTTAGTAGGTACAGTGGTTTCCAATGCTTTACAGGCCCTGGAAAAAGCAAAACAAGATCTCAATTAACGTGAATTATTCACATTTGTTCTCCCATTTCTTGTAATCACGTCACATAAAAGTTCAATTCATTGGAACTTTGTTTACATACACGTATTTAAAGGAAGTAATGAAACTCCCGAAACTCACAAAGAAATTAAAGAAAGAAAAAACAAGCAAAATAAAAAAAGGAAAAAGGAAGGAAAGAAAGAAAGAAATCTTTCTACTGCATTGAATATGAAACCATAAGAACTACTCGTCCTCTAATTCCATTTAATACTATCTATTCAAGATATATTGTACTTATAAAAAATATATTTCAGTAGTTGTATTACCTTGACACTGACTTTCGGTAATCTTCTATCCTTTTCTTGTGCTCATTTGTAGCTAATTCCAGTTTATTTTACATATATATGAAACAATTTCTATTCGCAATAACTGATATGGACACAGCTTGATCTGTTAAGTGATACCTATGAAAGGAATTTCAGTCATGAAATCAATCAATCCCTTCAGTCTGAAATTTGGCACTGGAAAAAATACCAGACAGCCAAGAACTGCCATTTATTTATTTATTTTTTTAGTTGGTTATTTAATGACGCTGTATCAACTACGAGGTTATTTAGCGTCGATGAGTTTGATGATAGCGAGATGGTATTTGGCGACATGAGGCCGAGGATTCGCCATAGATACCTGGCATTCACCTTACGGTTGGGGAAAACCTCGGAAAAAACCCAACCAGGTAATCAGCCCAAGCGGGGATCGAACCCACGCCAGAGCGCAACTTCAGACCGGCAGGCAAGTGCCTTAACCGACTGAGCCACACTGGTGGCCTACTGCCATTTATTTATAATTAAGGAGCGGATTCCTATGTAATTAAATATTATTTTGCGTGTGATAAAACACAATTAACAAAGTTAAAAATTCCGAACATGAAGTTTCAAGTTTAAAACCCGAATTTTATTTCACATAAAAACACATATTTTCACAAAAAAATTATGTAAATACATATTTTCAGGAAATCTATTATAAACACATAAATCTTGGAGTTTTTTTTTTTACTTAAATAATTTTTTTACAAGAACTTCTAAACATTTTAAAACTAAATCAATTATGTAACTCAGAAGTACATTATCTTTTTAAGAATTCTTGGTTGCTTCGTGTTTCTAAGCGCTGTGTGGTATATCTGTGATCCATTTTTGTAATAGTATTGCCTAAAGTTCTGAGAACTGCTAGGCAGCATATCAGTGTTATTATTAGAGAATAAATTAACATGGACAAGGAGGAGAGATCTTGCAACACATAATTAGAAATGTTTATTGTTGCTGAAGGTGATTTCATTCAACGCTTTATTTGTGAAACACAACAGATAAGAGCTCGGGTATGAACATTATTTAATTTAAACAAATCTCTCGCCTCTCGCTCATGTCCATCAAGTAAGGCAATACGTCTTGTTGTGATTCCCTGTTATCGGCTTCATCAATCGATATCATTCAAGATATACTGAAAGATGGTTGTTTAAAAAACGATTTGGCTTTCCTATTAGCAAATCTAAGCTTTTTGTGTGACTCCATAAAAAAAAACTAGAAACATCCAAAAACCTGTTGTCTGAAACAGAGAGGTGCGTGCCGTGAAAATTAAACTAGACTCGCTACCAAGTCCAGAAGTACAATTACTAAGGGACAAATTCCAGAATGTGTTTGGGAAAAACAGTGGATATAAAAAAATGTGTAAAGTTGGTCAAGTATTGGAGGGTGTGCCTGTAGGTGAAATTGACGGTGTATGTGTTTGTGACATTACTCTCTTTAAATATGCACGTCTGACGTCCTGTGATGTGGAAAGATCGTTTTCACAGTATAAGTCGTTGCTCAGAGATAATCGGCATGCATTTGTGATGGAGAATTTGGAGATAACCTTTGTTGTTCACTGCAATTCTCAGCCAACTACTAGCACTCAAGTGTGGTTGGTGAGTACCTAGTAACATTTTTTTTTTTTTTCAAGGTAAGTAAGGTATTTTTGTCATATTTAAAAATATATATATATTTTTATTTTTAGCAAATATTTTCGTACTTTTTAGCACATAAAAAATAAATATATTTAAATTTTTAGCACATAAAAATCCGCTCCCTATTTATAATAAACACTGAAATGGGGATTCCAATGGGCCAAAATTCATTACATATTATTTCTACATAACAATGCAGCAGCAGCAGCAGCAGCAGCAGCAGTAGCAATAATAATAATAATAATAATCATAATCATAATCATCATCATCATAATAATAATAAAGTACGATAATGGTTGTAATGACAATGATGACATACAGTATGAGGACACTTAAAACTACCACCTTCAATATCTCCTATACTATTACCGATACCGACAATAGTCCCTCACCCTGTATATGACAGCTATGTAAATGATACTTCTGATTATTCCTATTCAGGACTTACAACATCAAACTTGAGTAACTTTCATGTTACTCGACATTAATTAAATGAAATTAGCTCAAGAAGTAGCCATGCATGTGACCCATCCTTCAGTTAATTTCGATTACTTACTACGAGATTTATCCTGCAAAGATGTTGATCCTTGAATCTGTCATACTTTTTGGCAACTAGAAATATTATTATCAACAGGCAGTTTTTAAGTTCGATAGTATTTGTGCTGCTGTGAACAAATCAGTTTGGCGGAAATGTTTCAAAGTAGTGGGTCGAGTGCAAGGAAAACAAATTACAAACATGTGGACTCTAAAGTACAGAAGGGAACCAAACTGGCTTCCATCAGAAACAAATAAGCTATTGGATCTAGCACAGATCTTATTTTCATGTAAAAGAGATCAAGAGAACAGTTGGTATGACCTTGCAACAAAAAAAGTTGCGTAGGAATAGATCAGGATACAGTACACCGTGTCTGGGCTAGAGGTATCAAGAAATAACTGTTTACCATTTATTAACAGAAGGATATTTTATTATTATATGTGTGACATAGGATGCAGAAACTCTCTAAGATTTTATTTTTATAACAACAATGCTAGAAATCTATACAACAAAGCGAGAAAATTGATGAAAACAAAAAACATATGATTTATCATTGCAATTTATGTCGCGAATTGCTAACAGTCAACATTAACCATTCTAATTGAACAGAAAATGTAGACATAGAGTTCGACGCCAATTTCATCTATAATTCAACGTGGATCCACCTACATCGAAATCAATTTTGCAGTGGGATAGATAGGATCCTTGAAAACAGAAAAAATCCCCCCCCCCCAAAAAAAAATAAAATCGAAGAAACAGTAAAGGCTGGTTCACAATAAACCGGAAACGACAATCGGAACGAAAATGAAAACGGTAAAATTGTTAAAATGTGTACATTTAAATGTGAGCATTCACAATTAACAAAAAGCTTGCCGGAGCCCGGGATCGGGAACAGAGAGTTGGCCAAGTTTCAACTTTGGTGTTCACGTTTCCGATCACAGCCCACTAGATTCATTCTATTGCCATCTGAAAGCTATTTTGTCGTCGTATATTTTGTAGCAAGAAGACCGTGACATAACTTATGCATTATTTTGTTCTGTGCTGTGCATCATGGAGCAAGTTTTATTTGACGAGATTCTAATATTGAGTGTTGAGGAAAATCCTCACGTTTACGACAAGCGGAGCGCCTCGTATAAAGATGAGAAAATGAAGGAGAATACGTGGCTTTCAATAGCTGCATCTTTGAACACCGATCGTAAGTGAATCATATTTTATTACTGTATTGGTTGTATTACACACTACATATTCATGCTTCAATTCAATAACTACTGTTGTGTTCATTTTTGTTCTATTACAAATGTTTCTTCTCTAATTATTTTACGTTATGGTAGACTTAAAATAGGTTGTGATAATAGAGATGCATGCGCATATTTATAGTAACGTTGAAATTTTGAAGTTGGTTAACCTGTGTTTATGTTGGCTGCCTTGTACTCATGAGAGAACGCCATTGATCAATTATACACAACTAACATCAGAATGCGTAATATCGACTTTACATATCGATATGCATAGTCGTCTACATTCTCGGTTTATTGTGAATAAAAAATTTTCATATTCACTTTCTCTGCTTCTTGTTTTCACTCTGGTTCTCGTTCCCGGTTTATTGTGAACCAGCCTTAAATTGTATATGAACTACATTCAACTGGAGCCCAAGGAAGTCCATTAGTCAGGCTAGTCATCCATCAGTTACAGATTCCCAAATCAACTGTTCATGACATTATTCATAAACGACTCAAACTACGTGCATATAAGCTCCAGCTTCTTCACTGCATTTGGCCGAACGATAGAAGATTAAGACAAAATTTTGCGACTGAAATTCTGCAACACATTGACGAAAACCCTTCATATCTTGAGGAAGTAGTATTCAGTGATGAAGCCACGTTCCATCTCTGCAGTAAAGTTAATAGTCTTAACTGTGGCATATGGGGGTCTGAGAACCCTTGTGCTGTAATGGAACACCAAAAAAAACAAGGAAAAAGTTAATTTTTGGATGGGGTTAATGCACAATGCTATTATTGGTCCATTCTTCTTGCTGGAGAAAACCGTCACCGGGCACAGTTACTTTGATATGCTAGAAAATTTCACTGTGCCTCAAATCAGCAAGTCAATGCATGCACTTCACTTTTTGCTGTGGTGGCCACATTTTACATTTAATTAGAATGATTAATGTTGACTGTTAAACTCAATAGACATTTACAACTAGATTCATTACTTTCTGCAGACGATTTAGCTCTGGTGGCATCCTCAGAAGATGAATTACAACGTTCAACTTTTAATTTTAACAAAATTGGAATTAAATATGATATGAAAATCAATAAAGAAAAAACTAAAATTATGGCCTTCTGCGGAAAATACCCTGTGCCTAGCAAAATATGTTTAGATTCAAAAATATTAGAAAGGATAAATTATTTTACATATCTCGGATACACATTATCTTTTTTCGATGAAGTAGACATTTCACAGAAAATTTCTAAATACACCAAAACAATGGGGATAATTAACACCATTATGAAACCTTCCCTAGTACAAAGGCATACTCGAATTCGCCTTTACAAGATCTTGACAAGACCTGTACTTTGTTATGGCGGTGAGGCATGGACACTGAGGAAGAAAGACGAAAGCAGAATAATGGCTAATGAAATGAAATTTATGAGATATACAGCAGGATATACGAAATGGGATCACAAACGCAATGAAGATGTGATGGAAGAATTACAACTAGAACCTGTAATTAATCACGTAAAACATTATCGGAACAACTGGATAAATCATCTGCATCGCATGCATAGGGATAGAATCCCAAAAGTCATGCTCCACTATCATCCAAACGGGAAGAGATCTCTCGGTCGTCCAAAGAAGCGCTGGATTGAAAATTCAACTGTGAGATCGTAACAGGCCATTTGGTCTAATACTTGAAGGGAAGAAGAAGAATGTTGACTGTTAGCAATTCGTGACGTAAGTCGGAATGATAAATCGTATTTTTTTTTTTTTTTTTTCAATTTTCTTGCTTTGTTGTATAGATTTCTAGCTTTGTTGTTATAAAAATAAAATCTTAGAGAGTTTCTGCATCCTGTGTAAGACATATACTAATAAAATATCCTTATGTTAATAAATAGTGAACAATTATTTTTTGATACCTGTAGTCCAGACACAATGTACAATTCAGATACGAATTTCACTTGTCAGAAGAAAATAAGCTATTAGATCTAGTACAGATCTATTTTCCTGTAATACAGAAATTAATACTTAAAATCAAATAAAAGTCTATGATTGTTAAAAAATCAATAAAAATTGGCATCTATAATTTCAAATTGCAACAGTTAAATCTGGAACTCAGGGGCAGAAAAACACAGACAACCTACATCATTCGAAATGGAATATAATGCAGTCATAATCCGTGAGTCAACCATTGAGAACCACTGTAACATCGATATTTTGTTAATTCGAGAACATACGCAATTCTGGGTATATTCACCTCAGACAGCACTCTACAGTATTTTCTCCTTTGACAGTTATCGTTATCACACACAAGACGTTAGGAGATTAATTAGAAATCTATGCAAGTTCATCAATTGTCAATCAAAATATAAAGATCCACAAAAGATAACCATGATATATTATTACAACTTCAAAGAAAACACTACAATTGTTGTCTTTCATGTTTTTTCAAAATGCACAAAATATGAAATCAAAACTTGTGAAATACATTTATTTACTGTATAAATATATTGGTTCTCACATACTTTCTACACTGAAATAAAAATATGAAAGACACCCAACCTGATATGTGATTTATTTCTTCCGAAAAATTCCAGGAATGTTGGGCAGATTTGTTGGTCGATTCATAGCAGGTTTATTCTGGAATATCTTGGATACTCTCTGCTTCATATCTTCTACTCCCTGACCAACATTGGCAGTTGCCATTGCGAGACTTATACTGCCAGATCTGAAATGATGCGCCATTAAAGTCATCAAGCCTTGCACATGCCACAAACTGCTTACAAATTGCATTATTAATTCTAGAATCAGCAGTAGCCATTATTCGATCTTATGTATTTGCAGTATTAAGTACCTTATATTCTAGAGAAGTAAATTAATGACAAGACACACAAACCACCCATTTCATTTGGTTGATCAAAGTCCATGACCATAATGTGGAATACTAGCTTCAAGCTGCATATTATTCAGTAAAAGGAGTGGTCAGAAATAATTTAGAGAAAGATTTAAATTTGCTAACACTGTCCAACTTACTCAAAGCAGATCACAAATTAAATATAATTAATCAGTTTGTACGGCCAGGCCTAGTCTATTCTCTTCAAAGTACACCTTTAAACAAAATCCCCTCCTCTTTCCTAAATGATGTTGATGAGATGTTAAGAACAGCAGTAAAAGAAATAATTGGCTTACCTCATGACTGCCCAAATGATATGGTATACATCAAGAAATCATCAGAGGTTAGGACTGGTTAGAGCTGAATGGGAAGCTTACATCTAGCATTTTAATATAGCTCGAAGATTAATGAGAGTACAAGATGAACATTTGCACTTATGTAGGAATTTTCAGGAAGAGAAGAAAGAAGCAATATATCATTTAAATATTAAATTTGATGAAGACACCTTGTCCAAATGTGGTCATTGGTTTCGTAAGAAAATGCAGTGAAATTTCTATGAGGCATGGTGTAGATTACCTCACAAGGGGAAAGAGGTCGAAGTTTATGGTGACTGTCCCAAAACAAACAAATTTGTGAATAAAAGGAAAAATCTCTCGTAACCCGAGTGGACAAATGCACTTAAAATATCCTGCAATGTATCAGCAGTTCGTTCTGTTCCTCGGAGGAGTCAGCAAACAGCTCTTTGCCACCAGCCTGGCTGTGAAGACATCGAGACCCTTGGCCATGTACTAGGGGTTTGCTTTGTAATGGGTAGGGACCTGAATTTTTAGCATCTATTTTCATCAAAATTAGCATCTATATTTCTCAAAATTAGCATCTATCTTTATCAAATTAGCATCTACTTTTTTCCAAAGGAAACTCTGTGCATTCTACCTTTCATTTCTCAAAAGATAACAATGTGCACAGTTCGGCGTTTTCCTCCAAATTATATCATCTGTCTGAAACAACAGCATCATACTGTGATAAAACAAGTTTACTGTCAACATTGTTTGTTGGTGTCCACAATACTTGCAAACGATATTCTCAAAATTCTTTATTCTCTGTTCTTAAAGCATTAAACACTTTCACTATGCCAAATTTTTCATTTTTCATCTGTTGTTCAGATAAGCTTCTTAAATGAATTGTATGTGCTTCGAATTTCTTGTTTTGGTATACTCGAAAATCCTGGAAACATGTCAGTATTTGATTTGTCAACATTGTTCAATAAAACTACATTCTTTGGCTAGAATGTCTTCGCTATAGCCTCAAAGTTCTTTCCACCAGGGTTCTTTTTCTTCAAAACTGACAGTTTATTCTTTGCCGACTGAGCAGCTTTGGAAAATAATTCGGATGTAGCTTTATTCAGTCGCGTGAAAAATAGCACTACTGATAAATCGCTCTCGTAATTTCGCAATTTGATAAGAAATTCGCATTTTTTCGCACTTTCATTTCCGCTAGAAAATCATGCTAAATCATCTTACAGACGATTTCGCAAATGCGTAATTTTCAGGTCCCTAGTAATGGATATATGCCTGGAAACAGGTTTTGCTTAGTACAGCACTGTTCAGAAAATGACAAGGGCAAGTAACAGCCCATTTAGCAGTGATTCAGCACATATCAGCTTTAGAAAATAAAATCTCATGACAATTACATAAATAATTTATTGGCTTAGATTGTAATAAGCATTGCAATATATATAGTAAGATACATTTTTTTTTACGATTTCTTCGTAATATAGGTATAGTGCATACATTTGTAACATAAATGAAGATTCGCTGTTCTAATGTGTACTGCATTGCCACAAAATAAACTGAACCATAGTGAATGGAAATCAGCTGTATACTATACTCTAATCTTCTGAACATCCCTTCAGCATGTGTCATCTCTCCATACTACGCAAAAGGCTGACAGCATTTACCTAAGCAAAACCTGTTTCCTGACATATGCTCTGTAAAAGTTCAAGTAAAAGATGTGTTCCTTTAGCCCTTCAAGGATCTCAGTGTTAAGGTGCAGATTTCTCATTTCAAGCAATGTATGTTACCTTGGAAGAAAATGAGACACTGATAATGATAACAGGACACAATAGCAACAGCAATACGTTGCTTTCAGTTATGCCTACTGAGTACTGTGACCAGCAGTTTAGTAAAGAGCAGTGATGTCAAAGCAAGCACATTTTTGTGACCTTGATGTTGTGCGTGGGCATCAAGCGCTAGTGTATGGAAGAAGGAAGGATTATGTATATGAATAAGCAGCCAGTTGGATTAAGAAAATAGTGATCCGCAAACTTCAAACAGAATGTTAAATTTTATGTCGTTATTTTTATATGGCTTCTTTCTGTTTTATGTTATCTATATTGTCTGCAAAACAAAAGTACTAACACCAATTTCTTAATATTCCAGTTGTGTTTTAAACGTTAATAACATAATAAAGAGTTAGGAATGAATATTCACATAAATTCCATAGTAGTACAACTATACTGTACTAAGTGAATGAAACATATCATTCATAAATAGAAAGAGATTGATTATGACATGATAAGTTGGAATTGATGTTGATGGTATCTTTAGCCTTGTAAAAGTAATGAATAAACTAATCAAAACAATATTATACTACAAAGCAAAGTTATCTTGGTATATGTTTTAACTGTAACTAATATTACATAACTAACCTCTTACCATATTATGCTTTTAAGGTGATATTGGTATGGAACTTCCTATCATCAGAATATTAAATTATTTTCTCGAAATCTGCTGAAGCTATAGAGCTGACATTTTTACAACACATGGACACATATCTTTTGTTTATGATGTAACAGTAGTTGCTTTGTTAATTCATGTCCTTACAAACATATTCCATGCAAATATTTTCAAAATTTTCAATACACTATCTTCAGTTACACGTATTTACGATATATTAGATTTACGAAAACACTGTTTCAGTACCTGTAAGACTACTAAATAAACATAACTGAAAATTTCACTTTTCTGTAAAAAAAAAAAAAAAGTTGAGAAAATATTTCTTTTCAATAAAAAAGCAAACTTGTGAAAAATGAGCATTAAAATTAAAACTTACATTCTTATAATGCACATAAGCCTATACTTCTCACACAAATCTAAAAATTAAGATGGATACAGTTTTAATAAGTTGTCTTCCCTTTATCCATTGAATCAGTGCTGGCCATCCCTGTACATGGCTCGACCAAGCGGCATATACTACTTCCTTTGTCTGTCTCTTTCCTTTCCACTGTAAAGTGTTCAGGCTATCCTGAGCTCTAAAGCGCACCTATGGGCATCAGTTGACATGACTGGTATAGGGCATCATACAAAAGCCATAGTGAATAGTTTCAGTAACTCACAACTAGAAATTTCAATAATTATTTTACACTCTTGCATTTTGTATTGACAGCAGAAATTTTCTATGCATATGTTATGACGTAAAATCTGTAAATCAAGCATAATCAAAGTAAGTTTTCATTTTACAAACACTAGTGGCTTCTTCATAATAGTACATTATGCAACGAGCCTATAATGATAGTAATTAAGAATCGAGTATGGATATTTATGAAACGAGCGCGAGTTTCATAATTTTCATACGAGCTTCTTAATTACCATTATAGGCGAGTCTCATACGACTTTTTATGCTCGACCATATTTCTAACTTGAAATTACCGGTATTCAGATGTATACATTTTATTTGTATCTAACAAGATCGGAAGTGACTTTGTTCTAGGTCGTGAATTGTGAGATGTGCGCAGATGCGAAAGTATTGATTTTTTCCGAGGAACAATAATGTCATTGACCTTGACATAGTCCCGTTAAACTTGATTATATTATAATATTATAACCTTGATTATTGAATTCGACATTAAAAAACGAGATGACAAATCGAATTTATTTGAATATTATTTACAATTAACGCTAATTATTATAGTAACAGAACATAACCGTCTGCGACAGTATTGGATTTCCAGCCTCCGTGACTTTTCGCTAATTCTCTTTCGATTGCATATCCGAGAATAATCGATGCTTGCGGTTTTATAACTGTACAAAGCTGACTTGTCATTGGCTGAACACATGTAAGCTGAGTTATCATTGGCTGAAGACCTGTACTTTAATGAGTAGGTGTACTTTAATGACATGCATTAAAGGACAGCTACCAGGTGTATAATTAGTACATTTCGGCATGGTCGAGCATAAAAGAATATAATACCCTTACTTCCTCAGTCTTATTCAACCAGAACATCTGCTATACCTTTCTGTAGGCCGTTGAACTTCAATACGAGATTCTGCTCCTTTTATCATGGCTTGCACAGTGTCATGATGAGATGACAGAGACTGACTGCTGATTGGTTCCAGATATCTGTTACATAAATAACAAAGTTCAGGGTCTTTGTGAGATTCTTAACCATAGCAATTTTTTTAAGCAAGGCATAATTAATCTTCCATTTATTCAATAATAATGATAATTATGATATAGATAATGATGCCGATGGTGATAGTGATCGTGGTGGTGGTGGTGATGATGGTAATGGTAATGGTATTTTGAAAATGTCGAAAAATTCAATTTAAAAACACCAATTTTCCCATTTCAAAATCCCACTTTCTGCACTTCGAACTCAACATAAAAGTCCATCTTACATAACAGAAGTTATCAGGTGCAGTACTTATCACCAATTTTAACGTTATTTGCTTACAAATTTGTCACTCAAGGCATAGTGAAACTCCTTAAAGTATGGCAGAGTTAAATCTTGAAGTAGGAAGAAATGGAGGGCAAATTTGAATGCTCTAATTAAGAACAAGGTATTTATGAGTTATAAATTTAAAAATTTGGGATTCCCATTTTACTTTCCTTTCCAAAGGAAATCATGCTCTTCAAAATCCATTGCTGCCAAACTAGATTTGAATATGAAAACCTAGGATCTCATGAAAAGAATGGTAATCACTACTGGGTGTTCATTTCAAAGTGTGTCATGACATCACTGTTGTTGGGTCACTGATTTGAAGCGAGTTTCAGCTGATATGTTAGAGAAGTTGCCTATTATTTAAGGCGTTCTTCAATCTGAACTTGAGAACGTGTACGGTATAACTTGAACATCGTAGCAACAGATGGCGGTCTGTACGGTCTGTGTGCTACCATAACCTCTTTCGAAAGCAAGTTGTACGCAGGGTATTTGTTACCATAGGTTGCGACGGTAACATTCCACAACACAAATCAAATGCTCCATGTCCATGTTGACCGTCGAAGTTAATGTCAACAAATACGTAAGTAATCGTCTTAACCCTCTCCCCATATCCCGACAGTACGTATTTCCAAACAGTTCACATTCCTGCCACTACCGGCGTTAAATCATGCTCTTCAGAATCCACTTGCTAGGCAACTTCTCTGCCTCACAGGTTATACACCTCTGCGGAAGTGTAGGAAGATTGAATTCTCTAGGCTCATCGGCTAGCCACATGACGGCATACAGCGAGCCATGACACATTTTGAACTGAACACCCAGTAGAGAATTCAATTCTGTCAGATTAGCAGAATTCTGAAGAGAGCTTAGTTACCATACCTAGAAGCATTACAAACTCATCCCCAATAACTTAATCATCATCATCATACATGATTTGTAATTAGTTTACAATTTATTATCATCTTATTTTTTACTGCTCAACAGAATATGACATAATCTTAGGGTAAAGAATTGATAAATTATATAGCTTTACTGTACCTAAGACCAGGAAGTAATGCAGTGCTGATACTCTGTTTCGAGAGTGTGCAGTACACAGCTGAAGAAAACGCTTCAACAAGAGCGACAGCTAGGTCCAGCTTTCTTGTCTGATTGGACATGTGCAATGCATATGCTGCTATTCCCGCTAGTTGAGGTAAAATAACTGCAAAAAATATGTTGAAAATCCAGTTTATAAATTCAGTATTACAATCATACCGTATTGACTCAAATATAATACGCACTCAATTTTTTGGACATGTGCAATGCATATGCTGCTATTCCTGCTAATTGAGGTAAATTAACTACAAAAGATATGTTGAAAATGCAATTTATAAAATTATCCCAATCATACCGTATTTAAATATAATAAGCACTCAATTTTTGGACATGTGCAAATGCTGCTATGCCTTAGCTGAAATAAATTAATTGCAAAAGATATGTTAAAAATCCAGTTTATAAATTCAATATTACAATCACACCGTATTTACTCGAATATAATACGCACTTCATTTTTGAACAAGTGCAATGCATATGCTGCTATTCCTGCTAGTTGAGGTAAAATAACTGCAAAAGATGTGTTGAAAATCCAGTTTATAAATTCACTATTATAATCATACTGTATTTGAATATAATACGCACTCAATTTTTGGGCATGTGTAAAATGCTATTTCTGTTAAGGTAAAATAACTGCAAAAATATGTTGAAAATCCAGTTTATAAATTCAGTATTACAATCATACCGTATTGACTCAAATATAATACGCACTCAATTTTTTGGACATGTGCAATGCATATGCTGCTATTTCTGCTAATTGAGGTAAATTAACTACAAAACATATGTTGAAAATCCAGTTTATAAATTCACTATTACAAACATACCGTATTTACTCGAATATAATACGCACTCAATTTTTTTGGACATGTGCAATGCATATGCTGCTATTCCTGCTAGTTGAGGTAATATTAATGAAAATGACTACAACTTACTGACAGTATGAATAATTAATTATCCACTACCCAAATTGCTCTTCATTATAATCTAACAGACATCAAGACATGGAATCGAAGACCCTAAAGGAGACATTTTAGTTATACGCAGCAGAATCAAACAACAACAATGGTAATAATAATAATAATAATAATAATAATAATAATAATAATAAAAGTAAACAGATTACTATTCCAGTAACTGCGAGTTAGAAAATGATTTGTAAATTTATTTTACAAAACAAATAAAAAATAAAGCACAGTCTTCAATGACAACTACATAATACCTCATTTCTATACCGACAATAAGAGTGGGTTTTCAATATAAAATTCACACAATAAAAGAAAGAAAATGTAGACATGTGCCTGTACACAAAAGTAACTTCAATACAGTATATCAGTGAATCTGTCAAGCAATACACTATCAGAATTCAATGAAAATTTAGTCATGGTTTTGATACCTAACCAACTGAAACAACCTCAAAAGAATTTAAAATAGAACCTAGAGACAGTGAAAAGCTGAAAATCGTTTCAGCTTAAAATCAAAGGCCACGAAAAGACAATGTTAGAAAATATTTGTCGAAGTGCTATTTAAGAACATTAACTCAGAACTCATGCAAGAAGTTAATGACACAAAGATTCATTTATTACCTACCTTCCTCTCTGAACCACGCTTCACATGCAGAGATTATGTGGCCCATCGTAGCCACTAACTGTAGCAACATTGGGTGGTTTTCACGAGTTAGTGGATCGGAGAGAAAGCTCTGAAGTTGCATGTAAGCTTTATCTTGAACCTTATGGAGACAATAACATCTTATATAGTATCCTTCTTTGATATAACATATTTAAATCTAGTAATTAAGTCTATCAATACTTCAGACGCACATTAGAATATAATCATTTTCGCTTTTTATTTTCCATTTTGTAACCTAACAATACTGAAAAATAAAGAAATTAAAACTACAAATATAACAGTGCCCAAAGGTAAACAAATGCAATGCGAAAATATAGGACATGTTCGTTTCAATGTAGAATGGAGTAAGCAGTCTTTTTAGACGCTGACTATCATCTTTGCAAAGGTATGGATGCTTTCCCTTCGTCATTTTATAGAAACAATGTATCACAACAGACTTTACTCTGGTTAAATTAGGTATCTACTAACCATGTGTAAGTAACTGGTGATTATGAATGGTACACAGAAATTACAATTTAACCATGGTTACTTTTTAACTGTGCTTTCGTAACTTATGGTTACTGTGCTTTTAACCAAGAATAATGCACACTGCCTTAAGACTATTATCAAACCCGATTTCTCTAATTTTGTAAACAGTGCTGGTCAAAAAAATTACGCAATGTCATACTTTCATGTTAATTGCTAAATTGAAAGACCATTGTAAGTGCAAAATGTGTTGAAGCACATAATATGACAATAGCGATATATTTTTGCACATTCGCAAAATACACCATAATAAGAAGGCCCAGGTTTATAACACAAGGAATAAACATTTTAGTTGGTATAGTTTATAGATATAGAAATCAAATCAAATGTTATTCTTGTAATTCAGTATTTTATTTGGTACCATCAATGATCTTAATCGGTACCTACAAGTCAGCACATGGTTTACTCTATGCATTTTCCAGTTCATTGACTCAGTTCTCTATTGTTAGAATCCAGAATCTTGTAACCAGGCCTAATTCTCCTAACAGACACTGCATCCACTTTAGCATACTTAGTGCCACTCTTAACTTTTAATGCTTATATATTTGCACTCCAGTAAAAACTACTACGATAACTTACTTCTTTCAGTGTTGTATTGGTGATCAATGTGCCAAAAGCTGGAATTGTAGCACTCCTTACAGATCTGTAAATGAGAAGTCTTATTTAAGAAAGAATTAGTGTAAAATGTTGTTCTGAAACTCAGCTTCTCATCAAAATATTTCTCAAATTTTCTTCATGAAGTACTCTCAGAGGCTCAATTAATTCAATATGCTAGTATATTTGGCATTCCCCAGATATCCGACCTAACTGGGCCACCCTACCTTCTAGGACCATAAATAAAGGGAACTGACCCTACAAGTCGGGGTTGGTGCTGTTATTTCGGAACTGTTAATTGGAACCTAGCATTTTCAAGGAACTGGAACAGTTGGATCTGTTACGAGAAAATAACAACTTTCCCCATCTCTAATCCTAAGTGCAAGAATCCATGTCGGTTACAGCCTTCAAAAAGTCAAGCAAAGCCAAAGTTAAATTCGAGTTCTGTCATCTTACACAAAACTTCTGAAATCGCTCAAGTACACACAGTTTGCTGGCTGGATCCTTCTACTTACCTACTTACTTACTTATGGCTTTTAAGGAACTTGGAGGTTCATTGCTGCCCTCAAATAAGCCTGCCATCGGTCCCTATACTGAGCAAGATTAATCCAGTCTCTAAAATGATATCCCATCTCCCTCAAATCTATTTTAATATTATCCTCCCATCTACGTCTCAGAGTGCTTGCCTTCTATGCTCGAGGTTGCGGATTCGATCCCAGCCAAGATCGATGGCATTTGTGTTTAAATGCGACAGGCTCATGTCACTAGATTTACTGGCATGTAAAAGAACTCCTGCGGGACAAAATCCTAGCACACTGGCGATGCTGATATAACCTCTGCAGTTGCGAGCATCGTTTAATAAACCATAATTTAATTTTTTCTATGTCTTGGCCTCCTCAAAGGTCTGTTTCCCTCCAGCCTCCCAACTAACACCCTACATGCATTTCTGGATTCGCCCATACGTGCTACATGCCCTGCCCATCTCAAACGTCTAGATTTAATGTTCCTAATTATTTCAGGTGAAGAATACAATGCGTGCAGTTTTGTGTTGTGTAACTTTCTCCATTCTCCCGTAACTTCATCCCTCTTAGCCCCAAATATTTTCCTAAGCACCTTATTCTCAAACATCCTAAACCTCTGTTCCTCTCTCAAAGTGAGGATTCAAGTTTAAGAACCATACAGAACTGGTAATATAACGCTTTTATAAATTCTAACTTTCAGCTTTTTTGAGAGCAGACTGGATGACAAAGCTTCTCAAATGAATATCCTTCTACTTACACATCTTGCAATTATTACTGTCCTTCATACTATTTACAGTTGATACATGTTAGGGATTAGTAAATACTAACTTGACCCACTTGGGTCTGTATATCTAAATGCATTGTACTTCCTTTTTATTGAATAAAAAGAATGCATTTTGATTCTTGCGTACACTACTTTTAACACTTGAATATAAGTAATTGATTAACTAGCGGACTTACTCGTGTTAACTACGTAAGTTTGTGAGGCTTACAGCTGTTTCGGTGCTTATCACACCATCCTCAGAGCCTACTAGATCTCAGCGTCATCTCAAACTTCTCTGTCTGTTAAATGGGTGTGTTTGATTGTTGAAAGGTGTTGAAAAGTGGAGTCAAATAGTGTGTGTGTACTGAAATTGATCTGTGTGTTGAGAATTTGATCGGGGTGTGTTTTAGTGTGTTTGTATATTTCGTACATACACACAATAACATAAATGCGGACATGGAAATCCTACACATATAACCCAAGAACCAAAAACTCAACACACTAGAACAATATGAAATATACAGACACACTAAAACACACCCCGATCAAATTCTCAACACACAGATCAATTTCAGTACACACACACTATTTTCCACTTTTCAACACCTTTCAACAATCAAACTCACCCACATAACAGGCACAAAGTTGAGATGACGCCAAGATCTAGTAGACTCATTTGGTGTGATAAACCGAGACAGCTGTAAGCCGCACAAACTTACATAATTAACACGAGTAAGTCCGCTAGTTAATCAGTTACTTAAAAAGAATGCATGTTTCAGTGATAATGTCTGACTTACGTGTCTGGATCGCTGGCCAGAGTGACAAGGGCAGGAGCTACACGAGTTGATACCAAAGCCTCAGGGATACTGCCCACAGCTGCCACAAAGAGGTAAGCTGCTGCACTTCGCACCAAGGGTCGAGGATGTACCACTCCCTCCCAAAGAGCTGACAGCACAGGCTCCTGATGAAATGATTCCTTGCATAGGCTGCGCATACTCATGTCCAAACTGTCCAAGGGAGCGCCACACACAGGCAGTGCACAAAGGAAATGCTTCAGTTGTGCACACAACTCTTCACTTGCTTCTTGATCCTGGGGAAAAACAATTTATTATTTATTTATTCTGGTGCAGTTAAGGCCATCAGGCCTTCTCTTCCACAACACCAGGAATACTTACTTACTTACAAATGGCTTTTAAGGAACCCGAAGGTTCATTGCCGCCCTCACATAAGCCCGCCAGCGGTCCCTATCCTGTGTAAGATTAATCCAGTCTCTATCATCATACCCCACCTCCCTCAAATCCATTTTAATATTATCCTCCCATCTACGTCTCGGCCTCCCTAAAGGTCTTTTTCCCTCTGGTCTCCCAACTAACACTCTATATGCATTTCTGGATTCGTCCACATGTGCTACATGCCCTGCCCATCTCAAATGTCTGGATTTAATGTTCCTAATTATGTCAGGTGAAGAATACAATGCGTGCAGTTCTGTGTTGTGTAACTTTCTCCATTCTCCTGTAACTTCATCCCTCTTAGCCCCAAATATTTTCCTAAGCACCTTATTCTCAAACACCCTTAACCTATGTTCCTCTCTCAGAGTGAGAGTCCAAGTTTCACAACCATACAGAAGAACCGGTAATATAATACAAATACATTAATAGAAATAAACAGAAAAAAAATACACTATATACAAAATAAAGCTACACAAAAAAATAAAGAGAGACAGGAAAAAAACACTATAAATAAAGTAAAGCCATACAAAAATATACAATTGTTGCAGTCACACATTTTTAAATGAGTGATTAAGTATCATAATTAATTGTATCCTAACTAATTAACTAACATAAACAAGAAACTTGCAAATTTAATCTAGATTAAAAAAGAACAAAAAAACACAAATCAATACTTCTAGCAAGACCTAAAAACATTAACTAAGACAAAATTTTCCAATTTAATTTTGAATTGTGATAAAGTATGGCAGTCCCTGACGTCATTAGGTAACGAATTCCAGAGGCGAGGTATTTCTACAGTATAGGAAGATGAGTATAAAGACGTTCTACGATGAGGGGTAGAAAGAAGTGCTTGATGTCGGTTTTGAGGAGTTGTAAGAAATTGAAAGTGCGATAACAATGTTTTTATGGAGAAAATATCTAATATCAAAATCCTTCCCCCCCCCCCCCACATACAGGGCTTTGTTTATAAACCTCGTCCGCTCACCACACAGGTTTTACATCTTGACTACTAAGTGTGCTGAAATCAGCAGCACCCAGCACCCATACTTCAATTACATTTCCCCCTCCCCCACTGCCTGATAATTCATTTCTGAACCTGTTCCCTGACGGTATCACAGCAATATATATTCATTTGAGAAGATAGTTAGACAGTTGACTCTAGAGCAACGAAATTTCATATGAAGAGTTTGCGGGAAAACCGATGAATGTCACATTTCTGTTAAGGATTAGATAATGATCTAATTGAGTCTATAACTGCAAGATGTAGTGCTTTTTCTATAGAAAATAAAGGAAAGGATTACTGTATTCGTGGTGATAATTCTCCTTTTTACCATTTTTCATAAGAACAACATTAAATTTCGTAGTGATCCATTGAATTGATATGATATATATTTCTTCACAGCACTTCTTTACATGTAATGGTGTACCTCACATTTCTGTATCCGGTGCCACCATTAACATATTATTACAATAACACATTATTTGCAGTACACGTCTACACACATACTCTCAGTTCCGCTATATAGATTTTTTATTACTTGGTCAATCTCCCCTTCAGTATTTCCCTACATTTCATTTGCTATTCTCTATTTGTTCATTAATCCTAATATATCTAATATTATATACTTCTTTCACACCCCCCTTTTCCTCTAACTACTATTTACTAAAATCTCAATTTCAATTTTTCTCTATAAATTATCATATGAATTACTTGCCTATTTGTTCTTTGACCTTTTATTCAATTACTGTTCCAACATTCAAATGTTAGTACTAATTTTGTGCTGACACTTGTTCATTTCTCTAAACCCTTTCTCACTATTTTCACTCATTTCTATTTGCGCTCACTTTCACTTTCACACTATTCTGCTTACACCTAATCCATTGTCACTATTCTCACTTCCTATAAATACTTATATTTTATTTTACACATCTGCTTATACACTTTCTCTCTCCCCTATACTTCTCGATCTTTTCCAGTTTCACTATACTTGCACTTTTAATCCATTGAATTAGATAATTACATCAACCTTAACAAAACTGTGACATTCATCATTTTTCCAGCGAACTCTTCATACGTAAGTACAGACTTGGTAGACAGTATTCAATTCTTTCAATTAAAGGTACGGTCACATGTCACTACTTTTGCAGCACTGTAGTACAAAAAAACTGCGCAAATCTCGTACTACGACGTGTGAACAACAGTCCAACCCGGTGCGGCTGCCGAACCTGCTACCTGCTACTTTTTCATGCTGCGTGCATCTTATAAGTAGCGACATGTGAATAGGATTGCAGCTGCAGCATTTTTTATATTGGTTTTGTTGAAACTTTGCTGCGGTTGCGACCAGTGTTGTCACCCAAATGTGCCAATGATATTTTTATTGTTTGGATATATTTTAATGCTAGATGTGATGAAAATAAATGATTTGTAACAGTTACTAAATGTACAAAACACTCTGAGTATATTTGCTGATGATATAATTCATTTTTTAAATTTTCTGTAGTGTAGTTTCAAACAGGAGGGTTGCCAACATCGATTATGTGAATATGCTGTTGGTTATCATTTAAGTATATAGGCGTTTTTAATAGCTTTATAGTTAAAATAATGCCCATTTCTGAATATTACTTAGGGCAGAGAAGCAAATAATAGATAAGTAAGCTATCGCATGAGTTTCATAATAATGCAAACATAACTACAAAATGTATATTGAGAAGTCAACACAGAGATGGAAACCTGCAGCATGACTGCGGCTGCAAAAGTAGCGCCTTTTGTGTGAACTCTCAACCTTCAGTTGCAACTTTTGCAGCATTCGGGTTGCACAGCACAAAAAGTAGCGTGCAGTGCGCTTCTTTTGGCTTACATGTGAACACGACACGCAACTTTTGCAGCTGCAGTACAAAAGTTGCACAGCAAAAAGTGATGTGAATCAACGATTCACTGTAGCACTTTCATTACATCTATTGTATACTACAACTATGCAAATGCAGAGGAAATTATATAGAAACACTAAAAAGGTAGAAAAATAATTAATGAACCAACAACAATAATAATAATAATAAATAATCATCATCATCAACAAGTCTTCAATAAAACTTAAACTGATTTGCAAAGCTAAAAAAATATTTTACCTGAATTGATGCTACAACTCCAATGAGATATACAGGTACAAGAGATAAAGATGGCCAGCCAGATCCTTGTCCAACATCCATCAAACTTTTTTCAAGATTCTGAAGTCTTTCAGCAAACAAAGGCTGTATCTACAACAGTTAAATGAAGAGTATTAAGAAAAACATCCTTCCCCTCAACAAAATTTAATAGTAACGGATTTTTTAACTCTGCAGATAAAATATATGTATATTTTGATGTTGGATATTAAGTGCAACTTTTATTAATATGCACATGAAATGTCTCTTTAAATATTTGACAAACTGAATTAGAAACATTATTAATTTGCTCTATCATGTTGAAAATCAAGACTACAATTGAGGGGCTGGGTACAACAAGGGCATTTTAGAGGATGTGCCCTTTTTTAGTCAAATGACTTGTGTTCTCTGATCTATTATGCATATGATCACCAAGTTGTAGTTCAATATTGTGATCATAGAGGTCAGGAGTACCTAAAATTTAAAGGCGTGCATAGATAAGATTATTACGGTTTGAATTTTCAACATCAATTTTCTCAAAACTTGCATTTGAGAGAAGTGTCTTTCTTGCACCCAACCCCTCAATTTATTCTATCACAAACGTGAATGTGTATGTGTGCATACGTTTTATTTAATAGTTAAACTACTTAACCTCACAAGACGTATCCCATCATGTGCATCTTTATCATATAAAGGGTGCGACAGAGAAGTTGGATGCTTTTCAAATGAAAATAACACAGTGGGAATATATATCAGAAGAAATTTATTACTTCCCAAAAAAACTGGCTATATATGTCATTTTGATATTGGTACATACATTTAAACTTTCTTCAAAATTATGTCCCTAAAATGTAGTCCGTCTCTTTCCATGCAGTCTTCAAGTCTCTCCCTGAAGTTACGTGTTGCTCTTTCCAACATCAGGGTTGTCGATTTCCAGCCCAATGGCAGTCTTCAGGTCAATGATTGTTTGTGGCCTGTTTATGTACACTTTTTACTTCGGATAACTCCACAAATAATCGTCATAGATGATGAGATTAGGCAAACGGGGAGGCCGGAAACTGTTGCTGCGCAGAGAAACTATGTACTCTGAGAACATGAGGCGCAGAACTTTCATAGAGTTTTCAGCCGTATGAGCCATCGCACTATCTTGCTGAAACCATACCATTTGTCTATTAACCCCATGAAGACGCTTACGCTGTTCTGGTTGAAGAAATCTCGTCAGCACTTCTTCAAAGCATTCACTATTCACTCTCATGGAGTTCCGGTTCTTCTCAAAAAATACGGACCTGGTTTCTTATTGTAAGCTGATGCTGTTAATATGAAGTCTTCTAACCATCTCAAAGTGCTAATGAAACTAGGAATGGCTCTGTGGCGGCCAATATCAAAATGGAGACAAAACAGGCACTGTGTTTTGACAACTGAATCATCATTTTTTTTAAATGTCTCGACAGCAAAATCACAATGCTCCACAACACCATGATTACTAAAATTACATTGAACAAGCTGACAAACGACGATCAATCAGTAGCCATAACCCCCAACGTGGCTTAGTAAATGCCTTTTAACATAGTCCAACTTCTTTGTCGCACCCTGCACTAGTCACAAAACCAATCACAATATCAGTAATAGAGATTTATAAAGGCAGTTATAATTGAAATAACGTACCTTCTGTCTCGTGAAAGAATTCCCAAAGCCACAACACAAAGTTCGAAATAGTTTCACAAATGAAGAGACTATCAATTCTTGATACAGCTCAACTCCTTTCAGGATATCAAGTAAATTTGGTAATCTGAAAACAAAGCATACACATTCATAAGCACAGCAATTTCCACTGAAAAATACTCCCTCCGTACCAAAATATGGTCTAGTAACAAACAAAATAAGTTTGATTAATGCGCATGCTCGCACAAAATGTTTCGCGTTGTGGTATTCTGTTCAGTAGTGAAGTGACTATCAGACGGTGCAGTTGTGAATGTTTCTAATCTTCTGCAGAGCATCAAATCATATTTAAATAGTTCATTATAGACAGAAATCAAATGGGCACCTGCAATGGTGTTTCTGTTCCATAAAATGTAATGCCAACCCAGTCAATTTTGAATAGAACATCCAAGGCACAACAGTTGTATAAAAACGGGTTGTAATTTATTGCAGTTTTTATGTTAATTTGTCTCTCTCAAAACAATGTTTGTCTTTTTCTTTTATTAATGGGACATCATACTGAGTGAAATGTACTTTATTTATTTGTTCTCCTTATGTTAATTTATCAAACAAATAAGTATCTAGAAGTTGTATCAAAGTTACATTATATTACTGAGAACTTTACCAAATGTATACCATATTTTGGAACGGAATAAATGACATCTTTCTATACCATATTTTGAACAGAGGAAGTATTCTTTACTGCAATTGTGCGTTAAATGTATTTATGTGTACATTCTACTAGAGTGTACTTGTCATAAGACTGAGAAGAACAGAAGTATCAATAATAGTATTATAACTGTATATAATGTTACTTTTTTTTTTTACTAATTTCGGCACATCCAGAGACTTACTGTACCTAGACCCACAACTCTACTGAACACACATACACACTGCAGGACTCCCCCGTTTACTGGGTCAGAGTACCTGGGGGCCACTGCGAGACACCACACACACTGGAACAATGGACAGACAACCAGTCCCCGTGAAGAGGTCTGAATTAAAATTCCCCCAACCTCACAACCGGGAATCGAACCTGGGCCACCTTAATCAGGAGTCCAACACGCTACCTCGAGACCAAGGAGGCAGACTACTTACTTAGTTACAAATGGCTTTTAGGGGTTCATTGCTGCCCTCACATAAGCCCACCATCAGTCCCTATCCTGAGCAAGATTAATCCAGTCCCTACCATTATAACCCACTTCCCTCAAATCTATTTTAATAGTATTCTCCTACCTACGTCTCGGCCTCCCCAAAGGTCTTTTCCCTCAGGTCTTCCAACTAACACTCTTATGCATTTCTGGATTCACCCATACATGCTACATGCCCTACCCAGCTCACACATCTCGATTTAATGTTTAATTATGTTAAGTGAAGAATACAATGCATGCAGTTCTGCATTGTGTAACTTTCTCCATTCTCCTGTAACTGCATACTTCCTAGCCCCAAATATTTTCGTAAGTACCTTATTCTCGAACACCCTTAACCTTTGTTCCTCTTGTACAATGTACTTAGTGTGTATTATTGTATTTTATGAAGAATTTTTCCCCATCAGAATTTTTTATGTTTAGTCTTTTAAGCCAAACAATGAATATTAAAGATTTATTAATTTGTCCTAACTTGGAGTCAGGCCACAAAGGGAAACATTGAAGGAGGAGAGTTTGGTCCGGTGCTGTGGATTGAACTCGGCGTAGCTCAGTGGTCAGAGCACTTAGTACATAGAACCAAGGACCTAGGTTCGATCCCCAGCACCGGAGCGAATTTTTCTCCTCAAATATTAATTAACCGACATTGAATGGTAACAGCTGAACTTCAGCCAGCAATCAAATATCTTACACATGCACATACTGTACATATGTACATGTTGAGTTATACAGAAAATTCACTTACAATACACTACACAACCATTCCAGTTCTTGCCAGTCTTCAAACCATTCTTGACTAACATACGTCTCAAAAGAACCCAGTATCAAACCAACATCATATTCGTCTTCATAGAAGACAGTTGGATTTGTTAGCCCATGACCCAACATCAAGAATTCTTGTCCTGGAAAATAAAAACACAAAGCATTCTTGACATACAATGACTAAGATTCTTTGACACTTATAGAAGAGTAATGCAGGTGCCACATACTGTCTGAATGCTTACATACAACCTCATATGCTGGGAAATCTGACGATATTAAGTGTGTGTTGAGAAGTATTTTTGACATACAACTCTTAACCAATAGAAGTGAGGCCTGAGATAGATCTCTAGCAGACAACATTATTAATTTTGTTATTTTGTCTGTTTATTAGTTACTACGTGCTTAATTGAACATTTTACAAAAATAATACAAATTCCTACTATCTATATTTAACTATGTATATGTTCAAAACCAAGCTCTCAGACTCATTACTGGTGGAGATTCTATGAGATTCCTCACTAAAATTAACAGCATCAAAATGACAATGTTACAAATTAAACCAAACCCTTTAACTCTATTAAATATAGAATATAATCTAAATT
Organism: Periplaneta americana; assembly: GCA_025594305.2. Taxonomy (NCBI): domain Eukaryota; kingdom Metazoa; phylum Arthropoda; class Insecta; order Blattodea; family Blattidae; genus Periplaneta; species Periplaneta americana. The sequence goes on along the minus strand of JAJSOF020000035.1, from coordinate 29,132,876 downwards.
TAACAGAAAAAATACTGAAATCAGAAGTAAACACTGAAATACTGAAACAATTGTCTTTAGAGACAATTAATAATAGGTACCCTCCACAAAACTGGCTTCATTTATACACAGACGGATCCTTGATCTCCAGAGAACAAGGTGCCGGTGCAGGTGTTACATGCAGTCTCTTCTCACTTTATAGATCTCTTGGATATGGAACAACAAGTTTTGATGGTGAAATCATTGCAAAAAGTGAAAGTCTCAGGAATCTTCTATGCCACATCAATAAATTTAAGACTGCATTTATATTGTCAGACTCCAAAGCAGCTATTCTATCAATAGTCTCTAAACACACACCTTTATCTCAAACAGCAGAAATAACTAAAATGCTCTCTCAATTAATATCACTCAATAAAAGAATTGTATTCCAATGGATACCATCCCATTGTGGAATCCTGGGAAACGAGAATGCGGATGCTTTAGCAAAGAAGGGCAGCACTGCTACTTACAGACCTGTTACTAAATCTATGTATTACTCTGTGAAAAGATTTATTAAATCTACATACTTAGACTTCAACAAACAAAATTTGATAACACAATCTCAAGGGAAAAAATAGAACTCTCTGCATCATAATCCACAGTTAATTCCCGATTTACCACGAAAATCGTCTGTAGCTGCATTTAGATTGGCAACAGGCCATGATTGTTTGGCCAAACACCTGCATAGAATTGGAATATATCAGTCCCCTAACTGACCATTGTGCAACTCAAACCAAGAAATGGATTCGGAACACCTCAAAATCTGTGCTTCAGTGGCTGGCCATGATAATATCTTTGAAAAATATTAGAGTGCAAGAGGTCAAATGACTTTATTGTCAAACGCCTGGCATTAGAAAACAACAACAAGATTTTACAAAAATAATACCAATTCCTAATATCTATACTTAAAATGTACAACCATATACTTCTACCCTATAATCCGTGATACAGTAGTATTGCCCTATTTCTTCTTATTATTCTTCTTCCAAGCCAAGGATGGATAACTACTGTCCAGTTCTGAGGCTCTGTCTTTTCATCTACACTTTGGACAGTCTATGTGATATTTATTAGCACGTGACAATAATATGCTTGCCTAGGTAGACATTCCAAGAGCATTTTTCTTAGATGTTTTTGACAATTGTTGTGATATTCTTCGATGTCTTCTACAATATTTCTAGTCCACTGCTGTGGAGTGATGGCTAGCATATCTGACCATGAAACGAGAGGCCTGAATTCAAATCCTGGTTGGGACAAGTTATCTGGCTGAAGTTTTTTCCGGGGGTTTTACCTCAATCCATTAACAGCATTTTTAGAACCCATAAAAACGAATAGAAGAATTTTACTGTACAGTATAAGATAATATTCTGTATTTAGCAACTACTGTAAACCAGGATTACTTTGGCATAGTTTTAAGAGTTTTTTTTAATGTAACTTTTGTAACTTACTTTGATATAATGCAATTTTTTTTAATCGCACCAAATGATCCTTTGGCTATGAACCTGTAATGGTATGATATCTATAATACTAAATATAGAAAAACGCCCCTTCTTTTGGTTATTTTGACATGCTATTTGCTTTCGTTGTAGTTCAAAATTGGCCGTCTTGATGGGCTACTTTGACACCAACTTTTGTTTTTAAAAATATTTATACTTAATAGAGGACAAAATCATTACTTATTTTCGATTTATTTAGAATTATCTGAACTTAATTAGCAATGTAATACAGTCAAATCATTGAATGGATGTACAAGAAGAAAAGCTAATGAAAGAAGCACATTAATAGAATGAATAGAAAGAGGAATATAAGAATGCAAGGCACAATATTATGAGACAATAATTATAAGAACAAATCATACTGAAAGACATACAGAGCATCCGTCACATTTCATTTTCACATTTTTCACATACATAACTCACTATGCACTTAACTCGCATAAAATTATGACAATCCAAATTCAGGAATGTCAGAAAATGATATAACAACTTCACAAGTTACAGAAAAAAGTCCACTTGCAATGGATACCTGTACATTGTGGAATTGCTGGCAACGAAACTGCTGATCTCCTTGCAAAAAATGACTCCAAATTAATTCCAAGTAAAACTAAGAATTTAAGACTAATTAAAAATAAATGTAAAGACAAATATACAGAATTTATACACAAACAAGCTTACTTACTTACTTACAAATGGCTTTTAAGGAACCCGAAGGTTCATTGCCACCCTCACATAAGCCCACCATCGGTCCCTATCCTGTGCAAGATTAATCCAGTCTCTATCATCATATCCCACCTCCCTCAAATCCATTTTAATATTATCCTCCCATCTACGTCTCGGCCTCCCCAAAGGTCTTTTTCCCTCCGGTCTCCCAACTAACACTCTATATGCATTTCAGGATTCGCCCATATGTGCTACATGCCCTGCCCATCTCAAACGTCTGGATTTAATGTTCCTAATTATGTCAGGTGAAGAATACAATGCGTGCAGTTCTGCGTTGTGTAACTTTCTCCATTCTCCTGTAACTTCATCCCGCTTAGCCTCAAATATTTTCCTAAGCACCTTATTCTCAAACATCCTTAACCTATGTTCCTCTCTCAGAGTGAGAGTCCAAGTTTCACAACCATACAGAACAACCGGTAATATAACTGTTTTATAAATTCTAACTTTCAGACTTTTTGACAGCAGACTAGATGATAAAAGCTTCTCAACCGAATAATAACACGCATTTCCCATATTTATTCTGTGTTTAATTTCCTCCCGAGTGTCATTTATATTACACAAACAAGCTAAGGATAAAAAATTGAATATTTTAATTAATAAACCAGAAATCATTTCACAAACACCCTGTAAAATGGCAGTAGGAAAATTTAGACTAATTACGGAACAGGATTATTTAGCAAAACATCTAAACAAATTAGGTATCTATATAAATTCAAATTGTCTTCTGTGCAGCAAAGAGAAGGAAATGGCTGAAAAACATCTTCAAACCTGTGAAGCACTACCTGCTGAATCCATCACAGAGAGATACTGGACAGCAAGAGAGCTAATGGCTTCATTGCCAGAACCAAGCATTTGGCGACGATGACAACAACAACATTCATAACATGAATTTTGACTCCTTATGCATACATCACATACCCACGACTTGCATGTCACGCAGCAAATCCAACCATTACTAATCTTATGGATAAACCATTTCTGGAAGCATACGCTTCCATGAAATCTTCACAAGAAACATTCCCATTGGGGAATATTTATACCTTGCTTGTACACAATTTTCCTCACAACAACACTTCGTACATCAATTTTTATCATGGGAAATACCCTATCTGCAACAATTCCCAATGTATCAGCAGTCAATTTTTCTTCTTCTGATGTTAAAACAGTGAGATAACTTGGATTTCCTCGGTGATCACCTTGTATTTTGTACATAAGGGTATCCTATTTATGTTATACACTTTTGCTACTTAGTTTACTGATATCTGGTTATTTTCTACAGTCTTCAAATTTTTATCGAGATTTTCCCTAGTTTAGTTTTTTTTAGTAGGTTATTTTACGACGCTGTATCAACATCTCAGGTTATGTAGCGTCTGAATGAAGTGAAGGTGATAATGTCTGGCGAAACGAGTCTGGGGTCCAACACTGGTAGTTACCCAGCATTTGCTCATATTGGGTTGAGGGAAAATCCCGGAAAAAACCTCAACCAGGTAACTTGCCCCAACCGGGATTCGAACCCGAGCCACCTGGGTTTAGTTTTTGTATCCTCGATTTCAGGCTTACTTTTATAATATCAAACCATTAAAATTTAGGAAGACGTTGTGTTAACTTCATTACTCTGTGTAACTCGAACTAAAACTGGCATTCAACATAACTGGAAACTCAATATTAAAGCAAGCCGACTGATGATGTAATTACACACAACAATAACATCAGGTAGCCTATAAGATAACAACATTACTCCATAAGTTGATAGTTAACCGTATACTACACTAAGAACACTATATTAGCAATACTTACTTACTTACTGGCTTTTAAGGAACCCGGAGGTTCATTGCCGCCTTCACATAAGCCCGCCATTGGTCCCTATCCTGAGCAAGATTAATCCAGTCTCTACCATAGCCCACCTCCCTCAAATCCATTTTAATATTACCTTCCCATCTACGTCTCGGCCTCCCCAAAGGTCTTTTTCCCTCCGGCCTACCAACTAACACTCTATATGCATTTCTGGATTCGCCCATACGTGCTACATGCCCTGCCCATCTCAAACGTCTGGATTTTATGTTCCTAATTATGTCAGGTGAAGTATACAATGCGTGCAGTTCTGCGTTGTGTAACTTTCTCCATTCTCCTGTAACTTCATCCCTCTTAGCCCCAAATATTTTTCTAAGAACCTTATTCTCAAACACCCTTAATCTCTGTTCCTCCCTCAAAGTGAGAGTCCAAGTTTCACAACCATACAGAACAACCGGTAATGTAACTGTTTTATAAATTCTAACTTTCAGACTTTTTGACAGCAGATTGGATGATAAAAGCTTCTCAACCGAATAATAGGCATTTCCCATATTCAGTCTGCGTTTAATTTCCTCCCGAGTGTCATTTATATTTGTTACTGTTGCTCCCAGATATTTGAATTTTTCCACCTCTTCGAAAGATAAATCTCCAATTTTTATAGTTCCATTTCGTACAATATTCTGGTCACTAGACATAATCATATACTTAGTCTTTTCGGGATTTACTTCCAACCCTATCGCTTTACTTGCTTCAACTAGAATTTCCGCGTTTTCCCTAATTGTTTGTGGATTTTCTCCTAACATATTCACGTCATCCGCATAGACAAGAAGCTGATGTAACCCGTTCAATTCCAAACCCTCTGTGTTATCCTGGACTTTCCTAATGGCATATTCTAGAGCAAAGTTAAAAAGTAAAGGTGATAATGCATCTCCCGGCTTTAGCCCGCAGTGAATTGGAAAAGCATCAGATAGAAACTGGCCTATACGGACTCTGCTGTAAGTTTCACTAAGACACATTTTAATTAATCAAACTAGTTTCTTGGGAATACCAAATTCATTAAGAATATTAAATAACAAACAATATTATATATTTCGAAAGGATAGTGTCAAAGTAGCCCTGAAAAGTCACGGTATATCAACTAAATAATTATGCAGTGATGCCAAAGGTTGTAACCCTGATTAAAAAAATCGATTGCGTGACCTCATGCCCAGCAGAAGCGAAACTTCTTAAGCCATAAACGTGTAGCAATTTTATTTAAAAGTTTGTGCAATGTGAAATAACACAATAACATTAGGATTAAATTTAACACTTTTATACTCGATACTCTTCAAAATTTCAAAATGAAACAATTTGCTTATGATAACGCAGAAACATACATAAATTGAATTCTGTTTCAAAGCATTTAGCTCTTACTCTACCTAGAGTAGTTTCACTCAAAAATATATGAGAGAGAACACTCACTTTCCACAAGTGGAGTGCCATTTGTAATCCTACTGATGACGGCATCCACAGCTGCTACAGACATCACAATATAAGGCACGAGTGTCTGCAAGACTGTCACAGTCCACGCAGGTCTCTGGTCGCTGCTTGAGTTTTTCCTATGTGACGATCCTGGTGACTCTGGTAAGCATGTCTGGTGTACAAACAGAATAAAGGTAATACTTTAAATTCTTCCAAGCACAAAGACGAAAATTTGAGGATACTGTATGTATGTATGTATGTATGTATGTATGTATGTATTTATGTATGTATGTATGTATGTATGTATGTATGTATGTATGTATTTATTCACACTGCAAATGGGTATATACCTGGTGGCAGTGGTAACTAATTACACTCAACAATGACAATTAATAATAAACACAACTAATAAAAAACAATAATTAATAATAATAAAAAATAATAAAATAATAATAATAATAATAATAATAATAATAATAATAATAATAATAATAATAATGAGCATCCTAAATTAAATGAAGCATAGTCACTTAGAATAACATTTAAAGTAAATCTAATTTGTATCTTAACCCTAAGTTCGAACTAAGACCCATGAGTGTGACAGGTTCATACCTGCACAAGTACCTTTCAGCACTACACTTATTTCGCTGTCAACTCACTCACTGCACTGATTCTACCTGATTTCACTAACACTTCTAACCATTTCACTGTTCAAATACTTTGCACAGCCACTTCACTGACCCCAACACACTTCACTTACACGATAGACTTCACTGACACAACACACTTCCTCACTGATAGAACACTTCAAATAACAAGATATCAATTACACCCTTTAAGCAGTGTGTATAATATACTACCGTCTATTAGTAAAGTCCTTAAGCCTATTTTTAAATACATTTTTGGTTTTGGTAAAGCCTTTAGTAAGTCTGCAGGTAAAGCATTCCAGTCCCTGATAGTCTTCTTTCCCCATCATGAATGTAATTTTATTCCTTAAGTCAGTGATTTCCAACTCTTAATTTTCACTCACATTATTTTTAACTACTTTATTTAGAATGTACTCTCTGTTCATTCTTCAAAAGTTTGCATCTTGAAAGCCAATTTTACACTTGCTCATTCTTTCGGTAAATTTCAAGCAATATCACAGGACTAAAGGCTATTTCTACAACAGCAACACTTCATTTGCATTGTAACTGCCAGGTCAGAAAAAGTAATTCTTATGTACACTGTCCATGTAACATATTTTTACTAGTGCCTCAACAATGAAACAAAATCCAGTCACCTGGCAGTATATTGTGAACGATTTCTGTAAATCTAAGCTCACATACAAATAATTTTTGTTAATATTAGGTCATTGTGGATTTCATATCCGAGAGTCTCCATACTTATAATCTTGCGAAAATACATCCATGTCTGCATGTTTCCTTTTTTGAAAATGGCATTCTCCTGAATTCTATACTTCGGCAGGTTATTCTATAGTTTAAATATGAAAGCAAACCTGAAAGGACGATATAAAGAAAAACAGTAAATTTATTAAATTCCTCGTATTGTTCTTTTGATTTTCTTAAAAAAAAAAAAAAAAAAAAAACACACACACACACACAAAAACCCCACCCATCCACTTGGACTTTAAAGATATTACTGTAATCATGGTTATAAATTGCCGTCCATGTCTTTTTCATTTAATATGTCGTTATAAATTACATATTGTTTTTCTTTTAATATGTGCTTTTAGCAGTACATACACAATACTGTTCACTTTTTTTTTTTCAATATATTAAACGCTTTCATTTAAATAACACTGTTTTCTCATTTGAATCCAGTAATCCAACAGACCTCTATAACCCAACAAGGCCTGGTCCCATACATGCTGAACTACTGAGACTCTACTGTATTATTATTGCCACCAAATTTCATATTCAGAGTTCAGTAAGATATGTATTGCCCCACTGTCTTGAAAGGTAAAATTTTGAGTTACACATTGCATGAGAAATGCTTTATTTACTGCACCTTCATTTGAGACTTCAATTTCTGCAACAGTCTTGTGAGTAGGTGGCTCTGCAGTCGACCCAAATCAAATGCCCACTTAGCAAGGACTGGAATGAGGACCCGTGTGGCACAAGCCACAACACTTGCTGACATATCTTCCAAAGTAGCTAATGCCAACTCCTCACACTATAATTAAAAAAGAAAACATATGTCAAGGGCATTAGAATAATTATTTTAGTTCGTTTTATTTCTTAAGCAATACAAACAGAAGGCAAATAAGACGCATTTGACTTCCTCAGTATAACGCTTAACAGATCCTTACACAATAATAATACATTACATTATATTAATATTATTCAGAATACTCCACAAAGATGCAAATAAGGTAAACAATTATCAAAAATGTTATCTGGAGTGTATTATTATATAGACGCGAAAGTTGGCAAATTGGAAAGCAAGGAAAGAATCATCTAGAAGCCATAGAAATATGAATCTGGTGTAGAATGTTAAAAATCAGCTGGAGAGATAAAGTGTCAAATTTAGTTTTAAATAGGGTAAATGAAAATAAAAAATTAATGAAGAAATTAGAGAAAAGAAAAATGAAAGTAATTTGTCATACAACCAGATATACACACTTTTAATTAATAATTGGACGGCTAAATACTTGGCAAAAAAGTAAGAGGAAGATAGAGAAGAAAATACATCACAGACGTGCTTAGCAGAATGAAGTGCAACAACTATGAAGTATTTAAAAGAACAGTAGAGAAAAGAGAAAAATGGTTAAAGCAACAAGGCAAACCTTTAGAATTGATTGATTGAACGATACACATTTTCTGTAAATATAATGTAAAACTAATGAAAAATATTCTAACAGATATAAATATAAGTGAAGTTCCTATTTTGAAAGAAATTGGTTATCTTTAGATTAAAACTTCTACCACCTAATTTTAAGTTACGTGTGTTTGCGACTATAAAACTGGAGCTCATATTATACCATGTGTATTTAAAACTATATAGTACACAGAGAATTAACATTGCCATAAGAAAGCTATGTATAAAAAATTGAAAATAGAATTTCATGTAGCTGGGCATGTGTAATAAATTAGTAGGCCTTGTAGAAAAGAAGACTTCGAGACAGAAACTCTTGGTCACGTGTTGGGATTCTGTCGAAAAACGGAACTGCTACGCAACAATCGACATCATAAGGTCAGGACCGGTATTGTTGATGCCCTCAAGCATCGTGGATGGGAAGTATACGAGGAGATCCACTGCGTTTCATCTTTAGATTCGAATAGAAGAGCAGATATTGTAGCCATCCACAGGACTCAATCTAAGGGAATAGTTCTTGATCCTACAATCCGGTTTGAGAGGGATGCCCTGCAGGCACAACACGTTGATGAGGAGAAGAAATCCATTTATGAGTCCTGCATCCCATATCTAAGTGGTCTTTTGTTTGGTGCACGTGGCACACTTTTTAAATTCACATGTAATATTTTAAAAGCACTCAGTCCCCGATTTTTTTAAATTCAAAAAATTTTATTGAATATTCTTAAGGATTCAGTCCAAATATTATATTACCATTTATATTTTGGCCATTGATGATTCTATTGGGTTTGCATTTCTCTGGATTTTTTACTAAACAATTCCTGTATTTAATCTTTTTGTCTTTCTAAATTCCATGTATTGTGGGTCCCTATCACCACGGCATGGCGCGTCCTCAAGTTGCGGATAGAGGAGACGGCCTCCAGATATGGAGGGTAGCTGCGAATATATTGAATAAGCAGTTGTGGACAGCCGATAAGGTGTGGTCCTCCAGCTTGGGGGTTGGGCGAAGGGCTAACAACCCATCACCGTAAAAAACAGCTTGTTACGTATTCCTATAATAAGCCTCGGAATAGGACTGATTCTCTGGCACGACCACAGCAAAGGAATAAGGTTTTGAGATTTGGCACTTGGAACGTAACTAGTCTTTATAGAACAGGAGGGGTAACATTAGTAGCAAAAGAACTAGCTAGATATAGAATAGACTTCGTAGGAGTACAAGAGGTTAGGTTAGATGGGAATGGCATATCACAAATAGGAGATTACTTGTTGTATTATGGGGAAGGAAACAATAATCACCAATTAGGAACAGGATTCTTTGGTCATAAAAGAATAAAATCAGCAGTAAAAAGGTCGAATTTATCAGTGACAGGTTATCATATTTAGTACTTAAGGGTAGATGGTGCGACATCATAGTTATAAATGCTCACGCCCCTACAGAAGAGAAAGACGACCATATAAAGAATAGCTTCTATGAGGAATTGGAACATACTTTTGATCAGTTCCCTAGATATCACATGAAAATTTTATTGGGGGATTTCAATGCTAAAGTAGGACGGGAGGATATTTTTAGACCAACTATTGGAAAAAGAGAGCCTACACGCAATTAGTAGTGGCAATGGAGTTAGATTAGTCAACTTTGCCACATCGAAAAATTTAATTGTCAAAAGTACAACATTCCCCATAAGGATATACATAAATATACTTGGACTTCTCCAGATGGATTGACACACAACCAAATAGATCACATCTTGATAGATAAACGGAGACATACTAGTATAGTAGATATTCGAACTTTCAGGGGTGCAGACTGTAATTCTGACCATTATTTGGTGATTGGAGAATTAAGAGAAAGATTATCAGTAGCCAAGCGAGTAGAGCAACAAGTTAATATTACTAAATTCAATATTTTGAAATTAAAGGACGAGGAAGCTAAGCAAAATTATCAGGTCGAAATTTCGAATAGGTTTGCTACTTTAGAAAGTTCCGACGAAGTTGAGAACGAATTAGATGTTAATAGCGTGTGGGAAAATATCAGAGATAGTATCAAAATTGCAGCTGAGCAGAGCATAGGTTATTATGAAACTAAGAAAAAGAAACCGTGGTTTGATGAAGATTGTTGCATGGTAGTAGAAAGAAGGAAACAGGCAAAATTGAAATTCTTACAGGATCCAGTTGAGGAGAAGAGAGATAATTATTTCAATGAAAGACAGGAAGCAAGTCGTACACTTAGGAATAAAAAGAGAGGTTACTTGAAGGAAAAACTGAATGCGGTAGAAACAAAGAGTAAGAATAAAAATATTCGAGATTTATATAAGGGTATAAAGGAATTTAAGAACGGATATCAGCCAAGGGTAAACGTGATCAAGGATGAGAATAGTGACTTGCTTGCAGACTCTCCATCAATCCTAAACAGATGGAAAAACTATTTTGCGCAACTACTAAATGTACATAGGCCAAATAGAAATGATCGGGACGAAATTGAAATACAAACTGCTGAGCCATTTATACCCGAACCCACGCTTTCAGAAGTCGAAATTGCGATAGAAAATCTGAAAAAGTACAAGTCTCCAGGTATTGATCAAATTCCAGCAGAATTCATACAAGAGGGTGGGAGTGCATTATATAGCGAAATTTATAAACTTGTACTTGCTATTTGGGAAAAGGAAATTGTACCAGAACAATGGAAGGAGTCCATAATTGTACCTATTTTTAAAAAGGGGGACAAAACCAACTGTGGTAACTTTCGAGGAATATCACTTTTGTTGACGTCGTACAAAATTTTGTACAATATTCTTTTGAGAAGATTAACTCCGTATGTAGATGAAATTATTGGGGATCATCAGTGCGGTTTTCGGCATAATAGATCGACTATTGATCAGAATTTTTGTATTCGACAGATAATGGAGAAAAAATGGGAGTATAAGGGTACAGTACATCAGTTATTCATGGATTTCAAAAAGGCTTATGACTCGGTTAAGAGGGAAGTATTATATGATATTCTTATTGAATTTGGTATTCCCAAGAAACTAGTTCGATTAATTAAAATGTGTCTCAGTGAAACATACAGCAGAGTCCGTATAGGTCAGTTTCTATCTGATGCTTTTCCAATTCACAGCGGGCTAAAGCAGGGAGATGCACTATCACCTTTACTTTTTAACTTCGCTCTAGAATATGCCATTAGGAAAGTTCAGGATAAGAGGCAGGGTTTGGAATTGAACGGGTTACATCAGCTTCTTGTCTATGCGGATGACGTGAATATGTTAGGAGAAAATACACAAACGATTAGGGAAAACACGGAAATTTTACTTGAAGCAAGTAGAGCGATTGGTTTGGAAGTAAATCCCGAAAAGACAAAGTATATGATTATGTATCGTGACCAGAATATTGTACGAAATGGAAATATAAAAATTGGAGATTTATCCTTCGAAGAGGTGGAAAAATTCAAATATCTGGGAGCAACAGTAACAAATATAAATGACACTCGGGAGGAAATTAAACGCAGGCGGCTTCGAAGCTGGGTACCTGGTTCTAATGAAGTGCACTGGTAGCAATCTAAAACATGGGCGCATGAGATAGTTACTCTGCCTGCCATTAAAAATTCACTTCACTAAATCCCCAAGGTAAAAAAAAAAAAAAAAAAAAAAAAAAAAATTAAACGCAGAATAAATATGGGAAATGCGTGTTATTATTCGGTTGAGAAGCTCTTATCATCCAGTCTGCTGTCCAAAAATCTGAAAGTTAGAATTTATAAAACAGTTATATTACCGGTTCTTCTGTATGGTTGTGAAACTTGGACTCTCACCCTGAGAGAGGAACATAGGTTCACGGTGTTTGAGAATAAGGTGCTTAGGAAAATATTTGGGGCTAAGCGGGATGAAGTTACAGGAGAATGGAGAAAGTTACACAACACAGAACTGCACGCATTGTATTCTTCACCTGACATAATTAGGAACATTAAATCCAGACGTTTGAGATGGGCAGGGCATGTAGCACGTATGGGCGAATCCAGAAATGCATATAGAGTGTTAGTTGGGAGACCGGAGGGAAAAAGACCTTTAGGGAGGCCGAGACGTAGATGGGAGGATAATATTAAAATGGATTTGAGGGAGGTGGGGTATGATGATAGAGACTGGATTAATCTTGCACAGGATAGGGACCGCTGGCGGGCTTATGTGAGGGCGGCAATGAACCTTCGGGTTCCTTAAAAGCCATTTGTAAGTAAGTAAGTCTTTCTAAATTATTCTGTAGTGCTTTTATTCTGGATCTTTAAGGTCACCCTCATGGAGGGCAGATTATTTTGTTACATATATATATATATATATATATATATATATATATATATATATATATATATATATACATACTGATCAATTAGCACTGGTCAGCTTGATGAGTTAATTACCGAATTTGGTATAATTTTCCTCTAACCAATATCTAATTCCCTCTTTACCCTTTCCTATCCAGTCCTCTGACTGAACTCTTACTTTCTTCGACCCCAACGGCATTAGAGCATTCAAGGCCTAGGGGTTCATTTCCTTTTTCTTCCTCCTCTTTCTACTTTTCTGTTCCTAGTGCTGACCTGCTATGGCACTAAAATCGTCCTCCAGTGGCTTAAGGAGGGAAAGCTGGTGATCAACAAGATCTCCCAGCTAAGTCCAATGGACCCGTCGACCAACAGCAGGTGTGGTCCTCCAGACATTCTGGGGGTTGTGTGTGAATGAAGTAGCCACCAAAACGTTAAAATATGGTGTTCACTTAAATCGGCTACAACTTGCCATTTTTCACCCTGTTACTAAATCTATGTATTACTCTGTGAAGAGATTTATTAAATCTACATACTTAGACTTCAACAAACAAAATTTGATAACACAATCTCAAGGGAAAAAATGGAACTCTCTGCATAAAAATCCACAGTTAATTCCCGATTTACCACGAAAATCATCTGTAGCTGCATTTAGATTGGCAACAGGCCATGATTGTTTGGCTAAACATCTGCATAGAATTGGAGTATATCAGTCCCCTAACTGCCCGTTGTGCAACTCAAACCAAGAAATGGATTCGGAACACCTCAAAATCTGTGCTTCACTGGTCATGATAATATCTTTGAAAAATATTGGAGTGCAAGAGGTCAAATGGCTTTATTGTCAAACGCCTGGCATTAGAAAACAACAACATACTGATCACTGTCAACTAAAATTCTGTTTGATGGCATTAATCTTGAAACAATGGATTATTATACAACAGAAGAAAAGATATTATTTATTGAACTGTATGGAAATAACTGTCTGAGAAAGGTAACAGATCTATTTCTTGGTAGAAGAGTTCAATCCCACAATAGATCAGACTTGTGACTAATCTGTTCAGAAATACAGGAAGTGTGAACAAAGCATGCAGATGTGAAAAAAAGGCAGGGCATAATATTGAATAGAATCGTAGAGGAGGAAATCCTGTTGAGAGTTATTGAAAATAAAAACATAGGCACGCCAAGAATTACTAATGACAAAAGATCTTTAAAATGAAATACACAACTGAAATTATAATAGTAACACCATGATATAATTATTTTGAACCACCTAACCTAAAACTGATCGAACAGATGCATTATAGGGGCCAATGTCCTTATTGGTTGAATGGTATGAATGTTACTATCGATATGTATTGTTGTTATAATCGAAAAAAAATATGTTGCCAACTTGTAAATTAACAGTCAGTTTTATATTGTTGACTTGTAGCCTACTTCAAAATGGAAATAATAGCTGTAACAGTAAAATGTATTTTCCCTGGACCAAAAATACAAACTGACTAAAATCACATCTAGTAACACACTATTTAAATTATTTTTATTCTTTTTTTAATTTGGTAGCATTTAATGCTTATCGAATATCGAATGCTAAAAACGATAATCGAACCATTACTTCCGCTGACCTTTTTTTTTTTTGGTAGAATGTGTGATGGATGGCCCCTATAATGCATCTGTTCCAAACTGATATGTTGTTAAAGGATCATGTATGATAAGTTGGCAATAATCAGTAGCCCACCAGCACTGCCACAGCTTACCAGTGAGTCAAGCAATGGATTCCGGACAATCTGTTCCCTGACATCCCCTGCATAGTGCGGTAATTTTTCGCTGCCTGTCTCTGTATGTATACATACTACCACCAGACTTACTTGAAAGTATTTGTCCTCGTCATCCATAAAGGTAACAATAAGTGCTAAGCTTCGGATTACAGTCTCTCTCACAGTATCATCTTTGTCCTCTAGAAGCATTTGCTGTAGCATTGACAGCATTAAAGAGTTGCGTATAGTACTCTGAAATAAATAAATAGGAGGTATTTATTATCCCAGTAATAAAGAACCCTGACGAAATAACATTATTTCCAATAATAGCAATTAGTTAGAATGCGAACTAATGATTTTAATACTGGTGCTGAAATTTACCAATAGTATACAGTTTCTTTTGCGATTATAGTCTGAAACAGATTTAAATAACGACTTACTGTGATTATACATGTGTTGTTCTTGTCTCTTCCACAATCTACATATAATAGAACAGTCGTGGCGAAAATGTGACTCATGGGCACATTGTGGCTCGCAATGATAGCTGTGCACTTCCCTTGCTTCCTACCTCCAACAACCCCCACCCTCTCACTCACTGGAGTCAAACTCCGTTCCATTTGTATTTGTCTCTGACCTGCGAGTGGCGTATCGTCGCAATGTCTCTCTCGAAACCATGTACCATTACAAAAACGAAAGTTTCAAGTAGGATGGGAGGATGCATTTTTTTGCTGACAATATGATGAGAATATTAAATGTATGATTTGTTCACAAGCATTATGAGGAAAACGGTTGTATAATATAAAATGGCATTATAAGTTACTACATGTTACTGATGAAACATTAAAAGGTTAAGTGTTGTTGCTGTTGTTGTTGTTGTTATTATTATTATTATTATTATTATTATTATTATTATTATTATCAACATCATCATCTCTGTACGTCGATCCTTTTTCAGCAGATGTATGAATAATGCGGTTAGATTTTGAATTTAAACTCATAGATTTACAATGTGATGTTAAATGAAAGCTAGATGCAAGGACTTGACAAATGTTGAACCTTTCGAATCTTTGCCAAAAAATAAATATCCGAAGCTTCATTCTTTCGCTTGTTCTTTTGAAGTCATGTTCGCTACAACTTACGTTTGTGAAAAATTATTTTCAACAATGAAAATAGTACAAACCAAATTTAGATCACGACTGACAGACAAATATCTTCGTGATCAACTACGACTGGCAGTAAGTGACATAATTCTTGATTTTGAAACTCTGTCGCAGAGACATTCTGAAGACAATTAATTTTAGGTTGTGATAATGTGTCCTATGTTTTCTTGTTCATTTCTTTCTTTGTTACACGTACTAAACATTAGTTTGTAGCCTTGTACTGTATAAAATTTTATGTAAGTGTTTGATGTAAGGAAAATGAAAATCCATTAATAAGTCAGACAGTTTCTTCACTTCCCCTTCGGGTGTCTGCCTCCCTCCATAGGTGCTATACACGTTGCAGGTTATACAGTGGCTCGGCGCACGATCACATTTTCGCCACGGCTGTAATAGAACAGTACTCCCTTTCCTGAAAGATGCAGCCATAGCAGATAGGTTATTTTTCAAGAAGAGACAACGTTATTGAAAGCCACAGATTATTATTCTAAAAGAAGACTGTATAATCCTGGCATTCTATGTTTAAAAACTGCTATAAAACAATGCAGAAGTCGATAAATTGATGCCAAAAAAAAAGGAAACACACAAACAAACTCCTCGTCACTTCTTTTATAAATTAAAAAGTTAGTTTTTGGAAACATATTTAAGTATTCCTTTTTCACGTCCTTCAACTTTTGTATGTAGTTTTTCTTCGTAAAATTAAAAACAGAAAAGCTATAAACAACGTTACATTGCTTTTTACTCACCTCGCATACTCCACAACAGACAAAAGTAATGACACAAGTTTCTAAAGAACTAGATTAATTGTATATTAACAGGACTTACTGAGACATAAGGAGCAAGGGCACTACAGGACTCAGCTACAAGGAGCCTTCGTTCAACATGCTTGTGACTGATCTGCTCCCAACACTGAGGCAGAATCTCGTTTTCAACAAGACTCAGACCTGAGCATCGTGCTATGCCTACTATTCCTGCAATACAATATAAAACAGTGGATAAATACAGGTGAACCGTAAGTAATGTCATTCATTTCAGGGGGTTATTCTTCGAGATATTTCGGACAAAAAAGTCTCATACAATTTAGCTCGTTTTTTGCTTTCAAATAGAAATGGAATTAGCCAATGGTGGAGTTCACATCCCAAGAATAGCATGTAATCATCCATTTCCTTCACTTGCATTGAATAACACGCACTGAAATTCATTGTCAGTATCTACAAAGTAACAAAAGTGCATTGCCACTGAAGTTAGGAGCGGTCAATCTAAAACTGTTTACAGTAGAGAAGAAAATTATAAACATTAACCTGCAAGTATCATCCGCCTCTCGTCTTCTTGTGGACGTTTCTTGAGATTAAATAACAAGTGCAGAAGAACATCTCGCTCTGACGCTTCTGGATGTAAATGTATGGTGCAAATTATTAGCGGAACCAACTCCTGACAAGAAAAGTTCAATAAAATATTAACACACAAATGGCAATGGAAAGTCAGAAATTCCTAATTACTAACTCAATCTATAATCACTGACAAAGATGAAAAGAAAAATTCAGTAAAAAAACCCATCCCATCACCTTTTAACTATGATACAATTAATTTCAATGTCTAACTTTCATAGCATTTTAGCGGTCATTTTATACTTTAATGAAATATATTTTCCTTCTTTGACAATTAATACATGGGTTGGATAAAAAGTAATGGCAACAGTTCGATATTTCTGACATGGCTTTATTCGCAAGGATACAACATTTACGTATCTTAAATATAGTCGCCGCCCTTATTTATCACCTTTTTCCAAATGTTTGGAAGGCGTCGTACACCATCAGCGTGTCCATCTTTGTTGATGTTCCGTATTGACCGCCCTATAGCATGGATAAGTTCATCTCTGGTATTGTACCGGGTCCCTCGCAGTGGTTCTTTCACTTTGGCGAAGAAATCGTAATCGCATGGACTCATATTGGGTGAGTACGGAGGATGTTCCAGAATCTCCCATTGCCAGCGACGCAAGAGGTCCCTTGACAGCAGCAGCGGTATGACTCTTTGCATTATCATGAAGAATGATGGGGTTCTGTACCCCCAAGTGTCGTCGTTTTCTCCTGAGGGCTGGACGAAGGTGGTGCTGCAGGAACCTGCAGTAGTAGTCCGCGTTTACCATCTGCCTTGGAGGTACAGTGTGGTGCAGTATTACCCCATCAAGTCATACACCACAATGAACATCACCTTCACAGCACTTCCAACAAGGCCTTCCCAAAACGCTTTAACCCATCGTGCCACTGTGCGATATGGCAACGCTGCATCGCCACATGCTTCACGCAGTCCCTGAAAACATTCTTGTGCACTACGACCTCGTGCCACTTCAATTTTGATCCAGGAACATTGCTCTAGTTTTGTAAACATGATCTTAGGGCGCTCGCACTATCCCTATCAAAGTCAATGTTCTACACACTGCAGTAGATTGACAGAGTACTGTCGCCGCTGGCTGCACTAACTCATCTAACAGTCCTTGTTCATATCCGCACAACTGGCAGCTCTCGAACACACCATCGTCACGTGACAGCAGTGTTGCCATTACTTTTTATCCAACCTATGTAATTTAATTTAGAAGCACCTACATGCACAGAGTAGAGTTCCAAGACATTATCTAATTAATTACTACACTTCAAACATTTCAATTTTCTAGATAATAAAAAATGTTTATGCCTAAATTTCACTGAGAATGTGCACAATTCTAAAAGTTTCCATTACACATTTAATTTAAATTGAAACTCCAGTGTTCCGAAATTTGAAAACTAGACTTTTTTATTTGTGTGCGTGCACACGTGTGTTTGTTTGTGTGTGTGAGAGAGAATAAGAGCTTATTGGTAGATGTGCATATACTCCCAAGACTTCTAATTATCAAAGTTGTATTAAGGAAGTTAAAAATTATAAAAAAATAAATACAATGAAAATTTTTCACTTATATAAAAAACTTAATAAATTGTTGCACTACACTATGACTAATAACACTGTTATGCGAAAAAGTTTGTTCAAAAAATAATTTCACACACTATATTTCTGAATATACAATACGATTCTACTGATTTCAAGCTCCCTTATCAGTTATGTCATTACATCTACAACTACTAAGCAGTGAGTCACACATAAACAATTAAGAAACCAGACTCTCTTGCAAATGATAAGATTAACAACACTAACATAAGAGCAGCATCAACATACGTCATACAAAGAAATTTTACTAAAATCTATGGTGTATTCAGCAATGAAAACAGAAACATATGAATCAGATTTATAAGATATTTAACTTATATTTCAATACTTCTTTCATTGGAGGTACTTGCTCCTAAAACTGCAGTAAAAGAGAGCAACTAAAATATTATTATTAAAAAGCAAGCAGAACCATTATCTGTGCTCAATTGTACATGACCAAACTCTGAGTAATATATCAAAGCCTAATTCAAAAGGGAAACAACTCGAAATTTAAAGTTTTGATGAACCTGCATTTTAAAGATTTATGTTGCTGTGAAAATACAAGAATCATTGAAATTACACCAAATTCTGTTAATGATGTTTTCTATATATATATTTTTTTATTGGGTTATTTTACGACGCTGTATCAACATCTAGGTTATTCAGTGCCTGAATGATATGAAGGTGATAATGCCGGTGAAATGAGTCCGGGGTCCAGCACCGAAAGTTACCCAGCATTTGCTCGTATTGGGTTGAGGAAAACCCCAAAAAAACCTCAACCAGGTAACTTGCCCCAACCAGGATTCGAACCGGGCCACTTGGTTTCGTGGCCAGATGCGCTGACCGTTACTCCACAGTTTTATATATACTATATATTTCAAATTAGAGTGTGTTGTCCAGACATGTGGAGTAACGGTTGCCGGTAGCACATCTGGCCACGAAATCACCAGAGTTCGAATCCTGGTCGGGACAAGTTACCTGGATGAGGTTTTTTCGGTGCTGGACCCAGAACTCATTTCACTGGCATTATCACTATCTCGTTCAGACGCTAAATAATCTGAGATGTTGATACAGCATCGTAAAATAACATACTTAAAAAAAAAAGTGTGTTGATTCGATTTTTCTCAACGAGATAGAGCTTTAAAATGCAGTTTTCTCAAAATTTTAAATTTTGAGTTTTTCCCTTTTGAACTGGGCTTACAGAGCATATTCCCAAATACATTTTGAGCAAAAAATGTCATATAAACATGAGTCCAATTCTCAATATTTTCAAAGTCAGATTAATTTGAAGTTGATAAAGAATGTCTTTTTTTTAGTTTTAAGGATAAAAGAATATTACAATTAGAGAATTAGCTATTCAGAAGTATAATTTCTTTAATTAGCTAGTATTCTGAAGCTAAAAATGTGTTGTGAATTCCATAGTTGCTTCGTGCAGAATTTTCTTTCAATTTGGAACTACAAAATTACATTTTACGTATTTATCACAACAATTAATTGTTACAAATCACGTCATTCTTGTAAACTCTTTAAGACTGTACATTAGGATGAAAAATTGAACTGTAAAGAATAAAGTTGCTATAGCAGTCGTGTGATCTGTAACAATTGTTGTGATAAGTGTGTAAGAATAATGTAATTTTTAGTCAAAAATTGGAAAAAAAATAAGATAAAATAAATTCTGTACAAAGCAACTAAGGATTTTTTTTTTTTTTTAAGCTTCCCTTATGAAAAGGTTGCCAGACTTGACAAAGCGTAACACATATAATTTGGAAACACACCTAAAAGGTAAAATGATATACATTTGAAACGGTTAGGGAATCGAATATACAAAATGTCAGAAAAATTTACACCTAAGTAGCGTTTGTGCTCATTTACAGTTAACAAAGGGGGGAAAAAAATTTCATCAGATATACCGTGAAAAATTTATTGGGATTGTTATCTAAACCAATTAACAGCCATCGGTTAAGATAACTTGAAATTTCCATTATCACTCCCATACAAATGATTTCTCAATATCTGAACTGATCCTTTGAGGGCACTAATGGCTATTTCCTTCACAATGCTGTGTGTTAGCCCAGGTTTTTACATTTTTTGGCAAAGAAGGAGGGTATGGTACCTCATGCTCCCACCATCAGGCCTATTACATCAATGTGGGACAGGCTATATTTATCTTTATAGAAGGGATTGTTGGTTCATAGATCCGTTTCTTTTCACTGTCCACCTCATGCGGTTGATCTGCATGTGTCACAAATCTGATGATGGGATCGAGAATGTATGCCGAGTTGTTCTTAATGGCAATGATATCCATTCGCCGAACACTTCCCTGTGTGGCTAGTCCTTGCACCTCTTGATGGACTGTCAACCCTACTTCCTTCAGTGCCTCGGCCAGCATAGAACGGACAGCATGGTGACAGATGTTGCAAAGGGCCTCACTATAGGGGCAAAAGTTTCAGAATACTAGCCAATTAAAGAAATATTACTTCTGAATAGTTCATTCTCTATTTGTAATATTTTTTGAGCTTAAAACTAAATAAACATATTTTACAAACAACTTCAAAATAGTGTAAATCTGAATACTGAGAATAGGACCAATGTTTATATGACATTTTTTGCTCAGAATGCCTTCGGAAATAAGTTCCATAAATGGTGGTAAAACTTCTCGTGAATCACTCTGTATACATAGACATTTGACACCACTTCAATGTAATGTATTTCAGCTGCTTTACTTATCATATTTACCTCTCTTTTATTTAGAATAACATTTGGAATAATTCGAGGCAAACTCTGACCCAAAATATACACTAAACGCTCTTCAGAAATTCCATCATTCAACATTTCCTCTAATAGATGACCATCTTGTTGTCGAGACGTATTCACAAAACAACGGGTAAGGACTTCTCTTTGGAATGATGCTGGCAGAGACCTAGGAAAAAAGAAACCACGTCTCCTCAGAACCACAGTTCTTTAGCTTACGAACTTGTAATGTATAATTTAAGTGCTACAGCCTTCAAGAATTAAATTGATATAAACACTGTATGTGTAAAGGAAAATATTATTATTACACTGGACTTCATATCAATATATTTACCAAATCCTTAGCAAAATGACTTCCTATGGAATTCCATCTTCTCAACATTTCTCCAAACCACATACCACCATTCTACATTATTTTTCTATTATCTGGTTATTATTCTTAACCACGAAGCTAATAATAGGTCAGATGATGGTTTTATGTATGACACTAGAAAAATTCTGTAATTTCTTTTGTCTATTAATATCTAATTATTACATACAATTATATTTTAAATAGTTCCACTTATGAACATAAAAATATTTCCAAATAATGGATGGGTAAAATGTACAATTTCTCTCAAACAATTTCTTCAACAACGTTTTCTTAAACATCAATTACATATCTTTTCCGACATATGAAACCTATAAGAAGTTTTGAAATGCAGCAGTTGCCAAAGTTGACAGATAAATGCACAAAATCAATTGATGTGGGAAGGGGGGGGGGGAAGCCTGATAACTCAACTTTATCGTGAGATAACCATATTACCAATTTTTTATTAAATATTTCATCTGGTAGGTAAGCGAAAGTTTGTTTCAACCAGTCAACATATGGCAGAATTATGCCCATACTGTTCAACCACTTCTGTGATTTCATGACGAGGAGAAAGTTAATAACCATTATTTTCAACATGGCTGTTTAATATAGACTACATGCACAAACACAATTCTTGTAAGATGCACGTGGGGAAACTTGACATATTTTGCTGTTTACAGCTGTTTAACTACATGGATAACTTTCTTACTTACAGTTGTTTCCTGAAATTTATACCACTGCTATGCAGATACATATTCTAAAACTTCACCTGTAACTTAGACATATCCTACATAAGAGTATCTCTGTTTTATCAGAGTAATAAATGTATATAGCAGTAAATAACGTAGTTCCACCGAAAAAGCTTTGAGCAACTAAAATACAGATTCACGTTCTTAAATTCAAATTCATATTCCTAGTTTCACTTTTCAAAGGACAGACCGAGGGCAGATCCTTGCACTTAGGTTTACATTGGCACATTATGCTTCCTATATATGAGATGATTTATTCTGCATGTATATTATCAGGGCCCAGAATCGTTATATTCTTCAGTTGATTTTTTTATATCCATAGCGAGATTATTAAAAATTTTTACAGCCATACAACGCACTCCTTTTTGATAGCAATTAAACTGTTTGATTTGTTCTAGTATTTTATTATTAATGACAATTTTACTACGAACAGGATCTTTTCCTAAAAAAGGCCAGAACTTAATAATAATAATAATAATAATAATAATAATAATAATAATAATAATAATAATAAAATAATAACAAATAATTAATTTTCGGCATTGGTTCGCTAATATGTTTCGCGGGATATAACTGTAAAATTTTGGAATGTTAACTGCTATCTCCAGCCATCTTCAGGGAAGTTGTGTCTGGACAGAAAGTCGTGTGTTATATAGATGTTGGCTGTCTAATTGGTTTTATCGGCCAAAAAACCTAGTCATCTCATCCCTGATTCTGAAGTTCTGGCTCCGGTTGGACATGTGATATTGATTGTAATAGGCTGTGTCCATGCCTGACTGACCTGTAGTCTGCCGTCTCTGTTAAACAGCTTAATCTCTATGGCCTGACAATACGATCCCAGTGTGGCTTGATTTGTTAATGAGGTGGTCAAAAGTAACAATGCTGTGTTGCGCCACTGCAGATTTTTCCGGGTAATAGAGCCTCAGGTTCATCTTATGCTACTGGCTGACATGTATATCTATTATCAAGGAGTACATCTCACTTGACGACATGTGTCAGAGGAAGAACAATTGTTTGTATGCATTTGAAGTCTAACTAGTGTAATATGTAGCTAGTCGGCAATGTTTGCAATGGAAGGAAAAAGAAAATCATTGCATTATTTTTTTTAATCTAGAGGTTTATTAAAATAAAATTTAAAATAAATATCACTGATTCAGATAACGATTTTGATAATTCCACCCTAAGCTCACAGAGTTAGCTCTGTGGTAGCGCATCTGCTTCCAGAATTGCCAGCCCCGGTTCGATTCCCAATGGAGTCAGAGATTTTCGTGTAAAATTGCTACCTCAGAATTAGGAGAGGTGGCGGTGCACAACTTCTAATCACTAGATTGTGCACCAATATGCCTGGGTTAAATCCCAAATCTCTCCACAGTACATACAAAGAGAAGGTATATGTCAATGTTGATGGCGATCCATCTGTTGGACGGAGACTTTAAGACTGATGACCCCCTTGGTGCTATTCGACAGGAGTAGGCTACATGTCAGCACTGGATTTCACCTTCTCCCTTCTGCATCTTCATCATCATCACATTCATCATCATTCCTAAGGAACGGATTCCTATGTAATTAAATATTTTTCTTGCATGATAAAACACAATTAACAAAGTTAAAAATTCTTGAAAATGTCAATTCTTTCAAGTTTAAAACTGCAATTTTATTTGGAATAAAAACATATTTTCACAAAAATTTATGTAAATACATATTTTTAGAAATCTATTATAAACACATAAATCTTTGATTTTTCTTAAATAATTTTTTTAGAAGAACTTTTAAATATTTTAAAACTAAATCAATTATATCACACAGAAATACGTTATCTTTTAAGATTCTTGGATGTGCTTCAACTGGGTTGCGTGGTGTAGCCATGATCCATTTTTGCAATAGTATCACCTCAAGTTCTGAGAACTGTAGGTTGCATATCAGCGTTACTTATATAAGAATAAATTAACTGGACGAGAATTTTTCCCAACACATAATTAGGAATGTTTTTTGTTGAAGATGATTTCATTCCATGCTTTGTTTCAGAACACAATGGGTATAAACATTACTTAATTTAAACAAATTAGCCTGTTTTCATTTGCCTATGAAGTGAGGAAATACATGTTGTGATTCCCTTCTCTGACCAGTGCTTCTAAGTTCTTTGAGCGTTCCATTTCTACTATCTAAAAATAAAAGCTTAATAAACATTGTCAGTCTGATATTAGAAACATTTTTTATATTAAGAATTATGTATATTATTCTCTTAAGATGCCTAAAAAAAATCGACAAAGAGTCTACAGCAGTCTTCGGAGATTCAGGTAACCCAACATTTGTATCCCACTGCAACAAAGAGCCTCAAAAACCTCGTGCATTCAGGCAAAACAGTGGATATAAAATCATTTTATTTTTACTTCAATTTTGGAGGGTGTGCCTGAGGTGAAATTGCGGCTGTAGGTGTTATTGACATTCTTCTCTTTAAATATGTATGTCTGATGTAATTAAAGATGTGGAAAGATCGTTTTATCTTATAAGTTTGTTTAGAGATAATGGGCTCATTTGTGATTTACTGAGAATTTGGAAATGACCTTTGTTGGACAAAATTCCTGCAACTCTCGGACAACTACTGCAACTGATACTCAAGTTGTGATTGAGTCGTTAAATAGTAACATAATTTTTTCAAGCTAAGTAATTTATTTTTGAAATATTTAAAAATATATATATTTTTTTATTTTTATAAATATTTACGTATTTTATCAATAAAAAAAAAATATATTTAAATTTTAGAATAAAAACCACCCCTAATCATCACATTCTGACCCATTTACATGTTTCACATTCCATTATGGTTTGAACACAATATAACTCTTCCATAGATACACAACTGTTATTTAAAATCCATCTTAGTGTGGCCCACCAAAGTGGTGTGCAACTTGAAAATGGGTCACATTGCCATCTGTCTGCAGACTGGAATGGAATCATGTAGAGAAGAAAGCTGGGTAGGCATTGGATAAGATACAAGGTACATACATAATTCTATCCTATTTCAAACTGTTCTAGAAGAACAAGCTTACCTTGAGACAGGACTACTGAGTATAACACACGGATGAGCACTTAATTTCACATTTCTGGGATGTATCTGAACTGAATAGTCGCCATTTTGAGCCATATTGTCACAGCAGGCAACATTTTTACACTTGTCCATTCCGTGTCTGTATCATTAAAGAAAATGTCAGAGCAGACTCATCATCGCTACTGACAAACTTTCACTCCCAACATTTTTTCCCATCAGCTTCTATCAGTTCGAAGTGTTCAGGAGTTGTACTATGCATGGAAACTGTCTCACCTAACACCATACCCACTAGTTCAGAACCCGGAGTTGTGGCACTTGATACTGTATCTCCAACAATTAGCCTGTTTTCATTTGACCAAAGTCTCTGCAATTCCTGCTTCTCCTGCTCCAGTGCTTCTATATGTTCTTTGAGCTGTTCCATTTCTACTATCTAAAAATAAAAGTAATAAAAATATACCTATAACTGATATTTTCACATTTATGTTATATTAATAAATTATGTACAGTATATTCTCTCACAACAAATATCACAAACCAGTGACAACTCTTCTATTTTTGGGTTTGGACACTTAATTTTGGTATATCCCACTGCAACAAAGAGCCTCAAAAATGTCTGGAGGATGCTAAGCTATATACAGCCCATCATTTTATTTTTACGCCCAATTTTTATTGTACCTGAGTTTCTGAATGTACTTCACTCCACCCCTTCTACTAATGAAGTTCAACCAACCTCCACACAGATCCAAGATCATAGTAGCCTTACGGTCATAGTCATTGTTCCAAAAATATGTTCGTGTTTTCCAGTGACGAAAGAGCTTTCAATATTGAATCATTTTCGCACAGGTACTGTCGTCCATTTGCCTACGTCGCATCACAGTTTCCCCCACCCGCTTCTATTCGCCTCTCTGTAAAGGCTAGTTGCTGGGCTGTCTTAGCTCTTTTCTGAGACCATTAATTTCTGTTTGGAATTGAATGTCTACGTAATATTACACCCATACAATTGTTTAAAATAACTTTAAAAAAAGGGCCTCGTTAAGTAATTAACTGTCGCGTGAGTTCCTCCCTTTCTACAACCCTGCGACATAACCACTTAGACGAACAGTAGATAGCATGTCCGAGTAATTTTATCTTTTCGGATCGGGCAGAAGTGAAGACTGAATTTACAGTACGTAAGGTACTCTTTTATAGAGTAGGTACAGAATTATTTCAACATGAGTTACTGATACGAAGTACGAACTTGGTAATTGGAATTACGTACAATAGTCTATAGTGCGATTATATGCACATTAGAACTGAAGTCTGTATCGAAATGAACGGCCACCATTTTCAAAAATGTGTTTAAATATCCATATTGTGATTATTTTTCAATTTAACTTCATTCTCTATAGTGTAGGCTAATGTGCAGCAGACAGTATAATATACACTGCATAATGAATACGGCCGCATGAAGGGCTCAGTTCGTGAGTAAAAACACTTATTGTTAATACTGTTAGTACTTTATTTATTTATTTTGATTAAACAAAAACCTAATGTAAATTATCAAACTCAAAAGCGTGATATTTCATAGTTTACGTAAATGGATGAACTACTTTTCTTCCCTCCTATACCTAGTAAAGTGATTTGTTCGTATATTACGTCAGTATCATCTAACTCCAGCCGTGGAATGGGGTAGCAAACGGTATTTCCAGTTCTCAATCGTTGATCCAAAGGTATAGCCAGGTTAATATTAGAAATGTTAGTACAAATAAAATGATGTCCCTGTACAAAGTAATATTGATAACTTCTTAGCCTAGCATTGAAAAAGTCACTGAACCTCAAAACAGACTTTTATTTATTCAACATGATTACCTTTTAACTCTGTATATTTAACACAATGATCAGACAACAATCAATCTTAAAAAAATTGTTTGTCTTGGTCTGCAAACCACTTTTGCACAGTTATTATTGCTACAGAGCTGTCATTTTACACGGGCTCGTTTTCAGCAACACTGTGGCCGCAGACACACACTGCACATCTGCCAACCAGTGGCGTATTTAGGCCATACAGACCTGGGCCTAGAGTGGAAAATTTTATAGTACAAAAGATGTCCTTTATGCCTTTTATGCTCACACGTGACAAAAGAAATATATTTCATTTCATCATTGTAACTTCAAAAGATAAGCATGTATTTTAGGTGGGGCTCATGACAGGAACAGTTTGGCTGTGGCACATCCGCAGATCTTTCATGCTGTGCCAGCATGATGCTAGACTGGATTTATTTTCGCATGCACATTCCAGATCAAATCAAGTATATTGCATATACGAAGGTTAGGTTTGGTTAGTTTAAGTTTTTATTAACCAAATCCATGCATGTGCAGTTATTATCTCATAGCCAAACTGTTCCTATCACGAGCCGCAAGTTGTATTTTAACTTATATTCATCTTCATTATTATACAAGCTGACACACGTGCGCATATGGACAACTTTTATTGTTGTCGGTAAACTGGCATGCTAGTACACTTTAAAATGATCGAGTTCGGGAGAGAAAGATGCTAATTAATTTTGTGTCGGTATTATTCTTTTTTCCTTCCTTCTGAGAAAGAGTCATTTAACAATAATATTGGTGTCAAATATATTTCATAATATCAAATTCAAATCAATATTCTTGTTTCATTATTATTCCCCTTCTTAAGAAATTGGTGTGTCTACACCAGTATCTATCACAGGTTTCAATGTACGTTCCTTGTCTACTCGTTGGTCAGCTCATGATGATGCCTGTCGAAGTCTTTGCGAGGGATAGAAAGAGATCATGTCCACTTTGTCTGAAATTGAAGAAAATCACGTGATGCAAAGCAAGTGGGATTCTACTGCAACTTCAGTCACTGGAGATTGGAATCATGACCTGTCTATGGGATGATAACGATAGTTCAGGAGAAAGTGGAAGTGAAGACCAATACAATCCTTCAGTAATTTTCAAGACTTATACTTATGACGCAATTTTGCAGTCTCTCTCATTCGAAATGAACTGTAGGAAAGTATCATATGAAAGTTTCTCGAAGAAGTTCTGGTTTCTCACAATGTTCCATGTGAAAAAGACGTCATAAAGGGAGAGAAAAACCTTCAAGAACACTTTTCGACCGATATCGAGTCTGAATTTGTTAACGAATGTTTGCACTTCAAAGTGCACCTGCAATCAAGTGGCCAAGAAATTATTTCATTCAATTTCCACAAAAAATTTGACAAGAAGTCTTCCTATATATCCTAACCTGGACACTGCTGTTACAACTTTTCTGTGTAAGATGGCAACAAACTGCTCAGCTGAACGATAGTTTTCTGCTCTCAAAATGTTGAAAGACTACCAGAGAACAACAATGATATATTTTTTGAGCTACTCTGTAATTAATTTTCGTCCCACTCAAAAGGTTAACACTGACAACTCTTTGACACTTGAGCTACAATACACTCACTACATTTTTCCACAAACCATTCACCTAATCAGTCATAAATATTCTTGGGCGAATATACGCACCCACACATCATGATAACACAGCTCTGAGCATTTTTGTTATACTCGTCATACTAATCAGTAAAACATGGCACCCTATATTAATTTGTAGAAGAGCGATAAACTTAAACATCTGTCAGCTCGAGATGAGAAACATTCACAATCGCCAAGAATCACCAGAGTACAAAAATCACACTGTGACAAAATTGATATTACTGTCACAGCAATTTTTCCAGAGCTGTGATGGCAAAATACTGTCACAACCCAGCTCTAGAAGAGACCAATGGAGACCTAAGTCTTAAGATGGATGGAACAGTTAAAATCAACCTGGAAAGTGAAGAAGGAAAAGGAGGAAAAAAGTTATATTTTCCATGCATTCATACCATTTCTTGCAACTCTGCATCTCTCTTGAGATCTTCTGCCAGCCAATCTGTTTGGGAGGCCACATGCTGACATGGTGGCTTTACATGACCAGAATGGCGCATGAAGTCTCGATATAAATTCAGCAATTCAGCAGGTTTTGGAATGTTGAGACCGACATCATCCCAGTCTTCAAAATCCTATATAAGGAAAATCACGATCTCTCTCTTAATCTTTCCAACATCTTAAATTATCAATCATATTTATTATATACATCATCTAACACTAAAAGAAGCAATGATTGCTGAAGATATCACTTAACCTACATGACAAACACTAGGATTACTGCATACTGGTACCGGTATATAACTTATTTGTGTAATCAATCACATAGCACGGCTATCAATAAGGTAGGTGTAGCCTAATGAAAAGGAACGACTCTAGAATACAGGTAGCTAAAAACCGTGATGTAATGTTGCGAGAAATCAAGGCCAACTATACCGAGAAGTCTGTGAAGTCATCATTACTTGTCTTTAATTCGCTGACTTTACTTCTTCCTCTTTTTATTCTTGGTGTAAAGGAAAATACAATTATTTTATTCAGTGAAAATACTCTTTATTCGCTGCTGAAACACATTACTCATTTTAACTTGATATTTTGCAAAATCTTTGGTCCAGAGATAATTATTCGAAAGAGGTCCTACACTGCATATAGCCATCTTTACTGATCTTTGCTTGTTTCTCCTCCTCTTTAATCAGAGGCTCGACACGTCAAGGTTACTAATGCTCGAATAGTTTGCTTTCCTGTATTGTAGAGTTTAGAGAAAATCCATTCTTAGCTGAAAAGTTTCGTTCCAACTTTAGACGAATATGCACAAAAAAAAAAAAACGTGGAAAAATAAAAGTACAAACACACCTACCTGATTTTCATTTTCATCCGCAAATGTAATTGAAGTTAATTTGTACCCGTGCAACAGAAGGTATTCATTTACTAGAAAATTAAGTGCACGTTGTTCATGTGGTTTTATCGGTTCATTGTGCATAGGCTTGAGTGGTCCTGCAACTGGTGTCGTTGTTTCTGATTCTAAAATAAATGCAGTTAAAATATTATAGAAAAAGTTTTCAACAATGTATAAACATGTAGCAAAACTCGATTAGGCCTATACTGATAGTAGACAGTAATAGCAACTCGCCGAACTACCTGTTGCCACTGTCAGGTTGGCTCGAAGGGCGCTAATGGTCTCCTTAGCTTTACGTAATTCGAATTCCAAAACTGCAACTCTCTCATCCACACCTCGTTCACCATCTTCAGAATATCTCGTCAAATCTAATGAATCAAGGGTTGCTTGGCTGGAAGACCTTGCTGATATGAGGGAAGAAAAAGAAAAAAATTAAACATTCTACCATTACATATATGTATACAAAATGTTTGTTTGCTTTCCACATAATTTATACTAACGAATTGGCGATATTTCAGGACGCGAAGCTGCTTGGTGTTCAAAATTTCCAGGATTTGAAAAGAATTCTTTTAATCTCGGAACTTCACGTCCTGCTTCTACAAGTTCTGTATGAAGTTCCAGAGCTGTAAGAAGTAAATTCTCATTCAAAAGTTTCGCAGCAATATCGCTGTAACTAATATCACTCACAGGAACTTTCGAAAAATAATCATTTTCCTTGTTCGAGTTTTCATATACGTTAGCCATATTTACGTATTGCAGACGTCCGTAATTCACTTCGACACATAACCGTAAATACAAAAATATATTATTTTAAAAATGGAAAAATGATATAATATGGAGGTAACCTAGTTCACATTTCGTAACTTTGTAAGTCATTGACTAAAACACAATTTCATTCACACACAAACGTCAAACGCCATGTCACCTGTCATATGGCGGCATCTAGTGTATCTAGGAAGCTTTGGAATAGTATATTCAGGACCTTCTGAATACTACCAGAAGGTCCTGGTATAGGCCTATTGCTATTTTTCCCGTCACATGCCTCAATTTCGTAGAATTTACACGTTTATTGCTCTGTGCGTGGTCAATTGCGTAAAATGGTGAGAATTCGATATAATTTAGAACAAAGAATATTCATTTACGACAATTACGTTGAAGAACATTCTTGCAAATTCTGCAAGAGGAAATTTTGCCTTAAATATCCCGGCATACACGTTCCATCATCACAAATCATTTTTCTTTTTGTGAAAAAAGTGCGAACACACGGTTTTCTTGGGGACAAAAAGTATACAACACCTGAACAAAAAGTAAAAGTTTTCTTTGAACAGTTGTATCTGCAGTTTCAACCCAATCCCAGTCTTGACCCAGAT
This sequence comes from Periplaneta americana, assembly GCA_025594305.2. Lineage (NCBI taxonomy): Eukaryota > Metazoa > Arthropoda > Insecta > Blattodea > Blattidae > Periplaneta > Periplaneta americana. The sequence continues at coordinate 29,101,329 of JAJSOF020000035.1, read as the reverse complement.
TTCGCTCATCAAATTCATGAAAGTTTAACACAACCTCTTCAAATATCTTACTAAGGAAATTTTTTTTACACCAGGACAAGTCAGAAGTCAAATTGAAAGATCTCCAAAGACGAAAGCTCCTGGCCATGATCTTATTGTTCAACCTCTTCTTAAAAATTTTCTAGAAAACCACTCATTCTTCTAACACAAATCTACAATGCCGTTCTACGTTTAACACATTTCCCTCGACAATGGAAGCATGCCATAGTGATTATGATCCCCAAGTCTGATAAAGACAAAAGCAACCCTTCAAATTACCGCCCAATAAGTCTGCTGCCATTACTATCAAAAATATTTGAAAAACTACTTATACCTCATCTCTTAGAACAACTTCAAGGGACTATTCCTTTAACGCAGTTTGGATTTAAAGCAAAACACTCTTGTTCACAACCTCACCGGATCACAGATACTATTTTATATACATATGAGGAAAAGTCGGTGTGCTTGGGGTCTCTTCCTAGACACAGAAAAGACATTTGATAAAAGTATGGCATAAAGGCTTGCTCTCAAAGCTTAAAAATCTTGTATCATATACCTATTATTTAATAATCAAGTCATACCTTTCACAACGTACATTCTCTGTTAAATGCGAATCTGCTCAGTCAAAATCAAATATTGTTCAATCTGGAGTACCTCAGGGTAGTATTTTGGGACCGTTGCTTTATATTCTATATACATTGGATTGCCCAACTGAAGATCACTTAACAATAGCCCATTTTGCTGATGATGTTGCCATCCTTAGTAAAGGTACTTGTGAATCAGCAGCAGAACAACTGAATACTTTTTGTGAAAAAATTTCCACATGGTGTAAGCAATGGCGAATAATTATGAATCCTCAAAAATCAAATTTAGTCAGATTTACTTATAAGAGAAACACTGTAAATTATCCAGTAAAATTATGTGGTTCAGTAGTACCAATGGCTCAATCTGTCAGATATCTTGGATTAATCTTAGATAGCAAACTTACTTGGCATAACCACATATCAGCTACTGTAAAAGAATTAGACACAGAATCTACCTGCTAAAACACATTATTCAAGACAGCTCTCCATTGCCTCAACACTACAAGAGACTTATCTATATTTCAATTGTGCGCCCTGTGAGGCAATATGGATTTTCAATTTGAGGAACTGCTTCTGCATCACAAATAAGAAGAATACAGGTCATGCAAAATCGCTATTTGAGACTTATGTCTGGTGCACCTTGATATATTAGCAACAAGAACCTGCACGATGATCTCTGTATTCCTGAGGTGATGAAGGTCCTAAGACAGAGCTACATCAGACTATATAACTCCTCCTTAAACCACATGAATCCGCTAGTTCGAGTAATTGTCACTAATTCACTGCAAGATCCAGCACATAGATGACTAAAAAGAAAATGGCATAGTGATCTGAGGCTATAGGGCACTTTTGGGATTGCCAGTGGGTAATGCCCATGAACAGAGTCAAGTTATTATTATTTTTTTTTCCTTTCTCTGTTTCTGTTATTCCCAACTATAATGTATTTATGTACAATAAGGTTTACTTAATTTAAAAAAAAAAAAAAAAAGTATACAAGACATAGGCCCAATCCTGTTTTAACAAAAGAAAAACTTGATGATATAGGATCCCAATTAGAAAATTCTCCTCAGATATCTTTGCGACGATTAGCACAGCAAACAAATGTTTCAAAAACAAGTGCATGGACAGCAACAAGAAAATTATTAAGGTTTCGTCATAAAGTCACGGTTGTTGATAGTGAGTATCATTTGATCGATTATTTCTAATAAGCAGTTAAAGTACGTCAGTACAGTAAATTATTAAAACAATATCAGTAACTAACATCCAAGCGGTACAGCGCTTTGTCGACGGCAAAAAAAATTAGGAATGAACTGATAGACATCTTTTAATTTTATAACTGGAGTTTGGCAGGAAAGCAGAGGGATCAAAGCTCCTTACATAATCACGTCGACAACAGTGAGCTGAGCTCACTGGTTGACAAGCATCTAGCTGTAGCACCCCGAATTTCACCTGTTTCATCCACTCCACAGCCTTCTATACCAATGCGGTGCCTTTCAAGTGTCTAAGGTGGCACTGATCTGCTCGGAGATTTTCGGAAGACTTCGATCGCAATTGTATTACCTGGAGGGAATACTAAAATCATAATCATAAAATTATTATGGCTAATGGTATTCACTAGAAATTACAGGATGGCTAAGAGAATAGTATTTCTGAGAGCCCCAATTCATTTCAGAGTATTGAAGCCTAACAAAATGCGCGGATTTTTAATTATTAAATTATTTGGCCTATTATGATTATTATTTCAATATAAGGCAATAGAACTAACACATATTACTGGCATTTTCAAGTTTAAGGGCACTCTCTGTCACTCTTCTCAAAATCATATCAATATGAAAAGATTGATTTGAAGTTTTATTTCACCTATACTCAATAATGAATTTATAAAATATACCTATAACCAGAACAGAAGGTACTTCTTAATAATCTCTGAATCTGTAATCTACATCTTGGGGTACAATGCTTTTGTTGTCAATTCGTTTTTTGTACAGTGGAATAGATTACTTTCTGTTCAGATATTACATTTTCAATTTTTCTGCACTTGATTAAGGATGTTTTCGATACTGGTTATCAAAATCTGAATTCGCGCTACTGTAATGTATATTAAGATAAAAGCATTTATAACCCATTGTTATATTTTTAAGTAGTTATTTTACGACGCTTTATCAACAGCTTAGGTTATTTAGCGTCTGAATGAGGTGAAGGTGATAATGCTGGTGAAATGATTCCAGCACCAAAAGTTACCCAGCATTTGCTCATATTGGGTTGAGGGAAAACCCCGGAAAAAACCTCAACCAGGTAACTTGCCCCGACAGCGACTCGAACCCGAGCCACCTGGTTTCACGGCAAGACGCGCTAGCCATTACTCCACAGGTTGGACCATTGTTATATCAAGATCCAATAAGAGGTTCTCGCTGATTGTACAATGTACAATACACCCTTTGACACAGAAAACGGTCGCTCTCCTGTAGCATGAATTTCTGTGTTCAGATTGAAGCACGATTCACAGTCTAGGATCAAGACAAGCCATATCAATGATGTACTTATATATGTCGTTTCCCTACGAAACCTTTATGGTTTACAAGCAAATATTCTCACAGGATCAGATAAAAAAGTTAATTTTTTTTTCTTCCACCATGTTAATAATGTCAAAACAAGTGCTTATACGAATTTTGGCCACTTGAACGAATTACGAGGGCAGTAAAAAAATAAGTTTTCCTGGGGCCGCTTAGAGAAAAAAAAAAACACAATTTCAATGGAAAAATTTATTAGAACAGATACAGCAGCTGTTCAACTATTTTTAAACATATTTCCGACTGACACATCTGTCTTACCGTGGGATCAACAAAGAGGTGTAGACGGCTGTAACACACTGGTTCCGATCCCAGGGGGCAGACTTCTTCGACACAGGGATACAAAAAGTTGATCCCATGGCATGACAAATGTCTCAATTCTGGTAGGGAATATGTTGCAAAATGGTTCAACAATTGCTGTATCTGTTTCATTAAATCTTTCCATGAAATTGTGTTTTCTTTCTATAAATGGCCCAAGGGAAACTTATTTTTTTATGTTCTTGCGTTCGGAAGGCCAAAATTTGTTTTTTTTTTTAGTAGGTTATTTTACGACGCTTTATCAACATCTCAGGTTATTTAGCGTCTGAATGAGATGGTGCTAATGCCGGTGAAATGAGTCCAGGGTCTAGCACCTAAAGTTACCCAGCATTTGCTCATATTGGGTTGAGGAAAACCCCGGAAAAACCTCAACCAGGTAACCCAAAATTTGTGTAAGCACTTGTTTTGACATTATTAACATAATAGAAGAAAAAAAAAACTTTATCTGGCCCCATGAGAATGTTTGCTTGTTAGCCATAGAGCTCTTTCTTCTTTCAAAGACCAGAGTACACTTTGACTCCCGAGCCATTCCGAGGTGGGACTTTGTCTCTGAACAACGACCAATTTCCATGTCAAAGGTGTACATTAGGCAGTACATCTCACTTGACGATGTGTCAGAGGAAGAACAAAATTGTTTGTATACATCTGAAGTCTGGTTGGTTAATGTAATACAGTATGTTACTAGTTAGCAATATATGCAATGGAGAGGAAAAGGAACTGGCCACCATAATCCACTGTCTCATGAGCTACCTTCGGACAGTTGACTGAACAACATAATAAGTACACGAGACATGATACTACCTTTTTTTAAAGACAACAAAATAGACCTACATGTCGTTTTTGAACACTTTCACTGGTAGTAATGATGCAGGGTAACCGAAGCTTTCTATAGTTGCACATTATTGCAGAAGTTACGAGGCGCGTCCATAAAGTAATTTTCCACTCGTCCCACAGCTAGCAAACCATATGCTGCGAGAAGACTGCATGTACATGATAGAGTAATGTCCTGGCGTCCCGAGTGTTCTCAGTAGCTTCGTTGCATTGGTTGAAGATGGACGCTCTTATTTCAGCTCCCACCGCATGTGAAGTGTGATCAGTGATATAGTTTTTGAATGCACAGGGCATAGCGCCAATTGAAATTTATCGTCAGCTGTGCCAAGTCTAAGGGCCTAACGTCACGAGCAAGCAGATGGTGCATTGCTGCTGTAGACAATTTTCAGCAGGATGCCAAAATGTGCATGACGAGGAGTGCAGTGGGAGGCCAACCATCACCACAGACGCTTGTGGAGCAACGCACCATCTGCTTGCTCATGACATTAGGCCCATAGACCTGGCACAGCTGACGATAAATTTCAATTGGCGCTATGCCCTGTGCATTCAAAAACTTTATCACTGATTGCACTTCTCACTCGGCGGGAGCTGGAATAGGAGCGTCCATCATCAACCAATGCAACGAAGCTACTGAGAGCACTCGGAAGTTAAGAGCATGCGCCATGCCAGGACATTACTCTATCATGACATGCAGTCATGCAACATATGGTTTGCTAGCTGTGGGACGCGTGGGAAAGTTCCTTTATGGATCGTAAAAAGTAATTCTCAGAAATAGAATAGTAATAGTAACATTAGTTCAAGACCCGCAATATATGTCTCTGAGAGTCGCATGTGGCATACTTAAGCATGTGTATCTTAAGGGAAAAGAAAACGACTAGACAGGGCACTCTTTCCGATAATGAAGCTTGTATGGGACAGACTCTTGACAAGTAAATTGTCTGATATAAGAAAAAGGCACAAAACATATTCCAGTATGTGACATTGTGATTAGTGAGAATGGAGCTATTACAAGTGAAGAAAATCTATTCATTCATGTAAATCCAACATCTGAAGAATCAGAAATTAGAATTGAACGCCTAAGTAAACAAAATCCTCTTCATGATCCAGATGTCACACTTCATGATATGAAACAAAAACTAAGGAAAAAAGTGTCTGACATAATAGATTCAGTTTCATCTATTGAAGAAATGAACATGCTTACAAAATTATTTTCTGCTGAAAGACCAAATCTAAAAGCTCTTCAACACCCTAAAACTAACTTCTCTCCTGTCTCTAAAAACTCAGAATTAAAAAAAAAAAAAAAAAAAAAAAAAAAAAAAAAAAAAAAATCTTACCTCAAATACTCAACTATTTAAAATAAACTAAGAACACATAAATAAAAATAAAACCTGTTCGCGTAGGCTTCGCGGCTGGTGTACATGGTGTGTGGATAAGCTTCAGGGCTTCTACCGCATTATCTTAGTGTTATTGGCTGACGTTTCGACCGCTGTGTTGTGGTCACCTTCAGAGCAGTTGTTGGATAAGGAAATAATCTGCCAGCTCGTGTGTGTATATATATATATATATATATATATATATATATATATATATATATATATATATATATATATATAGTAGTCTCGATGAGGGGAGTGCTTGCGGTGATAGGTCGTAGGTTCTCCTTCTGGCATCTGATTGATCCTACGTTGTCCAATCCGGTTGAGGTCTGTATGAAGGGGAGTATTCATATTAAATACCGGCCCTTATAAGGTCCGAAAGAGTGACCTTGATACCGTGCCCGATGTCCGGATGAAGGGGGCGCCACATACATGTATCCAACAACTGCTCTGAAGATGACCACAACACAGTGGTCGAAATGTCAGCCAATAACACCAAGACAACGCGGTAGAAGCCCTGAAGCTTATCCACACACCAAAAATAAAACCTGTTATGTCACGTCCTACTCGAAAGCAAGCTTCAGAGACTATTTTAATGGCATTAAATCCTTCGGCTTAGGTAGAAGAAGAAATTATCAAGTTTAGGGACCTATAGCTATCAATACAGGCCTACTAATTTGTCAAAAGTATATTTTGTTCTCTTATGGACTAGCTCACCATATGAGAAAACTTGAGCCACCTCTACACTAGTAGGAGGTCCTTGCCCTTCAGGGATTTTCTGGACTTACATCATCATCATCAACAACACCATATTTTGTTCTTTAATCGACTTGGGTAGCTTCAGTCTTTATTCTAAAATTTGTAACACACCCCCACAGGAAACAAAGCAAGATGCGCCAAGACCAGCAACGACCAGTTCTGAAGAAGACCAATAACAGGTCGAAACATGTAAACCAGGTACGATAGATTTAACACGAGAAAGTCATATAATACATATTCCGAAGTGATACAGTGTTAAAAGTTGTGTAATCAAGATGTATAATTTGTGATAGTTGAATATTGAGTGTAGAATTATAGGTATTAGATTATTACATGTTACATAGCCTTAGAAGAACAGCTATTTATTCATATAGACTTATCCAAGAATATCATGTAGCTGTTTATTTTCTGTGAGTAACAAATCGTAGCGAATTTCTCAATTTTCCTTCATTCTTAGCTGAACATAGTGTTGCAAAGATACTTCTTTGTGATATGTTGTGCAATATTGATATCAATACAAATCAATGTTATTTTAACAAGAAAGACGAAATTAAAATGTGAGCTGCTAATAAACTAAAAGGTAAATCCAAGTAGAGATGGGAACGATATATCGGTTTTTACGAAATACCGATATTTTCGTTTCGATATAGCGATATCGAAATTTTGATTCAATATATCGTATAATATATCGGTTTTCTCATAAATTTATCGATTTTTTTGTGGAATTTTTTTCATTATCAACAACAACAAAATCCACACTAGACAACTCCGATAATTCTCGAGAGATGGCGCTACTGAAGGTGGACAGTTACATAATTGTGCAACCTCACTCATTACCTTGTTCTAATTGGCTGGACTGGAATTCGAATTCAAACTGTTTAATATGCAGCACCAAATTCAGCGTGTGCGAACATGAGACAGACGGGAGGTTTATCTACTACTGTTTTAATATTGATATTAATGTTCTCCAAGGCAGGAGCAACTTCCACCCTGAAAGGGAACAGTCTGACCTCAAAACGGGTATTAAAACTTTTATTTTTATATTCTGAAATGGAAAGAGAAACAAGGATTTAATAGCGATGTGACATTTGTTTACGTCTATGATTTCTATGCACAACCTAGCGCTGACATTTCGTTTTCTTATTATATCTTTTAGTGCATTAAAATTCTATCCCTATAATCATCACCATTGTTGTGTGGATTGTTGGAGTGTAACAATAACTTGCAATGGGAATTACTATAGAAGGATTGTATCAAATCAACTGTGAAGTTTGTTAAAACTTGTAACATTCTAAGTACTGTTTACTTTCATTTTAAAATAATTACAAGTTCTATTTACTTACATTTAAAAATGATTACATTGTTAGGTAGAAAAGAAAATTATATCTGTGTCCTGGATTGAATCCTATAAAACATTAGAATAATTGAATCGTGTTCCAATATCAAATATTCAACCATGTAGAGTTCACTTAACTCTTTCCCCACTATATCATTTAAGCTCCCTTGCCTCCACCATAATTTTTATTTAGGTTGGGACCTACATCATATGGTATTGAAAATGTATTTTTATTGTTACAATTTTACATTTATGCTTTTGACTGTTATGATGTTAATTTCAATAGTAAAAAGGAATATTAAAATTTAAGTTATTTTATTGTAATACAGTAAACGTACATCTGAAAATGCAATTTGCTTACGGAATAGCGATATATCGATAATCGTTCGATATATTTTCTGCGATATATATCGTTTATCGAAATTAGGTTTGCAATATATTGCAATATCAATATATCGGTATTTAATTTATTTCCTCCATCACTAAATCCAAGTAATTATGTGCTTTATTTTAGTGTTATGTGAGATACGTTAATCTTAATAAACATGTTGGGTCCATATTCGACCTAAATTGATAGCAATATTTTCGCAACAGCAGACAATATTGTTAAGCTCTTTGAGGATAAAAAGACGTTATTTGGTCGGTGAGCTCCATCATCATCTGCTGTTGAGAGGCTGAGACCCATAATTCCACTTGAACTACGATTGCAGTCGAAACCATCCGAAAATTTCCGAGCAGCAGAAGTAGAAATTCGGGATGCTGCAGCTAGACGCTTGTTGTAGGTTGAGCATACTGTATCCGAGAAATAATTTTAAACGATGAACAAATGTTCAATTGTGTTTATTTATAAATATGTGCTGAATTTATTCAGCTAGTTTCGTCATATATAATAAATCACCACAGAAATGTTATAAAAACTTATTGTAATAATATCGAAAGAATGGCTCATATTTGTAAAATACATTACCCCTGGCTATTATTTATTAAATGTACATATTCATTTACAATTCCCCCTCTACAAATACTGGACATAAACCGACATAAAACCATTTAACTTTAACAAATTAACCTTCTCTTAATACCACACTAGCAGTGAATAATACTGTACTTGTTCATGAAGAATAAATCACATTCTCAACTATGACCAGTAATTTATTCTTGTCTTTATCAGAGACTGTTTCAAAATTAATCCTACAGAGTGCTTTAACCAAAGCTTATATAAAGTGGTGTTTCATCATGTTATATACAAAATACACTTCATAGTCTACATTTATTATCTGAAAATTTCAAAATTCCTACTTTTCCACCAAATTACTATAAAGTACTTCATGTTTTCATAAGTCACTGCTCAGTGCCTACGCTGCCTTTAAATAATCACAATTCAAGGTATTGGAAATATACAATTCAATATTATAATATAATAATTATTCAGATATACTCCAATATCCAGTTATATTGTTAACATACCATAGGCACCAATCCATGCTATTTTAAAATGTAAATTTGAATTACATTTATGTATATACAATCAAGTCTCGAGTATTATGTGGTATCTTCTCCCCACATATAAACAAATAAAAATGCCCATAATATTTTCGTCACTACTGTGATACTGATATATTCACAAAAATATGTTACAAACTTACAATATACTTAATACATATTTACATGCCTTTTCTATATATATACATAATTCATGGTGGCAAGCCATATGAGCGAATCTATCTTAGGAATCATAAGTACTCTAAGTGAAACACATCCCTCGTGGAGTGAATGGACTGGATAATATTTGTGCTGCATTATTTCTTTACATGAACATATAAGAACTGAAAATCAAGTTCAACGCACTAATTGCTTAGATTAGAGTCTGAGAGAAAGAGAGCTGCCAGCACGATCGACGAAAGTGATATGATAAGGAAATTATTTACATCACAGTGGAACTAAAAAAATAAACAATTTTATACAACTCTTCTATCACTGTATGTGAGCTGATGTATACACCTTAAAATGAGAGGGATATTGACGATCATTCTCCCTGTGAAGATCATCCAATATGACTAGTGCTTTGATCTCAATATTCCTGTCTGGTAAGGAAGCGTCTAAGTTAAAACGTAATCCTCATGCAGTAAATTAAAATTATACAAAAATACATACAACATTTTGGTGACCAGTACACTTTGTGAGGATGCATTTCTGTTGTAAAAATAATGAATAAAGTAAGAGAGCATAGGAGGAAAGGAAACTCTGAGAAAACAGGAGATAATTTTCTCCTTATTGATCGTTCATCTCATTGATGGAGTGTAACATATGTTATAAAGTGGCAAGTATTCGAGTGAAGCCGATGCATGCAGCCAAGAAGGTCTGTCCCACTCCCCAAATCAGTGCGTACAGTGGTGCCATCTGCAAATTGGAAGCTCTGTACACAAAAGCCACTGCTGCACTGCTTACCACTCCTGAAGTCAATGGAGCCAAAACACCCATCACAAGGATGAATATCGGGAAAAACCTTGAAATAAAAATACATTAAATTAGCCTGCAAAAATAGAAACATTCTAAGTAATTTATTAACGTGATGACAAATATACTTAAAAATAGGAAAAAATTAGGAACTCCATTTTGAATCTTAAGTACATCACTTTTAACACTTGAATATAATTAATTGATGAACTAGTGGACTTACTCGTGTTAAATATGTAATATTTGTCCGGCTTACAGCTGTTTCAGTGCTTCACGAGTCACCATCATCAGAGCCTACTAGATCGCGGCGTCATCTCGAATTTCTCTGCCTGTTAGGAGGGTGTGTTTTATTGTTGGAAGGTGTTGAAGTGTGGAGTCGAATAGTGTGTGTTTGAAATTGATCTGTGTGTTGAGGATTTGTTCGGGGTGTGTTTTAGTGTGTTTGTATATTTCGTATTGTTCTAGTGTGTTGAGTCTTTGGTTCTTGGGTTGTGTGTGTAGGATTTCCATGTCCGTATTTATGTTATTGTATGTATGGTTAGTATTGGTTATGTGATCGGCGTATGTAGATGTATTGTGTCCTCTGGTTATAGCTTTAATGTGTTCTTTGTAGCGTGTTTGGAATGATCTGCCTGTCTGTCCTATGTAGAACTTGTCGCAACTATTACATTTGAGTTTGTATACACCTGTGTGGTCGTATTTATTTGTTTGTGTTTTTGTGTGTTGAAATGTCTTTGTAGTGTGTTTTCTGTTCTGTATGTTATGTTGTATTTCTGTTTTCTGAATGAAGATGCGATCTTATGTGTGAAATACATCACACTAACATATGAAAACAAAAGCACACATAAGATCGCATCTTCTACATAGGACAGACAGGCAGATCATTCCAAACACGCTACAAAGAACACATTAAAGCTATAACCAGAGGACAAAATACATCTACATACGCTGATCACATAACCAATACTAACCATACATACAATAACATAAATACGGACATGGAAATCCTACACACACAACCCAAGAACCAAAAACTCAACACACTAGAACAATACGAAATATACAAACACACTAAAACACACCCCGATCAAATCCTCAACACACAGATCAATTTCAGTACACACACTATTCGACTCCACACTTCAACACCTTCCAACAATAAAACATACCCTCCTAACAGGCAGAGAAGTTCGAGATGACGCCGCGATCTAGTAGGCTCTGATGATGGTGCGTGAAGCACTGAAACAGCTGTAAGCCGGACAAATATTACATATTTAACGAGTAAGTCCACTAGTTCATCAATTAATTAGGAACTCCTATTGTAAGAGAACTAATAGAGGTATCCAAATAAACCAAATTGCACTTTACTGTATAGGGAAGAACATTTCTGACATGTGCGGTCAAGCAAAGAGTCATTGCTACAAGAGTGGTAGGGGTAGTGACAGTATAGAAGGAGAAAACTTTGTGTTCAGTGCCAGTAAAGAGCTGTAACTCAGAAACAACATTGTACAACATTAATTTTGGTATCATTTGATTCAGAAGTACTAGGAAAATCGTGTATAAGGCCCAACTTAAAAAGTTGTACGGAGATTTTAATTCTACAGTACCTTCCTAAAATGCTTTTCTCCTATTTTGTTAAAAAAGAAAAAAAAACTTATACTTTAGAAACCATATCAATCGAAATCAATTTTAAATAGTTTGGTTGTATGACAGACTTGGAGAGATTCAGAGATAATTTTCAATACTTATGCAGCACAATTAAAATTACATTAAATGGGAAAACCAGGACAGAAACTATCAATAATAAGACAATAGCAGTTTCAGCATTGTTGTAGGCCTATGGTGTGGAATGCTAGACTCTTGACTACGGAAAAAAGGCAATCTTATGGAGTGGAAATAATGAAATTCCTGAGAGCTATTGCAGGATCTGTAAATGAAGACATTAGAAACAAATAGTACATTTAGTTTTTATTACAATTATCTGATTAGCAAACAAATCAGCTTCCACGTGTTAAAAAGATTGATACCTACATGGTCTAACCAAAAAATATATATAAATACAGACTGGCAGGCAGAAAACACCGTAGAAAATCCACAAAGACGATGTAGTCGACAGTTTTAGGAATAGGGATAACCTGAACTAGCACCAACAGATAGCATACGTGTACTTTGAGGGATGCGCTTTGCGTGTGCATTTGTTTTTCAGTATATAAACATTGAGGATATACGTAGTGCATTAGTATATTAAATACTCTTAAAAACAACTAAAAATTGCAAATTTTGTTATGTCCCTATATGTAAAAACCAGGGAAAGCTTTTTGTCTTCAATCAGGTCCCGAAATAATCTGAATATGCTTTAAACCTTAAAAAATATAAGTAATTAAATTGCGCCTCGAAAGTGCTAGCTATTAAATAAAAGTAACTACTTCAAGTAAGGAATTGTTGACTATAGTTTCATTTTGGAAGAGGAAAAAGAAAAGTTAATAAAAATATATCAACCTCAATAGCGAGCTATGTTAGCTTAGATTATATGCAGTTGTTGGAGTCTCCGAAGTTTATGCCTGCAGTAAACTCTGGATAAACTGGGATGTTTATTAACCAGGACGATCCGTAGTGAAATCAATTTCGTGAAAAATGTTCCTAATGTACTGTACCCTAATTATTAAAACCATTTTTTAACTTCAAATTTTCAAAATCATCCCACATAGTATTCAAAACTGCATGTCCTTAACCTACAAAACGCACTACTAATCGTGATACTACTGCGATCATATTATATCATCCTATTAAAAATTGCATTTGATCTTTCTGCAACTACAGAAAAAATACGAGGAATTCAATCTCGATAGTCCCTGCCCTAAAAAAAACACACATTGGTGGCTGCATATCCTGTTTTTAGCGTACGGTTCTTAAATCAGCCTTAAAAAGAACCTGATCCAAACTTTAGTGATGCCCCACTTCGATTATTGCGATTCTTTATTCACGAATCTAAATACTGATCTTGCCCATATATTCACAATATCTGCGTTCGTTTCGTTTGTAACATTAGAAAATTCGATCATGTAACACCGTCACTAGAATTGTTGTCTTGGAGTCCACTTAAAGAAAGAAGATTCTTCAACTCTCTCTTATTACTATTTAAAATCATCCACACCTCCACACCCTCTTACCTAGCATCTCGTTTTGTTTACCTTTCACTACCTCGAACCCGGAACATGTACCTTCTCTCTATTCCTCTGCACAGAACATCCTTCTACTCATCATCTTTCAGCATATCTATTCCACGCCTCTGGAATTCTCTCCCTGACCACGTCAGAGACTGTAGGACAGTATCAAAATTCAAATTTAAATTAAAAAATCACATTCTAGTTCGTGGAATTGTTTGTTGAACACATGTCAGGTTGCGCAACTTCACCTTAACCCATGACATATAGTAAATATTGTAACTATGCTGTTGTAAAATTGAAAATTAATATGTAATGTATTTATTATTATTATTATTGCTACTATTATTATTATTATTATTATTATTATTATTATTATTATTGTCAGTTATCAATATCATCACTGCTATCTCTCTTTTCTTTCTTTTCGTTGTATTAGCTCACATGAGAGCACTATAATGTACTTTTGACTCTGCTGACCCTCTATAGGGCTTTAACTTAATTTGTATCATTTTCATCAGTGTTTGTATTCCTTTTTGTATTTATATGTGCTATCTGGTAGGATGGAAGAGAAGGCCTTATGGCCTTAATCCTGTCAGATTAAATTAATTATTATTATTAAATAAATTATTATTATTATTATTATTATTATTACTATTAAAGAGGGCAATATTCACCTTCGACATAGTTTCTAATATTTTATTCGCGCACCTCGTTCTCAATGTTCTCGTTTAGATTCATGAACATTCAATTTACTCGTATCTATACTCTGCATACTGCAGATTTCCCCACCCATCTCGTGGAATCGCTCAATATTATACAGGTTTACGTTATTATTTATTGTAAATTAAATTAAATTATGAGGTAAGAAAATACTGAATTATGTTAAATTTAACTAGGTTATACAAAATAATTATAAATATAATTTTGACACGCACAGAAAACGAAAAGCAGGAAAACGTAATCAACTGTAGCATATTATACAAATCTGGCTTTCAGATAGTAGCTCCCTGTAAAGCAGGTTTGAATAATTTCAAGGAAAAATTTTAGCATATTACGTAACATAGTCCTACAACATGTTGCACCGCATGGAACACTTCTGCCATCTAGCGGTAAAACTTCGCATAAGATATCCCTATTCTTAGAGATGAAACAATCTTCTAATAAGGCTAATTCGTGACGATGATGAAGATTATGAACAAAAATGTCATACAAATCCGTCTCCCTAGAGAACCTCCCGAGATAAGTCATGTTGATACTTTCCACACTTTGAACATCTGTTAACCAAGAAAACCGATGCCATTATTTAATATTTTTCTTTTGCTTTCACAAATAAAATCACAGAATGCTGTAACGTTACTTACTTCCCAAACTTGTGTTTCCTGAGTGTTGCAAAGGCTATGGCAGCAGCAATCACATGAACGAAGATAGAAGAAAATAGGGCCCATAGGAATACTTGATACCACATCTCTGTACAGACAATTAAAGTTATTAGAACAAATCCAATAGTTTTTAACATAATTAAGTACTAAAACTACATAATCTACACTTCTACAAATTTACAAGAAATGTACGAGAATCTTCAACCACAAAGAAAAAGTGTATTAATTACACAATTTTTAACACTAGGATCTCTTAAGAATCTAAAGTATACTTCATATTCCTAAGAAAAGTGTAATTTATTACTTAATAATTACTCATGACGTAAAGTTGTTCGCTTATTTGGAAAACATATTAAACTATACACATCCAACTAATATGTGAGGAACAAGACATAAGTTACCCGCAAAGGTGTTGAGAGGGTCTGTAGGAGAAAGACCAATCACATTTGCAACTGTATCCAATTCCGATGTCTGGAATTCTTTCGCTGCATAGGACATTCTGGAAGGGGTGCAGTACCAGTCCAGAAATATCTATTCCACATTTGAATCATTCATGTGCCACAGACGTATCGCTCCGAAGAATCCATTGTAATAGATCATCAAGGGATACGGTTGCAAAGTTCTGAAACACAATGACTACAATTAGGCATACATGTTCAATTACATGAAGAAATTACATGAAACATTAGACGCTATGCAAATTGCTACATTAACATAAAGATTCCTTTAAAATGTTAATATGTAGATTGATAAGTACTATATGCATGAATGTGATCACTGACCTCTGAAGTGACAAATTCGTTATTAATTGTTCACGCATTCTTTTAAAATAAAGCCATAAACAGCCCAATAATACATTGAACCGAATACTTTCTTACCTGATTATTAGGAAAAACATTATAATTAACTTCCGATTTAATCGCTGTCACCATAATAATAACAGACAAAACATCCTCTCACTGGAACTCCACATTCCACAAGAGCTTCTGCTACAAAACAATTGACGTACAGCCGGCGCAGTGACAGAGGGCGCAAGTTGTACACGAGAAGAGAAGCGAAGTTGGTGACCAGTGTAAGACAAAGTTTATTGTTCTACAACTAAAGTAAGATTATTCAGATTGCATTTGCATGAATTTGGTATTAAAGTTAAACAATTTTTATCATTCTTAGTTATTTATAAGTAAAGTAGTATATTAGATCCTTTACATATCGCGTCGCATTGAACCCTTTGTACAATCCAGAAAACAAGAATGCCAACATAGTACATTTTTTTAATACGCTAGAATTTTCCGACCAACAACTGGCTGTCATAAAATATTATATTTCTTATATATTGCTACAGTCTTGGAAGATTTTATAATTACCATTTAAATCTCACTAGTTGAATTTTGTTTCAGGTTTATCTTCAAGGACAATGGATGAACGTGAACTAACTTCAGATAGTGACGAAAGTGATGAAGATTATGTACCCTCGGGTATGTGGAAAGTATTTCGTATATACATTTACCTGTTACAGTAATATAGGCTACATAAAATATATTAATCTTGAATAACTGAAAATATTTAAGTTACATTATAATTTTGGGCCAAAGGTCAACCAACTCTATGCATTCTATTAGGCCTAAAGAAGAGCTGTAAAAAGTTAAGAAAGAAACATTTGGATAATATTCCTTTAATTAATGCTCTACCCATTTTTCTTTTAAGGAATAATTAGCTATAAGATGCTTTCGGATTCTTACCCTGGTTCCTCTCCTCGAGCACAGAACAGCTTTTCATTAGAGAACAACTAGTACAAGATTCTGGATTTTCACACGCCTTTAATCAAATTTTGAACATACTTTTGGGACACTGAGCCTCAAAGTAACTGCAAATTCAATGTGCTTTACTAGTATGTATAATTAAATAACTGTAATTACAGTTCCTCTTTTATAGATACTTCCAACCAACATTTATAAAAATTGTAAATTATTTAGAGACGGCGATGATGAGGCGCAAGTAAAATAGTAAAGCTAAGGAGAAAGGAACTATTCGCAGAAAACCTGCGCTACATTCTCCATGCTGTAGTTTTCGAAACAACATAGGAAATGCATGTAGACTAATATAAAATATGACCACAGTCTAGTACATACAGTCACGAAGCTCAATATGTAGGGAATATGCATCCAATGACAGTTGAACTTCAGTTGCTAGCCATTAGGATCGCAACTATCGCACAGGCTATTGTTCCTAGTACTCTTAGTTGCTAACTGCTTGGAGCATTGTATCGCGAGGAATGCAAAAAATCACCTCAAGCTTCGTGACTGTATGTACTAGACTGTGGTATGACTGTGTGATCTGATTAGCAGTCATGATCAGAGACGGCGCCAGGACTTTTAATCTGGGGGCGCAGAGGTGGGACGAGACGTTAGTTTGGGAAGCTGTGTTAAAATGATTTTGTTCAGTGTTAGTGTTGTAATGAGGCAATTATTCTCGTTTGTATGTCTTTAATATTTTATTAATTATATTATATATATCACCTATATAAATGTATTATTATTTCTTTACAATTGCGTTACCACATTAAGGTACAAATATAGCTATTTACGTAATTACTTGGGTTTAAGTCGAGTCATATGTACCATAAACAAAAGAAAAATTGAGTGCTGACACTAATTTCGCACAGAAATAAGGGTGGAAATGTACTGTTCAAATGTGCCCCACATGACCCTATCAAGTACAACCATTCACTAGTCGACCTGGTTGGCGAGTTGGTATAGCGCTGGCCTTCTATGCCCAAGGTTGCGGGTTCGATCCCGGGCCAGGTCGATGGCATTTAAATGTGCTTAAATGCGACAGGCTCATGTCAGTAGATTTACTGGCATGTAAAAACTCCTGCGGGACAAAATTCCGGCACATCCGGCGACACTGATATAACCTCTGCAGTTGCGAGCGTCGTTAAATAAAACATAACATAACGACCATTCACTAAAGAGAAGAAGTAAATATTAGAGATGTACAGCTGTCAAAAAAAAAAGTGGCCGCACTCGTGAACAGCGAATATTTTCAAAGTCCACTTCGGGTCGCGGCGATGTTACACGATGCATGTGCTTGTACAAGCAGTTCCGGAACTATGGAAGTGTTCCATATCTGCTCCTCGCAGACCAGCGGTAGAGTGCTTGTTTAATGATTCAAAGGTTGTGGGTTCGCGCCTTCTTCAAGCTTTCATTTTATTTTTTAATCGTTCTTTAGCGATGTAAATGATATCCAAATTATCATTTATATCGTTCTTTAGGGATATGAATAAAATTCAAGTCATCATTTGTATTCTGTTATCGTTTCATAACGATATGAATAATAATAATAATAATAATATTATTATTATTATTATTATTATTATTATTATTATTATTATTGTATCTCCAGTGGGGTTAGCCCTATTTTACATATGTATGTTAGGGCTATAGTTTTATACACAAAACAGATAAGCATAAAGAGAAAGGGAAAAGAAAATTAAATTAGCTTATGCGATGTAAACAAAACATAAACAATCCGTAAATTAGGCATTGCGATTGCAAAAGAAATATCAGTTATCAATTTGAAACATACAAAAACATTAACAACACACATACGTAACACTTCTATAACACAAATATGCAGCTTTCCATACCATACATCATAAATTAATACACAATAGTCACACAAACACAATCAAACTATAATTACGACATTGCGACGACATCAAGCATCCCATAACTGACTCACATACATAACAAATCAAGCATCCGTTTGCAACACATACACTTCAACATAGTAACCACACTTTTAAAAGTTACAAATTTGGCTCCAAGAAGAATAAATAGGACACTGTTACTAATTACTATTCTTCTACAATTTCTTAAATACATCTGTAATAAATCTGTGAAATTCCGATATGAATAATATTCACGTTTTTATATTGTTATCGTTCTTTACGATATAAATAATATTCAAGTTATCATTTACCCTATATTCTGTTTTCCTTCATTAGCATTATAAAATAATATTCAAGTTATTTATATTGTTATTGTTCTTTCACAATATAAATAATCTGTATTTTATGTAGGTAATTATTATAACACAAATAAACATCTTTCTTTGTAAAATAGGTTACTTTATTTAGATAATTAAACACGTATTATATAATATCTTATATTAATTAAACAAACTGATATTTATCATTTATATTGTGTTATCGTTCTTTAGTGATACTGTATAAATAATATTCAAGTTATTTATATTGTAATCGTTCTTTAGCGATATAAATAACATAAATTTAATATTAGGTTTGGAAAAATCCAGTTGTATAATACTGCTATTAGTTTTTCTTTTTGTATTATTACATCATACTATCTTGAACCACAATAAAATGAAAAGGAGTCGAGGAATTGAACCTGAGGCGTAGACATCTAAATTCCGGCGTTCGTCCGCTGAGCTAAAAGGCAAAAGTGTGGAAACATTTTCGGAAAAATTGGCCCAATCACACTCTTAAGATTTTCTGATGATTCGTAGAAGCTAGTCCAGGATGCGGGGGGCAAAGGCTAATTGAGATTTCCCGATCTCTGATAGGGTCAAACATCCTGATAGAATTAATAACCCTTGCCGTGACTTTCGGTGAAGTCTGGAGGGCCCAATTAGTCAAATCCACTCTCCTCATCTCCACGCTTGGGCCCCCTGGAATTTAATAAGATGCAAAAGAGATAGTGGTGTGCGGAAAGCAACGGGATGTTACCGCATTTAGGCCTATCCTTCCCAAGAAAAATTGCAAACATGAACAAAGGAAGCTTTAAATAGAAGAAGAAGCATCTTCTGCGGACCTCTGGAAAAAGAACTAAGGAAGAGACTAGTGAAGTGCTTTGTGTGGAGTGTGGCATTGTATGGGGAAGGAACATGGACATTACGACGAAATGAAGAGAAACGAATTGAAGCATTTGAAATGTGGATGTGGAGAAGAACGGTGCTTGTGAAGTGGACAGGTAGAATAAGAAATAAAATTGTGTTTGAAAAAGTGAGTGAAGAAAGAATGATGCTGAAACTGATTAGAAAGATAAAAAGTAACTGGTTGGGTCTCTGGTTGAAAAGAATAATAGACGACATTAGGATATGTGGATCATATGCGGAGACTAAGAGGAAGGCAGAAAATAGGAAAGATAGGAGATTGCTGGGTTTGCAATGAAAGACCTGCCCATGGACAGAACACTTATGTATGTATGTTCAGAATGCCTGGAATATCGTGTCTAAAAACAGTCGCTATTTGCATAGACTAGTCAATTCCATGCCCACTCGACTGCAAGATGATAGAGATAAGAGGAAGATAGACTAAATATTGAATTATGGCTTTTTGTTTTGTTTTTTGAACGCTTAATTGTTTGAATGTTTTAAGGCCGACACCAGTAAATTTGTTTTGTTTATGCCACGAAAGATATTTTTATTGAGAATAAAATCTTTTTTCTTTCCATTTGCAGCCACAATATCATAATGATAAAGTCATGGCATAATATATTAATGAACCTGATGTTAATTACTAAAATAATCGTAAAAGAAAAAGGAGCCATTATGTATAGTTTGTCTCTCTCAAAAGCAGAACAAAAAAGAACATAAAAAGCACGTGGTTGTAGTCGAACCCAGGACCTCATGAATAAGAGGCCTGAACGCTACCATTATGCTATCGATAACACACAGAATACTTCAATTATAACTGTAGATATCAGGCAACGTGGTCCAACAACATGTAACATCGCCTGTCTCCGAATTGTAGCGAAGATAACCGAAGGGAACTTTGTTCCAGGAGAGCGGCCACTTTTTCTTTTGACAGCGGTACAATAATTTTCAAAAAGTGAATAAATTCATTAGGTTCTAATTGTCATTATCCTTACGAAGTTCGGAAGAGAAATACTTTCTAAGCACTTCAACACTGAGTTCACACCAATAAATTAAATAGAAGGAAAACGGGAGCCAGTACATCAGAAGGGCTGCCTTCTCTGTTAGTACTGGCAACTTAATGAAAATTATGTGTTGAGGTGAGAAATTCAATCTGTTCTAATGTGCCTTCTCCTCTCCTATCAGCTGTTGACTTGTGACTATTATGTTATCACTCCACTAACTTGTCACAGTGCCAGCTACTTTTGAGAACCAGGTCCCAAAGTACAGCTCATACATTTTGTCAAGACACTCGCAATGTGCAGTACAGGAACAACGTTTTTGTAAAAGAGGTAGGAGTAAAAGGGAAGGTCGGGCGTGTATCTACCGAGTTCAAGGCAGAAGAGTAGCCCATTCCCCTATAATTCGTGCGCAGCTCTGTAAGAAGAGTGGGGAGTGTCTGGACATGATGCATGCACTGTACCTGATGAGCACCAGGGCCTGGAGTCTCAAGCCCTTCGTATGTCAGCATTGAAAACCCACACTATTCCCAAGATTTTACCCTAGCCTATTTTTAACTTTTATAAATCATTAATGAAATGAGGGGGAGGTGGAGAGTGTTGATGGAATGAAAGAGGGAAACAGAAGTACCCTGAGAAAAAGCACTCTGCAGTGTTTGTGCTTTGTCGACCACAAATTCCATCACAACCTGATTCGGCATTAAACCCAGACTGCCCGGATGAAAGACCAGTGGGCTAGCACTGTAGTCACAGATGCCATGAATGTTAGTTATTCAGGAGAAATGTACATGATCTGGCAGAATCGACAATCAGTAGAAACAATTATAATCAAAGCCCAAATGGATCCAATTTCATAAAAATATAATACAGTTAGACTAATTTTATCATTCATATCACTAGATAACCAAGCAAATAACGGATTTAAAAAATAAATTAATATTTCATATAAAACAGTTATATTACTGGTTGTTCTGTGTGGTTGTGAAACTTGGACTCTCACTTTGAGAGAGGAACAGAAATTAAGGATGTTTGAAAATAAGGTTCTTAGGAAAACATTTGGGGCTAAGAGGGATGAAGTTACAGGAGAATGGAGAAAGTTACACAATGCAGAACTACAATCATTGTTTTCTTCACCTGACATAATTAGGAACATTAAATCCAGACGTTTGAGATGGGCAGGGCATGTAACACATATGGGCGAATCCAGAAATGCATATAGATTGTTAGTTGGGAGACCGGAGGGAAAAAGACCTTTGGGGAGGCCGAGACGTAGATGGGAGGATAATATTAAAATGAATTTGAGGGAGGTAAGATATGATGATAGAGACTGGATTAATCTTGCACAGTATAGGGACCGATGGCAGGCTTATGTGAGGGCAGCAATGAACCTGCGGGTTCCTTAAAAGTCATTTGTAAAGAAGTAAGTATTGTGGGGGTTGACGTGATCATAACAAACAAATTACAGCATTGCTGACTTCAGTATTTTTCTTGTGAACTTAGTACACACATACATATGAATAGGGGTGAGGATAAAGAAGGGGTGACTCAGTTAAACATAGTAAACATTGCCACTCAAACCAATATATATAGCTACGTGTTTTAAACAAGAATATATACCTCTTAAATGACACGTCAAAGAAAATGGATTGTGTGGCAAAAAATGGTTCCCCATACAAGACCTATTATCCCTCCGAGAGATTCTGAATCATTCTGTATACTGGAAGCACTAGAAATTCAATAAATGCATATTGTCTAGAAGGTGCAGCTAATATAAATTCACTAGAAGCACATGTTATAAAAATATGTGAATTACATCTGATTTTAATTGCTTTCACAAACTGGCCAGATAAAACTATAATCTCTATTAATTCTAAAATTTAAGGAGCTGAAAGTAATGCACCGTCCGAAGAAGAATCAGATGGTGTTGAAGAAGAAAACGATCAAGACGGGAGTGATGACGAAGATGTAGATACAAGAAAAAGAAAACGTAAAAACATTAAAGGAAAAAAGAAGAAAAAGATTAAAAGTGGAAGGTAAGTAATATTCATTTGCATGTTTAGAAATTGCAGTGTGCACGTTGCTTGAAAATGTTTTCGAGAGAAATACACTCAAAATATGGAAATCTGGTATTTTACATTACTGTTTTATTTCTAACGATATGTTGATAATCTGTTAGATAAATGTTCACTGTTTTCTGAACATATAAATGCTAGACTGTTCCCAAATGTTGGCTGTGATGATACTGTGTTACAGATAAGTGGTTTACCAAGATCTTTGAGTTTAACTCTTTAATTAAGAAAATAATTAACCCTCTAGTTAAGAATAGTACATTATGCAACGAGCCTATAATGGTAGTAATTAAGACGCGAGTATGTTTATGAAACGAGCGCAAGCGAGTTTCATAATTTTCATACGAGCGTCTTAATTACCATTATAGGCAAGTTTCATACGACTTTTTTATGCTCGACCATATATCTAACTTGAAATTATTCATAAGTATTCATGTTATTGTTATCTAAGTGAGGAGCAGAACTGACCTTGTGCAATAGCCTACCTCGTAAATTGTGAGATGTGCGCAGACGCGAAAGTATTGATTTTTTCCAAGAAACGAATGTCATTGACCTTGATATAATCTAGAGAGTAAAATAAACATTAACCTTGATATAACTTTGAAATTGGTTTAGACATTGAAAAACGAGATGACAAATTGAATTTATTTGAATATATTATTATAGTAACAGAACATAAACCTTCTGCGACAGTATTGGATTTCCAGCCTCCGTGACGTTTCACTAGTTGTCTTTCGATTGCATATCCGAGAATAATCGATACTTGCACTTTCATATTACTTTCTGATTGGTGGAAAACCTGAACTTTAATGAGGTCCATTAAAGGGCTGCTACCAGGTGTATAATTACTACATTTCGGCATTGTCGAACATAAAATAAATTACACTACAGTATGACAAGTAGAGGAAGTGATAGATGGATGAAGAGTGCTGTCATTAAAATATGTCACCTGTGGCAGCAGTAAATGGAAAGTAAACGGTTGAAAAAATTATCTTTAATAGGTAATTGATGCAGAAAATTTTAGAAAATGCATGCCCCAGAGGAAGAAGTATTCTCTGTTGTCAACTTAATTTATTGTTCAGAGGACTGTTTTATTTGTCAATTTCAGAAAACGTAGCCATCAGTCAGAGGTACAGGAAACAGAGGTAGAAGAGAAAAATGAGGAAGAGAAGATTCTTACTGAGGAGGAGGAAAAGAAAAAAGCTGACTCTCTGTGGTCAGGTAAATATTTGAGTATAATCATAATATAATTTCATGTGTTGCAGAATTAGAGACAAGATACCATGGATAAATTTTCAGTTTATGTTGTATGCGTATGCATGCACTCACACACGTGTGTTTGTGAGGGAGGGATAGATGGAGAGAGAGAAAATTGTGCTCATTATTATGTATGCTCTTAAAAAAAAAAGAACATGTAAATATTAATCACTTCTTTCTTACAAAAATCGCCTAAAAATGGGTTACCTAACTAATCATCTTTTCCTTTCAATAATTGCGAGTTATCTTGAAAAAAAGTGACACTTCTAATATTGTAATATTCATTGCCCTGAAAGACGAAACTGCTTTTTGGAGAAGTAATGTTGAAATTGAACCTTGAACAGTTGTGTTATTTGTAACTTAAAGTTTTTGTTGGTAAATAGTATTAGAATGCACTTTTAATCTGGCCCAGTATTAATTGCTAAAATAGCATAATTACCTCTAATTTTGGGAATATTACAATTATTCTGCCTTCCAACACCAGAAATGAATAGCTGAATGAAATATAATTTTCCATTAAAAGTATCTAGAAGACAATTTCCTTGCCAATTTCAATATGTGAAGAAGAAATGTTTTGGGTATTTGCTTGTTAAAATAACACTTCAGTCACCATACATGGATATCTGATGTAAGACAGTACACAAATAAGAAGACTATTTCAAAATGTGAAAATAACAAAGCCTTACTCTCCCAGGTTGGAGAACAAGTATCATTTCTAGCTGTTCATATTGTCATCTTTGTAATTATTTCTGTATTCGTGTGTTGTTATTCTACTAGGCTTCAAAGGCTGAGTTCCCTTCAGAATATGACATCGAACCTGCGCCAGAGTACAACACCGGATCACCAGGCAAACCAAATATAGCTAGAAATGACAACATGTCTGACTTGCTTTCCTGACAATCAAAACAGTTTACTAAAAAATAATTGACATTTCAGTATTATTATTACTGTCAAAATATTAAGTAACTCAAAGGATATACAATTAACCGAACCTACCTTTATATATAAATATTACCACAGACATATTAGGTAACACTAAGGACATCAATATTCTGTGACTCATTTAAAAATTACTTTCAAGTTAGTTTTCATTTTTTTTTTTTAACAAGATCATGTGAATCTTCCCACCATCTAATGAAGTTATAAAGTGATATTATTTCAATACTTGAAGCAAAATTAAAATGTTGTCTCAATTGTTCTTTATTTTCTACTGATTATTTTAAAATTTATTTATATAGTAAATATAAAACATAGTAGTGATATTTGCCACGGACAGGAATTGCTGCAAAACTCGAAAATGACTCATACATTGTTTTAAAATCAAGAGACTTTTTTAAATTACATTCAGTCTGTGGTAAGGATAAAATAAGTAGAAGAAAGAGCAAATGAGATGAGGAAGCTGCATTGCCCATAAATGTGTTTGTGTTTTGCAGATTTCTTGAAGGACACAGGTGGTTCCATAAACCGACCAAAACCAGCTATGACTAATGGAAACAAGAAAGAAGATCCTCCTGAAGTAAAAGTAGAGTCACAGAAAACTGTTCAAAAAGAGAACAAAGTTACCATCACTAAGTTGTTTGAATTTGCTGGTGAAGAAGTTAGGTTAGTACCACATTGAAAATGCTGAACTAGATATACAGTAGAATAATAGAGAGCACAGGGAGTGTGTTAAGAAATGTTCGTAAATAAATTACATTACAACCTTAAAATGTACAGTATATTCATTATATATTCATAATTTTTTCTGGTCTTCTCAAAAGTGTGAAAGAGGGATTAGTGCTCATTTTGAACTGTAATGGATGTGTGTTAATATTTAAAATCCCAATCATATTTATGCACTTATCATCAGTACTTGAGATGGGCAAGGCATGTAGCACATATGGGTGAATCAAGAAATGCATGTAGTGTGTTAGTTGAGAGGCTGGAGGGAAAAATACCTTTGGGGAGGCCGAGGCGTAGATGGGAGAATAATATAAAAATGGATTTGAGGGAGGTGGAATATGATGGTAGAGACTGGATTCATCTTGCTCAGGGTAGGGACCTATGGCGGGCTTATGTAAGGACAGCAATGAACCTCCGGGTTCCTTAAAAACCATAAGTTGTTATCATCAGTACTTGCTGTACCAAATTTGGACTATTGTGTTGTATTGGTTCTCAAATTATTAGCATGTGTTACCTTTTAATTTCAAGTAGATATAAAAAGTACTTTGCATAACAGCTTTAATCTGATTCAGCTGAAAATTTGCATAAATAAATCTCACTTATGTATGAACAAAAATGGTTCTGAGTTTTAACATTGTATGTATATTTTACTGTTCACAAATTTTTTAACCTTAAATTTTTCTTTAATTTTATTATTATTGTATTTTAACCTATCAAAATTTATACTAAAACGGAATGGACATAAAAAATCCAGAGCAAATTTTAATCATTCTGCTTATTATAAAACTCTCAGAAATTTGAGACTTCTTGTCCATTTTACAATTTTCATTTTGAAGATCAACAGATTAACCTAATAGTCTTCTTCTTTTATATATCATCCTAAGACCATAAATTGAAAACTGTACTATACAAACATCTTGTTGCCTCTGAACATGAAAAATGCGCTCAGTCTAATAATTGCAGCTGTAAAGATTTTCTGTCCTGTGCCGTGGCGTCGCGTTCTAAGACATCCCATCTAAGACTCGCGTTACAAATGCGCACTGGTTGGAGTCCTCATGGGGGAAGAAATTTTCTCATGAAATTTTGGCCAGTGTATGGGACCGGTGCCCACCCAGCATCGTGATGCACTTGGGGAGCTATGATAGGTAGCGAAATCCGGTTGAGAATACCAGCTATAATGGCTGGGGGGATCATCGTGCTAACCACACGATATCTCCATTCTGGTTAGATGATCGTCCACCTCTGCTTTGGCACGTGGGCGTGAAGCCAGCAGCCGGCTGGTCGGTCTAGGCCCTTCACGGGCTGTAGCGCCACGGATTATTATAAAGATTTTGTATAGCGCACTTGCCCATCTTCTGCCAATTTCGGTCAGTGGCATGTAAGTGTGAGAAGTGAATGCTTGCACAGATGGATACTTTTCGGTAATGAAGACGACTGAAAATTATTATTTATGCCTAAAGCTTTAGACATAGTTTTCTTTTAATATACTGTGTCTGAGAAAATATTGAAGAAATAATAATTGTCATGTTTCAATATGTTTCAAGAGTAACAAAGGAGGTAGCTTCAGATTCCGCTGAAGCCAGGTTATCTACAAACCCAGCAGCCCCTGCCATTAGTCAGGGAGCAGCTAGAGGTCGAGGAAGAGGATCTGGAGGCTTAAAGGGATTATCTTCAGTTTTGGGTCAGTTAGGAAAGAAGTCAAAGTTGGGAACATTGGAGAAATCTAAATTGGACTGGGATCGATACAAAAAGGATGAAGGAATAGAAGAGGAACTACAGAAATATAACAAAGGGAGAGATGGGTAAGTTCATACTCTCAAACAAAAGAAACGGGTAATACAGAGCTGTGTATTTTTATTATTGTACGGCAAAGTGCTGCATTGGAGTTAAATCACTCGCTTGAACTCGGTCGAGTGTTGCACCCTCGAGTGAGATAAGGTCTGTCGTGATACGCTCATAATAAATAGAAGCACAGTACAAGGTCATCTCATTGACATGTCTTATCTTGTATGGAAGGCGACAGATAAGATACACATAATATGTTTTATCCATGACCATAACGAAAAACATGCCTTTACTAAATACTTTGCGTTTTGTAAAGTAGGCTTTTATTCAACATTACTTTATTTCACTAGTGAGATAAAGACTTTACCTCACAGTTTGAACTTTATCTCACAATTCATTAGTATTTTCCTAGTACCCGGGTACACACGTATACTTTTCCATTCAACTATTACTCAAGAAGTTAATATATTAGTTACTAGATGTCACTATCTCTACTTCTTTATTACCATTTCTTAAATAATAATTCTAAATTATAGACATCAGCTCAAAGAATTTTGAGTGACCACAAGGGTCCTGAATACTATAAACATGTACAATAATGTGATGTGATACATTAAAGAAAAAGAAAGTTAATTGTTGAACGTAAATATAAGTTGATTAATTGAAATAGAGATGATGATGTAATATTTGAAGAGAATCCTTGATAATATTTATAAGAATAGACATTACATAATCAAAAGGAATGTGAAGTTCCTTAAGATAATTCCACGTGAATTTTGTGATTGAACCTCTACTGCCAAACAGCAAACCAATGACGGACCATTGTTTAAGAGGGACGTTGTACTTTTCAGAAAGATACGGCAGACAAGGTTCATATATGGTTTTCTTCTCAATATGCGGTGGCCTGATTTAGGTTTCTTTCGAAAGCGGGTAGTAGGGTCAAGAACAAGAGCCCGTTTTAAGCGTCCATTGATAGCAATAATGTCTGCCCGTCTAAAAGAACCATCTGATGATACACAATGTACTTCCTCACGAATCTCCCAATTTAAAGTTTTTAACGATATCGCCAAAGCATGTCGTACCACGATGATGTCTAGCATTGATCAGCAGCTCGCCTTTGGGGCATTGTCCAAGCACGTGTCCAAGTGTTTCAAGCTCGCTACAGTCTGGATGACGGCAGCGGGTTGTGCTTAGAGTTCTGCCTGGTATTGCGCGAACCGCCGAAATATTGCTTGACATTTTAAAGCATTGGTCCATTCTGAGGAAGATAGGCCCTTTCGATTGCTTACCCATGAGTTAGCCTTGGGAGATCACTATAAACAATAACCCCTTTACCACGCAAGGTATGGTTTGTCCAAGTTTGGAATGCGTCATTTCTTAAGTGTTTACGAATTTTACGACCTGACCAGTTGATAGCATCAATAGCTGTGATATTCAATTTTGACAGAGCAGAAACTTTTTCACTTACAAGGTCCCTAACATTGTGGAGATGGGAGTCATCAACACTCAATCTCCTTCTCTTTTCTCTATCTGCTACGTCGTAATTTGTACATTACATCCATATCTAATATGCATCTTTTTAAAATTTTGTAATAATTTACCTTTTGGGATGTGAGGAGACTTGAACCTGAGAAGTTGGGTTTATAGGATTTTAAAACAACGCGTGTTAGCCAACTGAACTAAACAGACACGATGATTAATTAAGTTTTAATATTCCTCTTAAGTTTACAGAAGTAACATGTGAAATTATTTTAATCACAATAGTCCGTGAAAACTTCTAAATAATCCCTGAAACTTCAAAAAGACGAAAATACACGTTTAAAATTAAAAAATATATATTAAAATTATATAATTAATTACAATTTGTTATTTATCCAACACCTTAGATACCATTCTTTACTAATCATGGCCTCCTACATCATGACCTAACTAGTACACATATTGATTCTAAAATCCATGCTATGGTATGTGATTACATGAGGACTTATTTTCAACATATTTTCTTTTATAAAACATAATTTTTCGTTATGGTCATGGATAAAATTACATATGGTACTTGTGCTAGCGTGATCTTTATTGCACTCGTGTAATTTAAGCACTCGGCTGACGCCTCGTGCTTAAATCTTTCCACTCGTGCAATAAAGATGCACTTACCTCACAAGTACCATAAATAACTATTGCTCACACCATAAAAATTTGGCTTTATTTTCTGCGTTTATGACAAACGTCTAATGGAACATACCAAAACAGTAACATGGAGTTATAAATAAAATAGTATGAAAAACTTCGATACACAGTTATTATTGCTAATTAATAATTATTCAATATTTGATTTACCACATATATAATATGATAGGTCCATACATAGTGTTCGCCTATATACTGCGACAATGTAGAAACATTTTACAAAATATTATTGATATAGCAGTAGATTAATAACAATATTAGGACAGAGATAATGTCACAGAAAATATAATAAAATGAATAATCATGCTGCACAACTGTTACAGACGCAAAGATTGTTATACTAAGTATCACACATCACTCTTCATACCTTCTTTAGGACTTGTATTCCTTGTTGAGTAGTTTCAACTTCATTACATCTTTTAGCTCGCTCTCTATTTTTGACAGTGTACTTCTTGCCAGTAACAAGAACGAATGCCCAACGCTGGCTTATACTGTTCAAGGATTTATTGCTCGTGACAATTTTTCCCATCAAGCATGTGTGCTACCTATCGGATTATGCTATGAACTACTTGGCACTCGAGTGAAAACATCTGATGCAGACCTCTGTTGTACAGTATCAAAATTTGTCTACATCGAATCTTTTCCGACCATATGCACATTTAATACAGAGCGGTCTATGACATTCTACTGCTCTCAGCGGCAAGCAAGCCCAGCCTCAGTGCTCGTCAATCCTGGCGTCCACTACAGTCGCTAGAGTCAACTATTAAAATTGCATATTCATATTGTTTACTAACCTTGACTACAGAAGGTGTTGAAAATGATGTTCCTCTGCTGCAACACATTCCCGACATCTCCAAAGGAAATTGGCATTTACACGTGCAGTTTGTCTTCTGTAATTCTCCCGATTTCTCGTACAATACTGTCTTTTAACTCGCGGATTGTCTTTGTATACTTTATTTTTTAGATATCCCCATAAATAAAAATCGCAAGCTGACAAATCGGGTGACCTAGAGGGCCATAAACCTCTAATAATAACGCTGTCCTCGAATATTTCACTTAACAAATTCAATGTTTCTGCTGCTATATGGGCAGTTTCTGAATCCTGCTGGAAATAAGCACTCTGACACTCGATATCGGTTCACTATTAAAAAAATGGGTTGAGTATTGTGATCTGTATCTGTCATCATTGATTGTATTGTCTAAAAATATAGGGCCTATAATCCTATGTGCAGTTATAGTGCACCATATACCAACCTTCTCATCATGTAAAACTATGCTTCATCTGTGAAAATAATTTCTGTAGGATCCACAAAGCCATCAGCAACACTTTGTAAAACCCAGTTACAAAATTCACACGACTCGCGTTATCTGTAGGCTGTAACTGTTGTCACTCTGTAGGGCTTAAATTTAAGAATTTAGTGCCTCTAAATCCTGTGGTTTCTGGAACACCCAGAGATGGCGGAGAGATTTTCGAGGAGAATGTTCTAAGCTTTCTCCTATCTCATCGAGTTTTTCCTTAGTAAGTACACTTGGGTTTCTCTTCCCACGTTTATTCAGAACTGACCCCGTTTCTCTAAACTTTTTTACGAAGTTTAATATACTGTAGTCATCTTACATGGAATGGGAACACCAGGAAATTGCATTGCAAAACATCGTTGCACTGTTCCACAATTCTTCATTACCAAGTAACACTCAAGAAGATAAATCTTTTGTTGTAATGTAAACTTTTGTGGTGCCATATTAAGCCACAATCTTCAGTCTTCAACTAAGACGTACATACATCAATACAAAAGTCAACAGAGCTCATAGGCAACTGAACAGTTTCAATGTGACCATGTGCTGTGTCCTTGAGGGCAGGGACAGAGAGAGAAAGACTGTAGGAGACCCGTTCACTGGGAATGACTAGCACTGACATAGGGCCTGCTTGCTGCTGAGTGCCATAGAGAATGTCATAGACTGTTCTGTAGTTTTCTACTTAAGGTATGGTCAATATGTTGCTACTTTTGTGAACAACAATGCAGCTCGAAAAGCAGCAACTACAAAGGAAGCTTTAAAGTAGAAATATGTGAACAGAGTTCTCAGGCTTGCAGTTAACAACATATTTCTGATTGGTTTTGTTGAAACTTTTGCAAGGGTTGCAAACTATGTTACCACCCAAATGTGGCAATAATAACAGTCATACTTTCTACAGGGTAGAAGGTGTTCATTGACAGTAACTTCACAGAGTAAATCCTTAAGACCAAAGGAACAGAATTTTCCTTTACATTTTGCGTTATTTCTTTTTATTTAGTGCGAAAATGGGATTTTTTTTTAGAAATAATTGCAACATCACAGTAAATACAGTAGCTTTTGCCAATGTATGATAATATCTCTTCTCCGCAGCAGTAAGAGCAGTTATGTAGTCAATGTCAAAATCAGACGTTTGTTACGAGGTGACTGCCCTTATCTCCTGTAGTAGTCAGGCCTTAGGTTGAAGCATGTATCTAGTAACAGCATTGCCAAATATCTGTTACTTAAAATGTTTTATTAAATAAAGTATTAAAGTACTCTTAAGATAAGCGTTCACTACATCATATCACACTCATCGGATGAATCGCACAGATTGGTAAAAGACTATCTTTATTGCAGTTGTTATGTAACCATGTTCACTACATCGTATTGCACACATCGGCTCTTGGCAAATCCGTCAACGTTTCTCGGATGAGCAACTTTTCCGATGCGTGCGATCATAGCCTTCTTTAATAAATCAATTTTAATTGGTCAACTGTTACTATTATGTTGTGCCATGTTAGGTGTCGCGCCAAAATGGCAGACGGAAAACTTATTTCTCTTGTAGAAAACTGCGAAGAATTATATAATTTGAGGCATTCCCATTACAGTAATCAAGTCGTTTCTTATATATATATATATATATATATATATATATATATTATAACCAATATCTCTTTCATTTCTTCCTCTTCGATTAGGAAGCATGAAACAATTACAAATTCTTATTTATTAACACTCATGAATAATAGACCTAACATCAAAACTCTTCTGTTTTCAGCAATGTCA
This sequence comes from Periplaneta americana, assembly GCA_025594305.2. Lineage (NCBI taxonomy): Eukaryota > Metazoa > Arthropoda > Insecta > Blattodea > Blattidae > Periplaneta > Periplaneta americana. Next base: position 29,068,623 of record JAJSOF020000035.1, on the reverse strand, counting down.
ATATCGTACGTCATATGTTTTAAACAGCTGATACAGACTCTGATGAGATGATGAGGTAGAGCCGTTACAGTGAACGCACTGCACTTAAAATATCAGTTTCGTATGAGGAGTGTGATCGATGTAGTGAACGCTTACCTTTAAACTGTGAACGAGATAGAAACAATATGCAAAATTATTTGTTGGAACCAAGAACGCTAATTATAATTCAATAATAGTTTATATTTTCAGTCAAAACACTTATCAGTATGTGAAGTCAGAAAATAATTCTGTTACATCATATTATAATTTAAAAGTCACAAATATTTTCGACTTATACAAAAAGTCATCTTCAGGTGAATCCTTAAGCAAACAATTTTGAAATTAGATGAGGGACTAATCAGGTACATCATCTAGTAGTTGAATGCACATGCAGGCATTTTACAAATATATAGTTGTCATGACTCTGAGGTTAAATGGTTCACATACAAAATAAAACACTTATTTACATAAATAACTGAAATCTCTCACTTTTGCGTGTATATGAAACTATTGGCATCTATGGCTTGATGTTAAAAACTTGTGCAGTCAAGTAATGAACTTACACTATATGTCAAAAGGTTAAAATTAAAATATAAAAGTTATAAAAATGATGAGTTCTGCAGTATTAATTAATGTGTTGTAGGGTGGAGGAAGTCTGTTTCACCATGGTGAAAGGCATATTTGTAAAATGTATAGTTGATGGAGTCCAGACAGTGAAGGCCTGTTTCACCCGGCATTACATTGCAGACTCTAATGTAAAGATATTTATAAAATATGTAATCTAAATGTGTTTAAAACATAATGGGATTAGAATTTATCATGTAAAATAACTATTTCTGGGAAATCTAAGCATAGAGGAACAAAATAATAGAGGACTTCCCATTCATAATATGCTCAGGATTCATCCCTTAACCTGTCATTTGTCACTACCATTGTTGTGACACAGTTTGTCGTGCGTGAACATTTTGCTAGGATGTTTATGGTTTTTATTATAATTTTATTGCTCTTAAGATTTACTTGACCAATGGATGTTACCAAACTATATAAATTACTAGAATAATGTGAGATATTGAAAAATCATCTGAATCTCTTCATCCAATTTTATTGTATTTACAGGTATTTAGAGAAACAAGACTTCCTAGAACGGACAGACTTCCGCCAGTTTGAGATTGAGAAAGAGATGAGATCATCACGAAGGAGTAACAGATGAATCTTCTCCATTATAGTGCATGGTGATGGTGTTCACAAAAATGAACAAATCTAACAGTGAACTATAAGTCACATTATTTTTAAAGTTGTTCACATGCCATACGCATTTTGAGACCACAGAAGTATTAATAAGAAATATGACTATTAATTTCACCTAAACTTAATCTCATGTACGTAATAATATGATACCGGGAATTGAGCTCAATCGAGAATCTTGGGATCTAGGTGTCACATCTTAATTTAGTTTATGCTGAGTGTATGTTTATGTATTGTTTTGAATAGAGTAAGTGTGGTCATACTGATAAAACTTCCATTCTATCTGTAAGATACGAGAGATTTCAGTAGTTTATTCTATTCCTCAAACAGGTACTCAGACTGTGTAAACTGAAGATCTTATTTCGAAAGTGACGAGTCCAAAATTGCATGCATGTAGTGAAAATGTACGAAGAAGCAACATACTTTGGAAATAAATTCTTCAGATAGGACTGTAACACTATGAAATTTTAATTGTATGTAATCATACTATGTAATTTGAAATATCAGTTTTTTTCTGCATCTCTCTGCTTCCCCTCTCCACATCAGTACCTTCCATAACCAGTAAAATATGTTATTTATTTTTCTTTTCTCTCAGTGGCAGCTATTCCTTGATATATAGACGAAATGCTAAGTCTGAATCAAACTCTTAATATTTTCTGTCTCAATTGTCGATTTAGAGTTCTCTCTGGAGAGGTTTTGCCAGTTTTAAGGGATTATGTCATCCAGATTGTAAAATTGTCTGCCTTAATAAAAACTTTTAACGAATATTATACAGTTACATCTAATCCAGAGGACACTAAAAGGGAGCAAATTGGTTTATGTTACACATCATAATATTTCTCTCCTTGCCTCCTACTTTTCATATCAGTTTCAGAATACAAACTTTTATTGATGCCAGTTATCTACTGAAAAATGTTAATTTTGTTTGTTATATGGAGTTACATAATCATACATATTCAGTCCTCTTCAAAGTCTAGGAAATAAACCCTGGAAAGTATAATTTATAATTTCGTTTAGCCAACAATAGCATTTTAGTTTCCTAGAGTTTGTTATATGGAGTTACAAAATCATACATATTTTCACTCCTCTTCAAAGTCTAAGAAATAAACTCTGGAAAGTATAATTTATAATTTCGTTTAGCAAACAATATCATTTTAGTTTCCTAGAGTTTGTTATATGGAGTTACAGAATCATACATATTTTCAGTCCTCTTCAAAGTCTAAGAAATAAACCCTGGAAAGTATAATTTCGTTCAGCAAACAATAGCATTGGACCCATGTCTGGTAGAGTTCCCGGGTAGCTCAGTTGGGAGAGCATTGATATGTTTAACCAAAGGTCCCGGGTTCGATACCCGGCCCCGGAACAATTTTTCCCTCGAAATTATTCAAATCAACTTTACAGAGAGATATACCTAAAAGCTTGATTTGCATAATACATATCACTGTATGTTAACAGAAAACCACAATTTAAGTCGCACAGAGTTAGTGTACACTCAATGTTGGTTGCTTGACCATTGTCAGCCCACTTTGAGGTCTGTGGATATAGAGGGAAAAATTGCATCAGTGTCTGGTAAAGTTCCTGGGTAGCTCAGTTGGGAGAGCATTGGTACATTTAACCATAGGTCCCAGAACAATTTTTCCCTCGAAATTATTCAAATCAACTTACAGGAAGTTATACCTGAAAGCTTAATTTGAATAGCATTTTAGTTTCCTATTCGTATATGCGGAACTCTGAGACCTGCAGATAAAAACAATGACTATTTTTTGAGCAGGTAATATATTACAGATATCTTGTTACAATGTAGAGTGATTGTTTGAACTAACAATATTTACAAACTGCTCGACTATTTTACAAATTTAGAACCTTTCTCCACTGATACAGGTTACACATAGCACATTATTTACTTAACCCCTTACCGTATGGGACAGTCTTGCACACACTGCTTTAATATTCAAATAACTTAAGTAGTTCTTTCTTTCTCAACTGATGTCACATATGATCAAATCCAATTCTTGACAGTGTACTGTATCTGTCCCAGTATGCAGTTTGAAATATTATATGCTTATATTATAAATTATATGAATATATAACTGGTATGTGCCGTATCTGTCCCAGAATGCTGTAAGGGGTTAAAAAAAGAATAGATACAGGCATTAAAATATCAACGTGAAGAATGTTGCATTAGTTATGTACATTTAATATTAATTTAGGTCCTCTTTCTTTAAACAAAGTAAGAATAATGATAATTGCTAATCAGCAACCTTATTACTTTTTCAGCAAAGAGTAAGATGAAATAGTATTTAATGTTTGGGAAGGTTTGGGGATTAGATTAAGACACCCATTAATGATAATAAATGTGAGAATGAACATTAAAATATGACTCAACTTTACTTAAGAACAAGAAAGAAAAATCTCTTGTGTATCTTTCTCTCTGTCTTTCTTAGTAGTTCGTGAGTGTTGCTACATACATGTATATGTTGTCACGCTTTATGTTTATGCCACACTGTCATGGAATAAAGTGAAGCAAAGGATGAATGGTTTGAATGATTACGATAGTCTGCATTTTTGTGGAGAATGTCACAATTTGTGAAATCTTACTGAGACTGAGTACAAAATAAAGACCTAAACAAGGCTGAAAGATTGACAGTAGGAGCAGTGCATTCTAAAGGTATTTGTACTATTGTAACAATGATTTCTATATGTATACATTCTTAAGTCTTCTATGTTATATACAGGGTAGAAGTGAAATAATCTTGCAGATTGAAAGGGATGATAGGGTACACTTAAATGAATAGAATATTATGTTTTGTGATTAAATGCGTGGTTAATCAGAAAATTAAGTTTGAAGTTTTAGCAGTCTGGCAACATTGCTGTAACACAGACTACTCGTGATAGATGTAAGAGGTCGACGAACTCTGTGTGTCCAGCAAATAGGGATTATAAAGAATGGACACTTCGCAACGGTATCTTTGATGTAGCCGGACTGATTTCAATGACCTTCAAGCCAGCTAAAGCGTGAGATTCTGCTTTCTCCCTAGAGTTGGCGCTGACATCACACCAGCTAGCAGTCGACACAGCGGAAATATGACACACATAATTAATACATCTAGGTACATTATGTACTCAAATAAAATAAATTGTATCCATAAAATAATAAATCCGTCATTAACTGTAATGTCTAGACTCTAGAGTTCCTTTATAATGAGAGTTGAGACGTTGACCCCAACAACAATTAAAATATGTAATGATTTGATAGCGCTGAAAATGGAAAAACAAAACTCTTACGAGAAGTAAAACCATTTACTATATTATATTATATACAAATATTAAACGAATTCGATACATAATTTTATAATATAATTTATTATATCTGAAATATAAAATAATATTATTACAACTAGTTTGTCACTGAGAAATAAGGAAAAGCTGTTAACTTGAATTTATTTGAAGCAAAGCCTTATTGGATTATGCAATAAGGTAGGCGATGTTTGGATCCTGTGTCTCAACTCTGTTCTCAATATCTTAGCGTATGCTCGATTACATTAACCTCTAGCGCTTGAAAGTGGAACTAAACGCTGGCGCACAGAGAAACAAAACACAGGAAAATTCGCTCGGTGTCCATTCTTTATAATCCCTATTTGCTGGTGTGTCTCAGTAGATGAGCTGATCTCTGCCACAATGTTGCAACTTGCTCACATTGTGCAGTGGCTTGAAATTTAGAGGTTTTTAAAATTAAATTTATATGAAAACCATCCACACTATTGAAATACGCCAGAGGAATGAATTATTCTTTATTAGATTTCCTACCGATATGAACAAAAATCACGATCCTACTCGCAATAGTTACCGAATAAGAGGTTGTTAAACATTTGGGAAAAACATTTTTTTTTTTCCTAAAAAAACTATGAACTTTCTACCAATGTGATGATATAGTTTTTTGTTACATACAACATTAGCTATTAGCTCTGAAAATCTGCAAGACTTTTTCATGTCCACCCTGTATTTCCGAATTCTAATACACTATATAACTTTGTTTATTTTTACGTGTATTTTGTAATCAGAAATTGCATTCTGTCAAATAAAAAAAATTTGAAATTGATTTACCTCATAAAAACTTATTATTACCAACTGTTTCTGAAACTTTTTACTAAATATTTGCTGATTTTATAATTAAACTGAAGTTGCAATGGATCCAGTTCTTCTCGAAAGGTCTCTGCAAGGAAATTTCAGTATGAAATCAGGAAACTAGGTGGCTAGCATTGCCATTCATAAATCTTTACAGTAGCTAACATATATGCAAAGATTTTAATACATTCTGTCAACCTGGTTGTACAAGACTCTGTAAATAACATTTCTAAAATAGACGTTTTATCATTTGTTAAAAACTTAATTTACTTTATTTGTGGTTCAGCTAAGAGAATGGAGAGACTCAAAGCTGTTTAACAGCATTTCTCTCCGACACTCGTGATCCTTATACAGGACGAGGTCTACGGCATTTTTGTCTAACTAGATGGTGTTTACAAATTGTCACTAGTATGATTTTGCAAATTCACTGTTGCATGAAGTGGACTGAATGAAGTCTCTCTAGAAAATGTTCCAGTCTTGTTCCAATTCTTTCTTATCCATACTATAAAAAGGTAAGTCGCATAATGAATGCTTATACAGGGTGATTTAGAACATGTTACAGAAGAATATGGTAGATAGAGGATATTAAAACAAGCATTTTTCATTAATCAATATTGTTTGTTGATGCATCATTGTTGTTTTTAGGCACATTAATTGAAAGCTCAGTCATCAGAGAGTCAACATTAAAAAATTGAGTGTTACAGCCTGAGAAAACTAGCCGAAATGAATTTGGTTTTTGCATCAAAGCACAGTGATACCCCAGTTGGCAAGTTGTGTGTTGTTCACTGATAAAGAAACTTTCACAAGGGATGGTATTTAAATACAAACAGCACATTCTGGAGCAGATAAATCCATAATCCATTGCAGTCAGACCTCATCAGGTGCGATTTAATGTCAGTTTGTGATGTGGCATCATTAATGACACACTACTCGGTTCACATAACATGCCAAATCACTTAAGGGGAGAAAATTTCAGGTACTTTTTGCCCATTTTATTGGAAGAGGTACCTCTTGCAGTACACACCAGAACATGGCTCCAGCATGACAGAGCTCCTGCACACTTCAGTCTTGCAGCAGGGCAACATTTGGTGACAAATGAATTGATTATCAAGGTCCCACCCATGGCCAGCAAGATCGCCAGATCTTAATCTGCTTGACTTCTTGTGATGACATCTGAAGACTCTAGTGTATACCACACCTGTAGACTATTTCAATGGTTTTCTTCCATGGATTGTCGATGCTGTAACACAATACGTACTACACCTGGCATATTTGAATGGGTGCAGTAGTCAATGTTTCGACAATGCCAGTATTGTTTACAAGAAATGGAATGTTAGTTCGTAGCTTTTCTGTAATGCACAAGTTGTCAAGCGTTATTGCCTGTTGTTTTTTATTGAAAGCTCAGTCATCAGAGAGTTTGCATGAATGATTGCTGCCAGTCACAACACTGAAACAAGTGTAGCACCATACCGGTGTGAGATAGGACACACATTACTTAACGAAAAATGTTTGTTTCAGTATACTCTATCTACCATATTCTTCTGTAACATAAGTTCTGAATCACCCTGTAGGTCCTACTTAAGTTTCACGTAAATGTTGATTTGCATATTAATTTGCAGAATTATCCGTTCTTCACACCTAATGCTAAAGACAGTATCACTCTGATCTGAGGGGGGGGGGGGGGCATCGTCCCTCCGAATCTCCGCCTATGCTATTGACTGATCTGCAAAGATTAGAACAGTTGTTGATAGTGTGAGACTAACTCTGCATCAAAACGTGGTCCTAGCAGTGGCAGCTGATTGACTGAGGCAAGTGAGGCCGGGCCTCAGTCACTTGGCTTAACTGAAATCAAATTTTGCGTTTTTATATAATGTATTAGTTATTTGAATGAAGCATCGCTGTAGAAGCATTTTAAAACTTTGTGATGTATATAGACCTGTTTTGCAGTAAAATTTACTCCTGAGGCCAGAATCGCTCGTGCCAGGTCTGGTTGTGGTGTATATAGACCTGTTTTGCAGTAAAATTTGTTCCTGAGGCCAGAATCGTTCGTGCCGGGTCTGTCTTCTGAATTTCCTGTATTTTCGCGGGGTTTGAGCTTGTGCTTAAAACGTTGTAGCCGAGGCACAATTCGTCTGGCCTCGTGGCCTGGTCAGGTTTCACTCCTCACATCCATGGGCCGGCCTCAAGGGTAGAGTGGGGTGGAAATAGCAATGGTGACTTGTCTTTCTAAATAGGCCATAAATAACACAAATTCCAGCTCTTTGGCAGGCAGAGACCCACACTATTCCCTCCCCTTATGTCTCAGTTTATGACTTAAGCGAGGGTGTTGTACTATTGTACTTCGTGTAGTGAATCGGGGCCAATGTTATGTATTTCGAGAAAATATAAACAGAAATAAATGCGAGAAATAATGCTGGTGTAGTTAATTCATTGTTAGAGTGTCTTTTTTTCAAGAAGAAATAATATTGAAAGAAAGGAAGTCTTAAATAAAGAGAGAGTCTACCGAGATACCTACGACATCGCTGACAATTTTTCTGACAGATAATCTTAAAACGCGAGTTTCTATTGCATCCTGGTATGGGCAACATAAATGGTTAAGTGGTAATGTGGTGTAAAATAAACTTCTGTGTTGGCCTTGTTCGTTGTTGTCAAGGGAAAAAAATAAAAAGAACAGAAAGGAGGGGATTTTCAACACATAATGTGGGTTGCTTCATCACACTGAAACAATCACTGAAACTCACAGCATAACAGCTTATTTGGTGAGTGACATTATTTTTCATCAATAGTAGGCTAATAATAATAATAGACTAATAATAATAATAATGCAGTAATTATGATATTAATAATATAACAATAATTAATATCATAAATAAACATTTCCTATCGAAGGCACTGAAACTACTTGCATCTGGCCTCACCGAGGATTTCGATCACCGGCCGCTACTGGGTCCTAGACAGTTTCGCGTTACCAACCTAGAGCAGGACCGACAACGAATTAGTCTGAATAATATGATCGCGAAATTTGTTAAGTTAATGCAATTTATTTCGACTATTCACACTGTGAATAAGTTCCTGTCCACTTGTGCAACTCAACAATCAAATTATACTCCAAACTGAAGATGTGGAATATTTAGGAATGCATTTAGATGCCGGCTAACTTGGAAGAAACATATCAGGACTAAATGAAAACAACTAAATCTTAAATTCAGCAAATTACACTGGTTAATCAGACGTAAATCACAACTATCAGCAGTAACTAAATTAGCTCTCTATAAAGCCATTCTAAAACCTGTTTGGACGTTTATGGAATTCAGCTTTGGGTTACTGCAAGAAACTCTAACATCAAGATACTGGAGCGATTCCAATCAGACACTACAAAAAATTGGCAACATCCCTTGAGACATCAACAACAGATAAATGTACCATGACTTTCGCATCCCAACAGTCAAACAAGAAATAGAAAATTACAGTCTTCCCTATCAGAAACGTTTAAACAACCATCCAAATTCATTAGCAGTGATAATTTATTCGACAACAGTAGATAGGCCTACACTTCATCTGAATAGACTTCACAGACATGCTGTTTTAGATTTAATCTACAGATTCAAACAATAATTTCAGTTTTAGAAGAGATTTACATGCCAGTGGATTATATTTTGTAACACTTACTACTTTCATCATTGTTACTTATTGACATTGTTCACATTGTTGAACAGATTGTAATTTTGTTGGTAAGTTATAAAATAAAAATTGTGTTATTTTCATGTTTAATTGCAGTACATAAATAAGGTAAGGGAATTTCACTAAATTTTATAGGTAGGCTCAATTTATGCATAATTTAAGATAATTTGTGGCCTAAATAATTTGAATATTTATCAAATTCATATTCCTATAAATGTATTAAGATTTAAAAATGGAGGTCAAATGCAAAGAGTACAGATTTGATCAAATCACAGGTCAAATGCAATGAGCACAGAATACTATATTCAGTACTCTTTGATCAAATGTCCCTTTTACAAGCTCTGGTGTGTACTACTGCTGCCATCTATGGTCCTACAAGCGAACATTATGCAATTGACAACCAACGAACGACGAAACACTTCTATAAATAGAGTGATAGAGACAGAAGATTTGAGAAATTTAATATTAAAGAGTACTGCACTACTATAATCTTCAGCTCATCAAAAACTGGTGACCTGGAAAGTATATGCACACATTTATCTGGCCATGTCATTTTCTTCAGACAGTATACAGAGAGTGGATATTATTATTTTCTTAACATAACCCAATAGATAGGTCTATGTTCCCTGTGATTAATTCACTATTTACATTGAGGTAGATAATTTTAAAATACTGTTAGTTGCTCGTATTCTATATTAACAATATGTGTGTACTGTGTATATATCTTATACATGAATAGCACTAGATCCAGCACTTAACTTTAGGTAAAGTATATTAATTTATCTCATTAATTCCTTCGAAGTAAAATCCGTATGTGACAGCTATTCAATGTCATTCGTCTGTTTCAAGTATGGTAGGCCTATTATACGCAAAAATAAAGTTTCGCCAAATTTACAATTCACATTTTTTTTTTAGTCATGAGCACACTAGAGCAGCCCACACTAGTTCATCTGTCACACATTCAGCATAAGAAATCTCTTTGAATCGATAAAAGAAAGTGCAAACAATTTAAGCAGATTTTGGGCTAAAAAAAATGCCACTTTCGTTCTGTATCAAGATAGCATAATTTACTTTTATCTAAAGAATATTAATTGATACAGCATTCTTATAATTTTGTATTGTCAATCAGTAGACCTAAATAAACAAGTACTTAAGTATTATTATTTCATGATAAGTTTGTCTCCTAACTATTCATTGATAAGTTAGTCTACTATTTATTAAAGAGTGATTCTCAGATAGCAAGATGTGTAGACGTTGAAAAAAATGTTGCTGAAAAATAGTCAGTTTTTGTAACAAAAGCGGCATTACAAAGTGTATTAAGTACAAAAAACAATTTTGCTAGCTATATTCACAGATTACAGAACCAAAGAAATAACTGCGAGTCAATTTCTGTTATATTAAAAATTAATTTTCTGTTTCAGAATGATAGTAAAACAATTGCAAAGTCCGTTTTATGGTTGAAGATAGATTTAATCAAAGTTGAGCCTAATCCTAGATCATAATATATGTAATCAGGTGCCTAATTCAGATAGTGGAATTGAAATACTGTCATCACCAAGCCCACTTCAAGAAGACCAAATTTCTGGAATGCAGGAAGGTGACGTCGCATCTTTGTATAACTATTCTAGAGGTTCAAAAGTGGCATCAATTAAGATTGTAATATCAGAAGTAAGCTACTAGCCTACAATTGCTCGTTTCCAAAAATGTTCATTTAGAGTAGTCTTACGCTATTTATAGCAAATCATGCATGTTAGGATCAAGTACTTCGTAAAAAAGCCTGAACAAATACTGTAGTAATAATATTTCAGTTTCCTATCATATACTGAAGGGTACAGGTGGGTACAAATGCTGTTCGGTCACATTGGCTAACTTTACAGTTAAAAGTTTATTTCTAGGTACTGTTAATATTGTTCTGCTGAAAACATAAAAATGTCAAAATCGATTTTTTGCAGAATAATTATGTTTTCTGTGAAAAAAAAAGGGAATTAAATTTACAGAATAAATGTTGAAGCGACCATTGGGCTCTTCTCGCCCATTTACTGCTACTTATGTAAATGTCGTTGTTTAGTTAAGTGTCCGAAAGGAGGTCTGAACCTCACAAGTGATACCTACAACAGTGCACCACTTACGAGAAAACTAGGCCAGGAGATAATGGGTAGTGTGGCCAGTTCTAGTAACTAAAATTTTCATTCTCATTATGCCAAGTAGACAAAAAATACTGTGATTCTGAAAAATGTCAACTTAGAGATTCCAGCATCTCTGATACCGAAAAGCTAGTACTGGCCATGCAGTGACTGTAAGTGAACAGCGATTTCAACTAAACTATTGGCTGGATGTTGTTCATATTCGGTATCCACAGAGTCAATTGATGGGGAATGACATACAGTAATTGAAAACATATCATTTTTGACGTAAAACATGCCTTTCCCTCACCAAATATGGCCACCCCATTCCGAGATCTGTAGTGAAACAGAATCTCAAATGCTATGAGCTACAGTCGCATGCTAATGTTATTAGTAGTTAGGCCATGAACCAATGCAACTTATGTGACCACACCCAATGATACCACGTGCATAAGGTGCCAAAGTTGTCTATAAAATTAGCCATGTCACATGGCCTCTCTCAGTAATATCTCGGCTTCAAGAATAGCTACAGACCTGTGTTACTTACTTAAAATGGCTTTTAAGGAACCTGCAGGTTCATTGCCGCCCTCACATAAGCTCGCCATTAGTTCCTATCCTGTGCAAGATTAATCCAGTCTCTATTATCATATCCCACCTCCCTCAAATCCATTGTAATATTATCTTCTCATCTACGTCTCGGTCTCCCCAAAGGTCTTTTTCCCTCTGGCCTCCCAACTAACACTATATATGCATTTCTGGATTTGCCCATACGTGCTACATGCCCTGCCCATCTCAAAGATCTGGATTTAATGTTTCTAATTATGTCAGGTGAAGAATACCTGTGTTACTACTCCTTTGATTTGTAATCGCGTTCTGCAATATTAAAATAAAACACAGTGAAAAATCAGGGGCGTATTTTGCGGGCTACCGGCGGTAGCCCAAGGAAATTACAAAAGAAAAAGTTTATAATATAACATAATGTAATAATTTTGTATTATTAGTTTTACCATAGTAATTAAAATTAAAGTAATTGTTAGATATATTTTGTGTAATAATAGGGTCAGCGGTAGCCCAAACCCTTTAACCAGTATACGCCTCTGTGAAAAATTTGTTGTGAGCTAGGACTAATTTCGGAATGTCACTCCAAATGAAGAGAAAACATATTGCATACCCCTGATTAATACTTCTCTTATTGTAGACCCATATTCTGAATTTGTAAACCGAAACAAAAATAAAACACAATTGTAGTTTCATTCCCGAAATCGAGTGATGTATTCTATGAGCTGGTATATACCTTGTACAGCATAGAATTTGTTTAGTAAATCCTAATGAGTCTTTATTTGAAAACAGAAACATGCAATGACGATTCATTGCAAATTAAATAAGTGCTTCATAATAAAGTAAAAACAATTCCGTAAAATAAATTATTATAGGCTACTCAAGATTATTTCAACTTTTTGTAGCACTTTTAATTAAGTTTTTACCATCTCCTATTAAATCACTGCGTAGTTAGTAAGGTAAGAAGGTTACAGTACATCTTAAAGGATTAACAGTAACTAGTAGTAAACCCCTCCCTTTGTTATGAATAGAGGAATTTCCACAGAAGCAATATTTTATAAAAGTTTAAATGACTGACAGCATTGCTGACTCTGAAAAGAAAGGAATATATTCAAAAATCTTATTATAAGTAACAAGCATATCATTTTTAAATTCCCATTTTCGTAAACATAAAATAACATTACAGTTGATTACAATACACGAATAGCTCTGATATGAATTTTTGTCGAATTATTGACATACAGCCACTTGAAATGTATGATTTATAAATAAAGTCAAATATATCTTACTTTTGGGGTTATAAAAAATATTAATAATGCCTCTCACGTGTAATTCAGAAATGAAAGTTCATCTGTTTATTTGGGTATATATATATATATATATATATATTTTTTTTTTTGTTAAATTTTTATTTATACACGCTTTAAAATCTATGGTCATAACGAGTGTTTAGAATCCGTGGGTATACAAGTAGACCATTGTTAGTATTGTTGAGTTCCTGTTTCTGTTGTGTGTTGTAGATGACTTTGTGTTCATGTGACTGATTATAGAATTTGATTAATGTTTATGATATTGGTGATTGGGGCGGTGATGAATCATGGCATGTAAATTTCCAATCCAGCATTTGCCTTTATGACTGAGGGAAACATTGAAAAACTCCAGTTAGATTGGTCGGCCACAGGGTTTGAGCCTGGGACCTCCTGAATACGGTCTCAAACGCTATCGCAAACTTGTCGGTCAAAGGGTATTTTATTTTATGTCTTTTGAATTAAAGTTCAAGAACATAAATTATAAATATTAAAGTCACTATATAAAAAATAACTGAATTGTGAAATGCCTGAAGTGTGTAGGTTACTAAGAAATAATGTAGGCAATGACGCCATGTAATTTTTTAACCATTAGTGGTAGAAAATTACCATTTTATTTCATATGAAGTCATGAAAATAATAATGTTTAAAATTGACATTTAATTTTAATTAAAAGCACACATTAAGTTTAATTTTGCAGTATTTAACAACTGAATAAATATAAACCACAATAAAATTAACCAAAATTCTTCTTTGTCATTACCAATTGAACATTTTGTACTGTTTTCAATGGTTATTTCATATGAATGACTAAGTTGTGTGTCTTTCATTACAAATTTGTAGTTTTCAATATTTTCATTTTTGCTGGATTTACTTGGTGTAGTAATATTGAGTTTCTTTTTCTTCTTGTAGGAAACTAGTGTAAACCCAGATATGAGAGAAGAAGCTTATCTGAAAGAAATAAACGAATTGGAAGGCAACAAGAAAGCAGAAAATATTTGTGAAACAAATGATACTGGAAACAGTGCTGGACATGTTCAAGATAAAGTTTGTTTTGAGTTTGCAGATGTCAGTAAAGTAAAACAAGAAATAGACAAAGATGACGATTATGTAAAGAATACTGTTATCAATGACTATGATGATTATATGGAAGACAGTGACATTACGGAAAGTAAAGAAAGTAATATCAACAGCATTAAAAAGGAGGGCACTACCGATTTAAGGTTTGTAAACACTTTTACTCACAGTGACTTGTATTGTGGAAACATTTTTTGTTAGGATTTTTCGGAACAATCTAATTACACAGAAAGAATGTGGCTTATCACTAAGATACTTTGTATTGTATTGTATTGTATTTATTAACATTCCATGGTATTCATACATGCTTACAGCTAGAATATGGAACAAGTCAAAAAAACTTAATACTATTATAAAATCTTAATTTATAGTCACAGTCTAGATGAAATATATACAGACGAGATTTACAATATACCGTAGTCTACTGGTACAACACATAGTTTTAGTATCAATTTCATTAAGCGTTATTGAATGTCATGAATTCACCTACAGAATAGAAGGCGTGAGAAAATAGGTACTTCTTTAATTTGGCCCTAAATAATTTTATGTTTTGAGTTTCATTTTTTATATCGATAGGGAGGCTATTAAAAATTTTTACTGCCATATAACGCACTCCTTTTTGATAGCACGATAGACTTGCCGATGGAGTATGAAAGTCATTTTTTTGACGTGTATTTATGCTATGAACTGTTGAATTAGTTCAAAGTTTTCACGATTACATACGAGGAAGACTATTAGTGAAAAGATATACTGACAAGCCATGGGCATTATTTGTAGTTTTTTAAACTTCTATTCTCAATGTCACTTAACCCCGTTTTCCCCACAGTGTCTCACCATGTTTTTTTATGCCCTCAGATGCTTACGTGACAAGGGCAATGGGTGCTGCAGATTGTGTGAATATTAGTTAACCAAAACAAATTTACCAGTACATGATGCAACAAAAATTATGATTAGGCCTACTAGAAATTATATTCGAAAATGGCTATAATTGAAACTTCACTGTACAATGGCTCATTTAGTTTATTATGAATATATGAACGTAATATGCAATATTAAGAGTACGTATTAATAATTCACTTTCTTTTGTTTTCTGTCTCTTTTTTCAGAAAATCAAAACAATACAATACATTTTTTAAAAAGTCTGTTTTGAGAAATGGCCGAAATGGTTCCAACAACAGGTTCAATAATGGACGGCATACCAACAATGTAAGGGGCAAGAATTCTGATGACAATGACACAATTGATGAGGAGAATTATTATGCAGTACGTCCTGAGATAGGTGTGGAATGCCAGTTGCAAAATGTTCAAATGCAGAAGGAAATGTACTTGCAGACATTACAGAGACGGAGAGAATATTACAAGAATCAAACAGATCAGAAAAGACAACAGACACTACAAAAACGAAGAGAAAATTATAGGCAGAACAAAACTAAACAAACAGAAGAAGAAAGACAACAGATACTACAAAAGCGGAGAGAAAACTATAGGAAGCAGACAGAAGAACAAAGACAGCGAATATTACAGAAGCGAAGAGAAAATTATAGGAAGCAGACAGAGGAGTGTAGACACCAAACATTACTAAAGCGAAGAGCAAATTATTTGAAGCAAGTGGATAGACAAAGGCAACAAATATCATCGGGACGAAGAGAGAGGTATTGCAGAAATAAGAGGGATCAACTATACAGTGGAAGATATTATGCAGGTATAACATCGCAGCCCCACACATTAATGGGAATGGCTGGAGAAGCAATTTCTGCACAACCAACTATACTTCACGAACTGGTAATAAACTGATTCTGTTATACTTGTAACAATATTTAGATTCAATCCTATTGTATTTTATGCTCGACCATGCCGAAATGTAGTAATTATACACCTGGTAGCAGACCTTTAATGCACGTCATTAAAGTACACCTACTCATTAAAGGTCAGGTCTTTCAGCCAATGACGACTCAGGTTACAACTGTTCAACCAATGACAGGTCAGCTTTGTACCGTTATAAAACCGCAAGTATCGGTTATTCTCGGATATGCAATCGAAAGAGAATTAGCGAAAAGTCACGGAGGCTGGAAATCCAATACTGTCGCAGAAGGTTTTGTTCTATTACTATAATAATTAGCGTTAATTGTAAATAATATTCAAATAAATTCAATTTGTCATCTCGTTTTTCAATGTCTAATTTAATTTGAATGTTATCTCTGTAGGTTCTTATGGCCTAGCAAGGTCGATGTGGACATCTGTTCCTCGGAAAAAATCAATACTTTCGCGTCTGCGCACATCTCACAACATTCGGGACATTGCTCCAGGTCAAATACAAATAAAATTAATAATATCAAGTTAGAAATATGGTCGAGCATAAAAAGTCGTATGAAACTCGCCTATAATGGTAATTAAGAAGCTCGTATGAAAATTATGAAACTCGCTTGCACTCATTTCATAAATATCCATACTCACTTCTTAATTACCTTCATTATAATGTACTATTATATGCCATCTACTGGTATAGATAATAGAAAAAGTTGCTGCATCAAAATATTTTATAAAATACATTTATGTTCTATTTTACACAGTATGGTTATGGAACAATAGCAGAATCGGTTTTGTGGCTGAAGCCGGATTCAATAAATGAAGAATCTAATTCAGATGGTGAAATAGATCCATTGTCGCTGCCAAATGGAGACAGAATTCCTGTGATGGAAGAAGTGACGTCAGCGCTATGTACGTCTGTTCCAAAGGTTGAAACATTATTAACCGAATTGAGTAAGAATATATCATTTAAGATCATAATTTATAACTGATCTTTCTTTTAAATAGAGTGTACTGATATAAAACAATAATACCGATTTTACTGTAGAACTTAGTTCCAAACAAGAAGAAACATAAAAAGAAATATGTTAGTGTGTAAAACGCACCTTTTTGCTCTCTAAAAGGGCCTTAAAATTAGGATGCGTCTTATATAACAAAGGTACTATGCAGGGGCGAATGCTAATCACGAAAGTTAGGCTTGCTCTTTTATTCATAGGGGGAGATGGGAGGATATAATAATTCATAATTAATAAAAATAATCAGACCCACATAAATAATTTATTTTATAATTATGAAATCATTATAAGTCATGGATCATATTCGCTTATTTTTTATTTATTTTTTTTAAGTAGGTTATTTTACGATGCTTTATCAACATCTGAGGTTATTTAGCGTCTGAATAGATATAACGGTGAAATGAGTCCAGGGTCCAACACAAAACCCAGCACATATTTTATTTAGTTTTTATAACCAGGGCCAACAAAACAATGCAATGCATATTGTTGTATTAAGTTGTACTGAATGAGCGCACATATTCTCTATGTCTATCTTCTCTTGAATAGTCCTTTGGGAAAATGGATTTAATAATAAGGTTTCAATAACACACAATTCCGAACTCATTGCAATACTTCAAATTAATGTTTAAGAATTAATAATACATGCAGCAGCTAACACATGCATTCCACTCATACAATTACTTGCATTCGCAAATCACAGCACATTCCCGCTGTCAATACTGATCTGTGTAACTTTAAATAGTTGTTGGTGTAGCTCTCGGATCAGAGCTTCAAACAACACATAACAGAAGCATGTGCGCCTAGGACGGACCAAGGAGGAAGACACTTGCGCGCACATCATATTCTCGCTATTTCTACATCTTTCCTGTAGCTCCGAGAAACGAGCAAGCATTGCGATACTTGCGGTGTGCAACCTGCGGGTGGTAAAACGCCTATACACTATTCCAAAAATCAAAATAAATATTAATGTACGTAACGCCATTTTGAGAAATACACATTCTACTAAAATATTGGGCTTGCGCAGCAAGCATAGCATGCCCGGAGAAATCGCCCCTGGTACTATGATGCACACTGCCCTGGTTTTCATTTCAAGATTCTCCCCTAATAATGTGGCGCCACAGCCTTTGAAGGGCCCAGACTGACCAGCCAGCTGCTGGTCTCACGTTCACATGCCGAAACGGAGGTGGACGATCATTCAACCAGAATGTAGGTATTGTGGTTAGCATGATGATCCCCCCCCCCCCCGAGCCGTTATAGCTGGCTTTCGCAACCGGATTTCGCTATCTATCGTAGCTTCCCAAGTGCATCACAAAGCTGGGTAGGCACCGATCCCATACACTGACCGAAATTTCATGAGAAAATTTCTTCCCCTATGAGGACTCAAACCAGTGCACATTCCGTAACACGAGTCCTAGACAGGATGCCTTAGACCAAACACAGGGCAAGATCTTCCCTTACCCCTCCTGAATTCAAAGCAAAGGTGATACGCTGAGTATGTTGCTGTTATCTGGAACCCAGTTACTAACAAATACATTCTGTTACTAGAAAAAATTCAAAATAAATTTCTAAAATGGTTATATTACAGACTTTATAATGATTATCCTGCCTATGAGAGTTATGCTACAATGCTTCAATATTTCATTTTACTAGTTTGAAAATTCGACGAAATTGTCAATCTTTAAACTTTCTTTATAAAATTATTAACAATAAGTTGGACTGTGTTTGTTTATTTTATTATATAACATTATATGCACCTAAGCTTAAAACGAAATTTCGAAATTTATTTTACATACCAAGGACAAATACTGAATCCCATAAAAATTCCCCAGTTTTCCAAATGTTACAGTTATACAATAAATTACATCCTCATCCCAATGTTGACATTTTCAATATAAATTTCTCTAGATACAGAATTATTTGTTATATTTTACAGAATATTGTTGTTAGTTAATTTGAAGCTACTTTCACACCTTATTTCAATTTCTCTTTTCTTCTTTCTCTTAGTTCTATTTTGTTTCAGTTTTTAATAAGAGTATGTTTCGTTTTCTTTGTTTATGTTTTATAAATTAATTTGTTAGTCTTGAACATTGTAATTGGGCTTTGCCTGTTATGTTCAACAACAAATGAATAAATTAAAAAAAAATGCGTTTAAGGAGACTGCAAGTTTATAAAATGTTATGAACGATTAGTACAATAACTACTACCTTTTTTTGAGATTTTAATAATCATTATTTATAATTATAATAAAGAACCTATCAATAAGTCAAGTCTTCAAGGATGAAGAAATTCTCTCATGAAATTTCGACCAGTGTATGGTAACAATGACCAGCCAGCATCATGATGAATGTGGGGAGCTATGATAGGTAGGGAAATCCTCTGTAACAGCTCCCACACTAGTTGGATGATAGAGCACCTCTGTTAGACATGTGAACATGAGGCCTGCAATCAGTTGGTCAGCCTTAATACTACTGTTTATGTTAAAGCCTGCATCAATGAAATATTTTATTTATCAATAAAAATATTACTATTATTAATTATAATTATATTGACACCAAAGTGCTGCATTGGAGTTAAATCGCTCGCTTGAACTCGGTTGAGTGTCGCATCCTCGAGTGAGATACGATCGGTCATGATACGCTCATAATAAATAGAAGCACAGTACAAGGTCTTCTCACTGACATGTCTTATCTTGTATGGAAGGCGACAGATAAGATACACATATGTTTTGCTCACACGGTAAAAATAAGGCTTTATTTTCTGCTTTTATGACAAATGTTTAATGGAACAGTCAATGGAACGTACCAAAACAGGAACATGAAGTTATAAATAAAATAGTATGAAAAACTTCGATATACAGTTATTATTGCTAATTAATAATTATTCAATATTTGATTTACCACATATATAATATGGTAGGTCCATACATAGTGTTCCGCCTATTTGTTCGTTTATATTGCGACAATGTAGAAACGTTTTACGAAATATTATTGATATACCAGTAGATTAATAATAATATTAGTACAGAGATAACGTCACAGAAAATATAATGAAACGAATAATCAGCATTGTGCTGCACAACTGTTACAGACGCAAAGATTGATACACTAATTATTATAGATTATTATTATTATTATTATTATTATTATTATTATTATTATTATTATTATTATTACTAGAAAACTTGATACAGTTCTTGCATTATCGTGATTGTGTTCTCCGTTTATAATAATTACATTTACATTCAATAACATCTATCAGATGTGGCAAAAACAAAATCACTCCTGTGTGGAAAAAAAAAAAAAAACGTTTACCTACAACATTTATATTACATTTTAAAGCAAGTTTTGTAGTTGTACTATGGAGAGATTAGTTAAACACTGCAAAGTTTTGAAATGATAAACATCTATGATGTTACTACACAGTTCATCACTAACAAGAACGAATGTCTAACGCTCGGCTTATACCGTTCGAGGATTTATCGCTCATGACAATTTTACCCATCATGCATGTGCGCTACCTATCGGATTATGCTATGAACTACTTGGCACTCAAGCGAAAACGTCCGATGCAGACCTCTGATTGACACTAATAACAATAATTTATGTCCAATAACTAATAATGTAGAAATTGTAATTAATGGGTTGTTGCATTACGATTTAAAAAATAGAGGACTCCAGGCAAAATCAAAATTCGTTGTTACATGAATTTCGATACCAGTACTGAATAATCTGTAGTTGAGAACGTTGTTAAGAAAATACTTAAAAAAAGCTATAACAGATAATTTATATAAAAGTTATACCAGACATAAAATGCCTTGTTCTTTAGGATAGGTTTGTATGATAAACATTATGTAAAGAAGAAAGATTTTAGAAGGAAATTATATTATAATCCGATTGTGAGAAAAATAACTTTTTTGGCCGAAAATGCTGTTTTTAGTATGAAATTCAGCCAATTGTTGAATTTGGCAGACAATGACACTGCAATGAACTACTTTTCAACATCATCAGTGCTGCTAAAAATGTTTTTCTCCTTTAAAAATTCGAAGTCGGTTTTTTAAAAACATCATAATACTTTTTTCTGTACTTCGTATAATTAAAATGAAAGAAACTGAAATTAAGCATGACTGCATTTATTTGCTATTGAACCAAAATAAAGCATAGATGTTGGCAGTCAACCTCTTCACTTCGTCTGGTTTTCATACCAAATTAAGTGTACAACAGAGTTTTTTTAGTGTGCAGTCATAAACAGTTTGTGCAGTAATAAACTAATATGTGCAATACTAAAAGTTAAAAGACAACAACAGATACCAAGTGAAACAATAGTCTTGTATTCATGGAAATTTGCATTGTATAAGTTACACACAGTTACAATAAATAGATGAGGACATAATGCAAGAACTTTAAATAGAACCCATTATGCAGTTCATCAGCAAATATCAACTTCAGTGGAAGGGTCATCTCGAACGAATGGATCAATGCAGAATTTCAAAAGCACTGTTTCATTACCATCCACATGACAAAAGATCTCTAGATCGTCCGAAGAAGAGATGGACTGAAAATTCTAGTTTGAGACCGTAACAGGCCACTCGGCCTAATACTTTTTAGGAAGACGACGACAGTAAACAGAAAAGTACAAGTAATGTACCGGTAAATAATTATAACATAATTATGCAAAATTGATGTAAGAAATTAACTCGTAACAGCCAAATCTTTGAATTTTGGTGCCGATTTGTGCAGTAATAAAAATTGCTTATAAGAACTGGTGTACAATGCTGAAAAAAGTTGTCATCTTTTAACACAAAACAAGATACTACTGTGCATGTCAAACTGTGGAATGTAATGGATGGTTGACTTCCAAGTTTAAAAGTTACATTTAATTAAGAGTGCACACAAAATTTAATTTTCAATCTTCAATGATGTTTACATAAAAACGAATGGAATGTAACTGGTAGCTTATCACAGTCACTTTAAAATCAAATACTGTAACATTTTTATTTTTAACCTAACCTTTGCTTCAATACTTTGGTCATTATTTTAATACAGAATTGTGAGTTTCTGATTTAAAATATTTTTATATGTGATAAAATACTATTTTTGAGTATAATTGTACTTTTCATAGGGAAATACTGCAAACTCAGATGCAAGAGAAGATACTTTTTCGACAAGAATAAAAAACTGGGAAGATAACAAGAAAGCAGAAAGCATTTATGAAATAAATGATACTGAAAGCAGTACTGGAGATATTCAAGACAATACTCGTTTTGAATTAGCAGGTATTAGCAAAGTGAAACAAAAAGCAGTAAAAGAAGATGATGAGAAAGATATAGCTATAGAGAACGAGTCTGCAGATCATAAAGGAAGTAATAGCAACAGCATTGGAAAGGAGGACACCTTTGACTTCGGGTTTGTAACAATTTAGTGTAACATTAAATACTATTTCTTTTATTTAAGACTTGCTTGTATACGGTATATATCTCTTATTATATAGCAAGATGTTTTTTTCCGTGCTCGTCTTCCAAAGATTTTTGTCTTGTTTATCTTGAATTTTCAGATCTCTAGATTCCATATTCTTTAGTACCACTATGTCTTCAGTCCATGTTCCTCTTCCCACTTGGTGGTTACCATTCGTACAACTTTTTTGTCCATCTTTGCTCCGGCATTCTCAAAAGGTATCCAAACCAGTTTAACTGTTTTCTTTTAATTTTACTTTTTATGTTTTCCTCGGCATTCAACTTACTTTCTTACAGGATATCTTCAGCTCATTTTTCAGAACAGGCTGATCATATCATATTAAAAACCGAATAATTACTCAGGAAGTTCAGATTCTTGTTTTTTAATCCATTTCTTAATAACACCGTTTCAAGTACAGTTGAATAGTGTCAGTAGAATTGATGAAAGCGAGTTGATACTTAGCGATACAAGATCAAAGACTTGCTATGAATTACTCGACTTTTGCCTCACAGTTGGAGAAACCTTGGAAAAATTAGGTATCAGAAATGTGATGTTCGAAGTCATGCTGAACACAGCCTTTGTTCAAAGGTCCCGCTTACTATCTTGAGACTATACTAATAGTCCCAGACTAGGGATGCAGGTTTATAAAATTGAAATGCAAGAGATTTAGAAATCATACCCAATTTGATCGAACATGGCATGCTAAATTCATCTTTATAATATAAAACAGCAATAAGTTTTATAGTTATATTAGATTTAACTGGCCCTAAACAATAGAAAATGACCTCCCATTCAGGAAGATATACGCAGAAATACCATAAGATTTTTTTCTTTGATTCAGTTTATTGTCGCACCATCGGATCTGTGCCCCTTCAGCGCTGTCGTCGTTCTTGGAAAGTTAACGCCTCTACTCACTCCATTCCACCCGTTTCTCTCCCACTACGTCAAACAGCAGGCCACGAACCTTGCCGAATAGGGATGTTGCCAAACTTCCGTCAAACAGTGTCATGTCTCTTGAATATTGCTTATGATAATGCAAGGTTAATTATTACTTATTCATAATTTAATTTAAGTAGGTCTAATGACGCTGATTGACTTACGATTGTTTGCAGATAATTATATTATTACAGTGGATATTTATTGGTTAAATTGAAATTACATCAGAAACATCATCGCTTTGCCAGCATTTTGTAACAGTATAATGTGGATGTATCCATGTTTCGTCTAAATACACAATATACTTTCCTTCTCTGCGAAATTTCGCAATTCTTCTTAAATAACTGGCCCTCCATGCTACAATACCATTTCTTTCAATCAAAATACATCTTGTATTTCTACATTTTAAAAATCTAAATCCCATGTCTCAAATCGCTTTCCGTAGCGTTTCTCTCCATCCTTGGAAATTTATTGCTTCTCTCACAACCTTCAATAATTTCTCCAATGTCGGAACTTCTTTCTGCATCGTATAAAATTCTTGTATCTTTCTTCTTAAAATACATCTGTCCATATCATCTACAAGAATTAAAGGTTCCCTTGGTCTGTTCTTCCCTGGTGACTCTAGCTTTTCATCTCCTGCACAGACTCCTCTCTCCTCTCCTGATTTTCTTTATTAGGCGCTCTGACCTGCCTATATAAATTACATAACAAGTTGTATTATATTAGTATTAGTTAGTAAGTAATTTTAATACGTAATCAATTGAAATAAAATAAGCCTCACATGTGATCGCAGCTGCTCTTTTCGTTGCCTGATTTATAGGAAACAGATATTGACCCGTTTGTTTCTCTTCATCGCAAAATGCTATTACTTTTATTAATATTTCTTTCGCCACTCCTTGCTAGAGTATTCATGTTGAGTTGACAACACTGGACTGCAAGTGCAAATAAACTGTCCCAAGAAGGCTCAAAATTGTGAGTAGTGGGGAGAGAAAGAGAGAGGGATAGAAAAGAGAGAAATAGGAATACAGGGAGAGAAATGAATTGCCGAGGCTGAAAAGGAATTAAGGTTCAGTTCGCATATCTTATGGGGGCACAGATCCGATGGTCGGACTATACTACACCACTCATTCTTACACTCGCTACATTCATCACTCAAAGTATTACTGATTTCATTTTCACTCTAATTATTATTAATATTATTACTGTATTTTATTAAATGCATTTCCACTTTGGATGCCTATGGGCAGCAGAATTATAAATCCGCCACTGCTCATGGCAGTGTATAGAAATGATATATCAGTTTACATGCCAAATACACAGAATTCAGTTAGAAACATCTAGACCATATACCATCCAGCCTTAATTTTTCTCTCACAGACTTCTATCCCTTTCCTATATTAAAAAGCATTCGAAAAGTTTTGAACACAGAAATGTTTGAGAAACAATATTATATTCCTTGTAAAGCAGAACAGTGCTTTCTTTCCAGCATGTTTTGAAAAGTTAGTGGAAAATTTGTATAAATGACTCTCTCATATTGAAAGTATTACTGTATGTGGAAAGGCAGATCAAAAATGTGGGTAACATTCACTTAAATTTGTCACATAATGATACATTTTTGTTAATTTATCAGACCTGGGATACTTACGAGACACCCTAACAAAAACCTCTGCAAAATTTATATTGCACCTTTCATTTTCTATATACCATATATATCGGAATACTCTGCACCATCGAATAATCTGCACCCTAATTTTAGGAGAAAAAGGCTGTAATTTGTGTTTCAAATCTGTGGTGTTTGGGTAAAGGGAGATAAGTCATAAAAATGAGTTCGGAGATAAATGAAAATTAAACTTGGAACCCTTATTACAAATAATTTTCTACACAAATACAACACATCAACTGCTTGTATTCTTTGATTTTTGCACACCCACTTGTATAATTTAACTTGTGTGTTCATCTGGGGAACAAAATTCCACCTTGACAAAAACATGACTTATACCCCTTTACCCGAACACCACAGAAATAATGCCGGAACCCCAGTTTTTCTTCACTCAATTCCGAAAAAAATATATACAGAGTATTCGCGTATAAATGGTAACTTAAGAGAAATAAAAAGAATTAATTTACTAATAATTCTCTTTTTCTTTCTTCTTCCAGGGAAATGAACCAATATAATACACATTTTATGTCTGACTTGAGAATTATTGATTCCTATATTAGACCCAGTCATGAAGAAAATATTTGCAGTGTGTGCAACAAGATCTTTGATGATATCTTTTCTTTGGCAGTTCATTATCAAATACATGTAGAAGAGGGTAAGGGGCAAAATACACAGGAGGCAGGAGAAACTACAAAATCTCTTTCTACTTTATGCAGCAACACATTTGCTAATGGACATTATGATAGTTTACTCCTTACCACAAATGCAATACGGCCTTTTCAAAATGCTGAAAATATAGTACAAATATACAAAGAAATGGATTCTGAGACATTACAGAGACGAAAAGAGTATTATGAGAAACTAATGGAGGAAAGAAGGCAGCAGGTACTAAAAAGACGAAGAGAAAATTATAAGAAAAACAAAAAGAGACAAACAGAGGAAGAAAGGAAAATGTTTTTACAGAAGAGAAGAGAAGATTATAACAGACAAACAGAGGAGCAGAGACAGCGGATGTTACAGAAACGAAGAGAAAATTATCGTAAAAATAAAAGAAAAAAATTACAGGGCGTAAAACATGACACAGACTTATCAATGTAACTGCAATAAAATCAGGAATGGCTGGCTGTTGTCATAACAGCATGGTTCAAGAGCTCTACTCCAAATCTCCAGTTTAGCCAAACATTTTTTAAATGAAATGAATCAGAAAGTGGCACCAGAGATCATGAA
Organism: Periplaneta americana; assembly: GCA_025594305.2. Lineage (NCBI taxonomy): Eukaryota > Metazoa > Arthropoda > Insecta > Blattodea > Blattidae > Periplaneta > Periplaneta americana. The sequence goes on along the minus strand of JAJSOF020000035.1, from coordinate 29,042,394 downwards.
CTGTCTTTCTGTAAAATGTTGATGTTATGAACAGAAGAATATATAAATTGGACGTAAGTGTTTTATTAAGAACAGAAAGAAACGCAAATATAGCAATAGTCTTCCATGTTATTTTTTGGTAGAGAGCATGGACAACAATGTGCTACTGTTTCATTTTAATTGTTCCAAATGTTCCTCTACTTCTTCACTTAAGTAGCTTATTTCTTGTGGATATTATTCTATTGTGATCAGTTACAGAAAATGTTACCTATTATACAGAGTTTTAAACATCGTTCTTCTTATGCCACTCTTAAATCAAATGTATTAATACTAGAGAAAAAATAGATGAAACATACTTTCTCATTATACTTTTGTTTAACATGTTTGTGACAGTTCATTTCATGTTGAATCTTTCGTACACTACTTTTAACACTTGAATATAAATAATTGATTAAATGGCGATCTTACTCGTGTTAATTGTGTAAGCATGTGCGGCGTACAGCTGTTTCGGTGCTTCTTCACACCATCTTCAGAGCCCACTAGATCTCGGCGTCATCTCGAACTTCGCTGCCTGTTGTGTGGGTGCGTTCAATTGTTGAAAAGTGTTGAAATGTAGTGTCAAATAGTGTGTCCCAGTGAGTATGAATAACGGTTCATGTGTCTATATTTAACTATTGCAGATGATAGATAAAATGAGAAAGTGGAGAGGGTTGGTGGACTGATAGAAGGAAATACAGACACACGAAAACACGATATTCTCAACACACAACTCAATTTCAAAACACATACACTCTTTGACTCTACACTACGAACGCACCCACACAGGAAACAAGAGACACCAACAACAACCAGTTCCGAAGATGACCGAAAATAGGTCGAAACATGTTAACAAGGTATGTTAATAATATTTAACATAAGAAAATTCTTATCATACATATTCCGAAATAGGTTTTCTATTCATTTAAGTGTACCCTATCGTCTCTTTCAATCTGCAAGGTCATTTCACTTCCACTCTGTATATTGCACCATTGTCTAAGCCCGGGAGGTGACCTGGGTGGCATTCACGAATCCGATACCTCAGCCCTGACAGAGTCAGGTTTCATTCTTAGACGATTGTCCAAGCCCTCCCAACCTCTCAGCCTATTTTTAACTATTGCAGATGATAAGGTGGAGAGGGTTGGTAGACTGATAGAAGGAAATACCCTGAGAAAAACTCTGTGCAACTTCTGATATGCCACTACAGATTCCATCACGATCCAGCCAGAGATCGAATCCTGGATAGAAGATCACTTGAACCACAGATGTGGTGAATGTTGTGTTGCTTTAAAGCAGTGATCTTCACAACTGACTGAAAGGCAGGCAATTCTTTATTACAAAGGGCAACTTTATATGGTCGTGTAGGGCTGCGTGAATTTGAAATTATTTGTGGCAACAAAGACAATTCTGGAATTCTCACTGTACATTTCGGACTTGTCCAGAAAGGTGTTCCCCCTAACCCCACCCCAGAAAAATACTCCTTTTTTGTTTCTTAAATTTACGAACTATTTCATGTCGGTATCTTCAGTCCCTAGGCTTATAAATTTTGTTTGAAAAAGTTTTCAACATGAAGCTTAGGCCTATCGTAGATATTAATTTCTTTATTTTCATGTAAGGTTCCTTTTTGCTCTCTTTCCACCAGAACTTAGGTTACGTTAATTTTGCAAAGCAATCGTTTAGCCATTACTGAAGCCCTATTTTTTTTTTGTTTCAGAAATGATTAGATTGGACTTGTAATTATATAAACAATAATTTTATTCTCCAAATCAAACGTTTTTGGAGACATACTTCTATACCATGTCCTTTATCACTTGATCTTGGTTAGAAAAACATTGATGATGAAAATTGTTGTAGCGTGATTTCGGAAAAGTCGCCATTTTATTTTATTTGTCCCCCTCTTCCAAAGAGAGGCCAATCAATTTATATGTGATATTTATTTCATATGCATCATTCCGTGCTGCTTTAACTTGTAGATACTAATCCGTCCATTATTTTAGGAAATATTGCTGGACAGACAGATATATGGTGTCTCAGAAACCATCTTTGGAATCAGGCATGTTGAAAACTTAAATTTTCTGAAAGTTTATAAGTCGATGTTTTGAAGTACCACAATGTTTTAATTTTATAGGTACTTTGTATAATGAGAAAGTAAAAATAAAAATAATTAAAACAAACCAATTCTTTTGTGTTGGTAATTTTATCGAAGTTGAGGTGCTGTAGAAACTTGTACATTTTTATATAAAATATAATTTATTTACTAATATAACTTTGTTTTCTATCAAATGAATTCGGACCCCTCTACTGGGTGTTCATTTCAAAGTGTGTCATGATGTCACTGTTGTTGGGTCACCGATTTGAAGCGAGTTTCAGTTTATATGTTAGAGAAGTTGCCTATTATTTAAGGCGTTCTTCAATCTGAACTTGAGAACGTGTACGGTATAACTTGAACGTCGTAGCAACAGATGGCGGTCTGTACGATCTGTGTGCTACCATAACCTCTTTCGAACTGTGTTTTGCGCCGGCAAGTCGTACGCAGGGTATTTGTTATCATCGGTTGCGTACGGTAACATTCCACAACACAAATCAAATGCTTCGTGTCCATGTTGACCGTCGAAGTTAATGTCAACAAATACGTAAGTAATCGTCTTAACCCTCTCCCCATATCCCGACAGTACGTATTTCCAAACAGTTCACATTCCTGCCACTACTGGCGTTACCGTACGTATCGGCACGTACTCTTCAGAATGAACGCCGTACTTGCTAGCCAACTTCTCTGCCTCTTAGATTATACACCTGAGCTGCGGAAGTGTAGGAAGATTGAATTCTCTAGGCTCATCAGCTAGCCACATGACGGCATACAGCAAGCCAAGACACATTTTGAACTGAACACCCAGTATTGTTCTTTCCTGGGAAGAAATAAAAGATTTTTTTTTTTTCATAACTTCCACAACAACCTTACATGAAACGAATATCAGAAAGCTTTCTGAGTTAAGATAGTCATAAGGACCCAATATGATTAGGGAGATGAACTTCTGTGGAAAATACCCAAAAACAAAGGATATGAAGAAAAATACTTATGAGATTTATTAAAACAATTTCTCATGGTAAGCCTTTGGTTACTATTTTTGGTATTTACTTTCTTGTACTATTTCTCATCATCTGGTATGTTATATCCCGGATTATATATATGAGATTGGCCATTCCCATATAATATTTATTACTCCATGTCAGCTCTACAAATTCCTTTCTCACTATATAGTACAGAAAAACGATATAATTTGAGTGTGCCAACATTAAATTCCCTTACCCAAATTACATAAATTATCAAATAAATGATATTGCATAATGCGATAATTTATCGCAGGCTTGACACCGCTGCTGCCGTTTCAGATCTAGGGGTCTTTCAGCCATATCGCGTCTTCTGTTGTCAATCTGTGGAATTACTCATGTTATTGTCAAAAAATCCTATATTGTGGCCAATCTGTTATATGTGATCAGGGCACTGGTGGTTCCTCGGGGGAGGGAAGGGAGGAACGTCCTCCTCACATTTTTCTTCTTCTGAAAGTAAATACCAAATAAAATATGTGCCTTAAAATTCGAGGAAGATTCGACAATTTTTAAGTTCACAGCTATAAGTAAATCTTGGTTGATCGAGTTTTAAACGACACGCGCTCATGTGCTGTAGAAAACTATGAGAAGGATGCGAGATTGTTTGTGTGGAGGAAAGCCAATCCTTTCCTCCTTTACTGCAGTTAACACACATAGACAACAGCGCACTAACGGCCAGAGAAAGAAGCAGAGTTTTAAAGCAAGTAAATGAACGGAGAGGGAGGAGATCCTCCTCTGAATCAGTGCATGGGCGGGAAATAGAAACCGAGTGGTCGTGCAGCAAGCTCGCTACAGCTGCCATCTAATGATGTTGCATTCAACCAGACTAACACATCTTAGAGGAGGCACAATAAAAACAGTTTTAACGCAAAGTTATGACACCATATAAACTTTTTTAAAATTATAAATGAAAATATATTATTCATTGCACTTTATGTGTATAGGGTACTATTCATGATTTGAAACTTTCGAGAATATTTGAAAGTTAAAGTCGGGTTTGTATAAAACAAAGAGGAAGTACTACGTTAGCATCGTAAATCATTTTGGCCACTGAAATTCACTTCCATTCATTGTCTACTAGACAGGACAACATCCAAGTTGTCAGTTTTGTACAAATATATTTGAAATAGAAAGTAGGCCTACTCCAAACTACATTATTTTTAACATAAAAAAATTAATCAGCCAAGGGCAGCTTTGAAAAATAATGATAGTATGACTACAAGAACTGACATTCTTCAAAAGCATATGATACTGAACATGTAAAATGTACATGTGGCAACACAGACCACGTGGGTGGGTGCAGTGTTCTCGCTTTCCTAACAGATTATTTTCCATTCCCACTTCCGTAAAACGGTTCTGGTTATGTTTATCTAGTCTCTTCCAACACGTGTGATGCTGTAGTGTATGCGAAAATGCTGCGAGGTTGTGAATTTCCTTGTAATGGTTAATTTATGTAATTATTCAACAATGACTGGAAGTGAAAACATATTATATTTTGGACAATTATTTAGGAAACTCAGTTTACAAGAACAGATTATTGCTATACAAAAGGGAAGCCAACCCGAACGCTATCTGGTCTTACATGTATGCATGTAGACTAATTTGTAGCATGTTTCATTCACGAAGGTGTCATTTTGTGCAGTTAACTTCATTCCTCCTCTTAAGAAACATGCGGAAGCCGCCACTGGATCAGGGGTTATATCTATCATTCATACACTTCTTATATCGCGTTTGAGAGAGTAAATGTATATATTTAAACTGCAAACTACAAGAATCGAAGCTCAAACCAATGTGCAAACAAATTTTTCATCTTATCATAACTTCTAACTACTGAACCAATAGATTCTCTATAAAATTGAGTACCAGGTCTTAAAAGGTGGCCAGAGTGTGGTTCTAACTACATCATCTTGTGTTAAGGCCAAGAAAGCATGAAGTCTCTTATTTCATACTTTGAGTTATCCACCACTGTAGAGTAATAGTTAGTATGTGTGACCTGAAACGAATGGACCCATGTTCAAAATCCTGGTTGAGACAAGTTACCCGATTGAGATATTTCCTCAACCAAATCACTTATTTCGTCATCATAATTACACTTCCTTTCTTTCATCATCTCCGTTTCTTTCCAATATTTTGGTCTTGCTCCGATGTAGAGTTGGCTGTGGGCCCCCCGAACTTGTACTCTGTGGTAAGTAGTCATTAGTTGTTGGTAGTAATGTTGTGTACCGCAGTGGCTTAGCATGAAAATTTGAGCAGGGGAAGCTAACTCAAGTTGTCTTTCATGCAATATGAGAAAACGTATTAGGCCTACAAAAATATAGTCTTAAAATAAATAGTAGTCAATGTCAAGTCAGCAGTCGAAGATTGGTTGGAACCTCGTAACACCAATAAGGCATGACCTCAAATGGTACTTAAGGTAGTAAAATATGATTTCACGGTTTACACATATCTCTAACAAATAGACACGTATACGTATAACATTAGCTCACTCTCCGTCATAGTTAGAGAAATCACAATATTAACGGTCAATAGATACAGTACGTAAGTATGCATCTGTCTTTTGGTTGTGTCCTTCATTGACAGCAAGGGAGTCGGTCATTTGTTTTTTTAGGTCACACTTTTGTTCGTAAGTCAGTCTTGATAATAGAATTGTCCTAAAAAATTCAAGTAAATTGGTGTCAGGAACTGTTATTTCACTCATTATTTATTATATCAGCCACAATGCACACTAACACTTCAACTGAACACAACTGACGAAAAGGGATAACTCAGAAACTACTTATTTTCAATGTCAAAGCTAGCTTCTTGCGAACCTTGCGACCAGGGTAGTTTAGTTAGAAAGGGATGGAAAATCTGCGGGGTGGGTTACACAGAAGAATGAGTGTAAGAAACCAGTCTGCTTGGAAGCTGGTGTGTGCAGGCTTCTTGTTTACTGCTGCATCACAAATCCTGAGCTGCCGCATCACAATATTTAACGCGTAAATATAAATCCTATTAAAATTAATACATAATTTTATCCATAAACTGCAAGTATATTATGAAATTATTATTAACTGGGGAAGCTGAGCTTTTTAGCTTACATTGACGCTACGCCACTGGTGTACCGTAGGCTCTCCTCTGGGCTCGTGGTACTTCTTGGGACTGAAGTTGAGGGATCATGGCGATGCCTAAGTGGAAAGGTAGGAGTGATTCTGCAGGCAGAAGAGGAGTTTGGAGATGGCCTGCAAGGAAATCTGCAGTGGAAGGGCCTTAGGACATGCACATCATTCCATCAAGAGCAGCACAATGGTCCCACCCAAATGGCCTGCATGCGAAGGCAGTCTCCAGCACGTGCCCCATCCCTCAATGGGGACTAATAGATTGAGAGTGCGTGTGTTGTGGTCTCATGAGCGCAGACCTAAGTCTGGTCTAGATCATGGTGCAGGTTTGAACTGATATTCTTTGAGAGTCCTTCAGTCATTTTCTTATGTCTCACACCTATGAAAAAGTCTAGAAGTGATGCAAAGCACACCAGGCTACCTAAAGTGGCTCTGATCCAAGAGGAATGTAACTATTATATTCTTTTCGACAGCTGCTCAATGCTCCTTGCAACCAGACAGTCATTCCATCTCATTTCGACAGTTCAGCAAAGCTTTCCTGGTATGTTCTGTGTGTGAGTATAATGTAATAATGGACATTTTCGTATGTGAACATATTCCGTTGGACATTTGTGTATTTTGGACATATTTGTATGTGGACATATTCCATTGGATATTTGTGTATTTTGGACATTTTTGTATGTGGACATATTCGATTGGATATTTGTGTACTTTGGAAATTTTTGCATGTGGACATATTCCATTGGATATTTGTGTATTTTGGACATTTTTTGCATGTGGACATATTCCGTTGGATATTTGTGTATTTTGGACATTTTTGTATGTGGACATATTCCATTGGATATTTGTGTATTTTTGACATTTTTGTATGTGGACATATTCCATTGAATATTTGTGTACTTTGGACATTTTTGCAAGTGGACATATTCCATTGGATATTTGTGTATTTTTGACATTTTTGCATGTGTACATATTCCATTGGATATTTGTGTATTTTGAACATTTTTGTATGTGGACACATTCCATTGGATATTTGTGTATTTTGGACATTTTTGTATGTGGACATATTCCATTGGATATTTATGTATTTTGGACATTTTTGCAAGTGGACATATTCCATTGGATATTTGTGTATTTTTGACATTTTTGCATGTGTACATATTCCATTGGATATTTGTGTATTTTGGACAATTTTGCATATGGACATATTCCGTTGGATATTTGTTCATTTTGAACATTTTTGTATGTGGACGTATTCGGGTGGACATTTTTTTATGTGGACATAGTCCATTGGATATTTTTGTATTTTTGACATTTTTGTATGTGGACATTCCATTGGATATTTGTGCATTTTGGACATTTTTGTATGTGGACATATTCCATTGGATATTTGTGTATTTTGGACAATTTTGCATGTGGACATATTCCATTGGATATTTGCGTATTTTTGACATTTTTGCATGTGCACATATTCCATTGGATATTTGTGTATTTTGGACATTTTTGTATGTGGACATATTCCATTGGATATTTGTGTATTTTAGACAGTTGTGTATTTGGACATATTCCATTGGATATTTGTTTATTTTAGACATTTTTGCATGTGCACATATTCCATTGGATATTTGTGTATTTTTGACATTTTTGTATGTGGACATATTCCGTTGGACATTTGTTCATTTTGAACATTTTTGTATGTGGACGTATTCGGGTGGACATTTTTTTTATGTGGAGATATTTCGACTTTTGGTATCTGAACACATTCCGTTGGACATTTATGTATTTGGAATTTTTGTATGTGGACATATTCTGTTGGACATTTGTGTATTTTGGACATTTTTGTATATGGACATTTATGTTTCTGGACATTGTCATTTTTGGACTATAGCTTTGATGGGCATTATGTATTGGACATTAAGACCTAGGATATCTAATAACATGGGTTTAAATTATTCGGTAACTGTCGCAACGTGGAACGAGTTACTGATAAAATATGAGCCGTTCAGAGCAAAAGTGGTCTAAGTCAAAATTGGGTAATGAGCTTTAAAGTAAAAATTCTGTCAAATACAGCGCAAAGTGGCAATTAATATGTCCTTCTATCTATCCACTGATTACTAATAGTTTAAATCAATTGAATATTAATTGCTACTTTGCGCTGTATTTTACAGAATGTTTACTTTAACCCTCATTACTCATTTTTGACTTACACCACTTCTGCTCTGAACGGCTCATACAGGGTGCGTCAGAAAGAACGGATGGATTTCACATGGCAAGAAAATTGTAAAGATTCATCAAATCAAAAATTTATTGTTATCAACATATTCACCAATACATGCAGTTTATTTATGGAAAACAACATTATCCATATGATGTCCTTGGCTTTCAATCCAGGCATCGAGAGCGTGAATCTGATGTTCGCCATCACTTTGGAATAGCTGGTGCAATTGCCACGATTTGATTTCACGAATCGTTGTTCAGTTCGTCCAGTGTATGTAATCGTTTTACAAACTTACGCCTTCAAATGGTCCCAAAGAAAGAAGTCGCAGGGCGCGAGATCTTACCGTTAGCCTCGGACAATCTCAGTGCAATAGAACAGGTGATTTCTTCTTTAATGCTGAACCTGTGATACGAAATGAAACTCACCGCAAAATTGTATTTTGGAATCCCAGCGTGACATCCGATGTCGAAATGAGTCCTGAGTGGCGATCACAGACTCTTCATTTTTCAAAAATGTCTCTACGATGAAAGCACATTGTACACCAGACCAACACCATATTCTCAACTGAAACTGCATTCTATGGCTGACCCAACAGTCGTGGTCCCCCTCACTATATCTCTCTCCTCGTTGCGTATCGATAGTTTGAAATCCATCCGTTCTTTCTGACGCATCCTTTATAATCCAAGCTTGATTGTATAGGTTTAATAACAGCTACAAAATTTTAACAATATTTACATTGAAGATGATTCACTAAAATTCTCAAACTGTTGTAAATTGCAATTTATAGTGACAAACTGGACGTTGTTCTAGAAGATTTTATTTTGTTTACGTAAATATTTCCATTCATCTCTCGCGTAGAGGAGATTCATTGGCAGTAATTAGTACATTTAGATCCGCAATTATCAGAACTGACTACTGCATTTTAGTGGCTGCAGATGTCGTAATTCAACCGGACGGAATTGAAGAGGAGCGGTAATCTATTTAGACTGGTTATATCTGCGCCTTCCTTCGCGAGTAAAGAAACTGCTGACGGATCTTGGAATCGTAATCATTGTTGTTGAACAGCTGTGAGAAGTTTCTTGCATCCAGCTACGCAGTTCATCGCTTTTTTTAATCGTGTTCCGCAATAACTTGCAACATGTGAAACACTTCCAGTTCTCTGTGAGCTTAGAAGAGGCCACTTAGCTATAAATTAAAAGAAAACATTTTATATGAAATAAAATAAATACCGATACGTTTATGTTTTGTGATATTCCATCTACGGGACATTTACTGATCAAGTCCGTACATAAGTACTTATGGGTACCTACAGTGTTTTGTGCGTTTACAGTCCAGTGCAGTACGAGAAGAGCAGTGAATCAGGATCGTTCAGAACTCCTCAATGGAATAACTTGGTAAGTAGCAGAGAAGTGATTTATCAAGAACATTTGAAGTTATTTTGTAGGGTAAAATGGAAACATTTTTAAACTTGTAGTTCTGAAAGATTTCGTAGTCACGTTTTAAAAAAATGACAGCGTTTATTCTACGATTTATTTCCGTTTCACGAGGACAGTCCCCGAATTCAGACTTTTGTTCCTGATTTTTAATAAACTTCCCAAATTGCTCGTGTTTTCATACGCGAATTATGAAGGTTTGGCGAGTCAAAACTATTAATAGTTAGTACATTTTCTCCACTTCATGGTGAGAAGATCGTGCTCGTAGTTTAAATACATACACTGCGTTGCTTCATTTTTGCTTTCGATTTAAAAAAAGGAGTTCTAAATTTGGAAATGGAAGTGTTTGTAGTAGCTAGTTTAAGCCAACGTGTTTGGGTAGGTAATAGCCAATTTACCTATTACTTACTTACTGACTTTTAACAAACCTGGATGTTCATTAGTTTCCTTAAGCCCGCCATTTATTTATCCTGGCAAGATTAATCCAGTTTCTATCATCATATCCCACCTCCCTCAAATCCATTTTAATATTATATTCCCATCTACGTCTCGGCCTCCCCAAAGGTATTTTTCTCTCTGGCCTCCCAACTAACACTCTATATGCATTTCTGGATTCCCCCATATTTGCTACATGCCCTGCCCATCTCAAACGTCTGGATTTAATGTTCCTAATTATGTCAGGTGAAGAATATAATGCGTGCAGTTGTGTTGCGTAACTTTCTATTCTATGTAACTTCATGTCTTAGCCCCAGATATTTTCCCAAGCACCTTATTCTCAAACATCCTTAACCTGTGAATCCGATCTCAAAGTGAGTCCAAGTTTCACAACCATGATTGAACTATTTAATATAACTGTTTTATAAATTCTAACACTAAGATTTTTTGACAGCAGACTGGATGATAAAAGTTTCTCAACCGAATAATAACAGGCATTTCCCAAATTTATTCTGTGTTTAGTTCCCCCCCCCGAGTATCATTTATATTTGTTATTGCTCAGTCATTTGAATTTTCCACCTCTTCAAAGGATAAATTTCCAATTTTTATATTTCCATTTGGTACAATATTCTGTCACGAGATATAATTATTATATTTTGTCTTTTCGGGACTTACTTCCAAACCTATCTCTTTACTTGCTTCAAGTAAAACTCCCGTGTTTTCCCTAATCGTTTGTGGATTTTCTCCTAACATATTCGCATCATGGTGCCTATTACGGACGCTAAAAGGCGAATCAGAAAGGTGGGTGGCATTTGTGAATCCGACGCTGACAGTTGGGCCATCCTGCCTCAGCCCCTGATAAAGAGCCAGGTCTCATCCACACACGAGTAATCTGATAAGCTCCAGCCCCGTATCAGCACTGAAATCCGTATTACCCCCAAAACTTCATCCCTTTTTATTTTTAAACTTCCAGATGATAGATAAATTTCTTCTGCAGGAATTATACAGGGAACGGGAGTACCTCGAGAAAAAAACGTTCTGCAACGTCTGCTTTGTCCACCACAAATTCCACCACGACCCGACCGGGGATCAAACCCGGGCCGCTTGGATGGAAGACCAGCGCCTTAGGACGTGAGCCACAGACGCGACAACGTTTAACGTTGTATGTAGAGTCACAGTCTAGTATATACATTCATGAAGCTTGAGTTGTGAGGGTACTAGAAACAATAGACTGTGCAGGTACTATTTCGTAATGAGGCGATAGTAGCGATCCTAGTGCTTACCAACTATCTATGGATGCATGTTTACTACATATTGAGCTTCGTGACTATACAGGGTATTTCCGAGGTGGTGTTACAAACTTTCAGGGATGATGGCGAAGGGCACATGTATCAATTTGAGATAAGAAACCCTGGTCCGGAAATGACCGAGTCGAAAGTTACAAGCAAAAATAGTTTTGTAGAAATGAAATAAAGCCTCTCGAAATGTGTATTTATCTGTACAGACAATGCTGCATTCCCTGACGTTGTTTACGTTGTCTCAGGAACATTATTCCATTCAGTGCAGGTCTTTGAGGGATGGGGACAGGAAACCAGCCTAAAGCAATGCAGATAGCCTAAATGTAACGGAAATGGTCGGTCCTGAATGCACGTCTGTAGACAGCAGTGTATGTGTACAAGTTGCAGTGTCCAGTCGATCAGTCCTAGTGAATGGAGGAGTACGCGAGAGCGGAATAAGCAGATCTGATTTTCGAATACGGATGAGCCAATGGGAGGAGTACACAAGCTCACAGATTGTATCGGGCCGAGTACTCACGTATGAGACATCCGGCCCATACCATCTTTCCACGACTGTTCCAAAGGTTATAGGGGAAGGAGGGGAGATGGTGCCAAATTACAAACCATTTCCACACAACTGTTTTTGCTTTAACTTTCCACTCAAATTTCCGGACCGGGGTTCAAATCTCAAATTGAGACCATGCAGTGGCCATCATCCCTGAAAGTTTGTAACACCACCTCGGAAACACTCTGTATATACTAGACTTTGGTAGAGTAGCGTCTTTACTGGACTTCAGGGAACGGCATCAGAGGACGGAATAAAATAGAGATACCATGAAAGCGAACTGTGAGGAAAAAACTAAATGCATGTACCCTACTGATGTAGCGTACTCCGCTACGCTTCAAGAAGTGATATAATGATACCCCTTCAAAAAAAAAAAATACTAAATTGCTTTCCAATACTACCAGCCATAAATGTTTGAGGAAGTATAGCTGTTACAAGACGAAAATTGCCGTTGTAATAATTACGGGTTTATACCTAGCTAGTAGGCCTATTGAATGTATTAATTTTTTATTTGTTTTATTTAGCTACCGAGTACAAATTCAAAAGTATATAACAAAAATGTTTCTAGCCACTACCGTAAGAGCCAGGCTCGTGTACGGTGTGGTCTTAGCCAATAATACAACATAAAATTTACAAAGACAGTTTACTAAAGACACTAACTTAATTCAGACCGACAACTAACACACAAGAGAAAAAAAAAGCGAAAGACCACATTTAGACTAATTTAAATTGACACTCAGACAGAAACCAAAGACAATGTGAATATGGAAAAGAATGGAACGTGTGAAGTGGACAGACAGAATAAGAAATGAAGCTGTGTTGGAAAGAGTGGGTGAAGAAAGAATAATGCTGAAACTGATCAGGAAGAGGAAAAGGATTTGGTTGGGTCACTGACTGAGAAGAAACTGCGTACTGAAGGATGCACTGGAAGGAATGGTGAACGGGAGAAGAGTTCGGGGCAGAAGAAATCAGATGATAGACGACATTAAGATATGAGCCGTTCAGAGCAAAAGTGATGTAAGTCAAAATTGGGTAATGAGGTTTAAAATAAAAATTCTGTAAAATACAGCGCAAAGAAGCAATTAATATGTCCTTCTTGCTATTCACTGACTACTAATAGTTTAAATAAATTGAAAATTAATTGCTACTTTGCGCTGTATTTTACATAATGTTTACTTTAACCCTTATTACTCATTTTGACTTACATCACTTCTGCTCTGAACGGTTGATATATGGGTCGTATGGGGAGACAAAGAGGAAGGAAGAAAATAGGAAAGATTGGAGAAAACTGAGTTTGCAGTGAAAGACCTGCCTTGGGCAGAACACTGAATGAATTGTTTATTTTATCTTCTTCTTTCTGCTTATCTACAGTGCGGTTTTGAACTCCTGACCACGAGCGTTTGCTCATACGTGGGTAAATTCTTTAATTTATATTCCTGTTTTGTTTAAATATTTGACATGTTCCTTCTTATTTTATGTAGGATATAATATAATATTTTTAAATGTATTTTTGTTTTTATTATACCGTATTGGTCCGAATATAAGCCGCACTTTTTATTCAAATTTCAAACTCGAAAAGTTGGGGTGCGGCTTATTTGCGCGGCCGATAAATTTAAACTTGAAATGTGGCGCATGTTGCTACCGGTAATTTTATCATTTTGAAATGGAGCAACAATGCCACGCGCTCGTGTTTTAAATTGTCAGCAGTCGTATGGTATATGACGCAACAATGTACCAGTCTTCATATTACAGTGATCGTACTCTTTTGTATGGTAGAACAGATTAAAACAGTTTGTACGTAGCTACGGTTTCAGCCATGAGCGGAAACGTAGAAAGAAAAGCTTCAACAAGCTTGGGAATTCGGCGCAGTTATGACGCTAGTTTCAAACTTGCAGTTATTCGTCATGCTAGGAGTACGTCTAATAGAGAAGCCGGCAAAAGTTTAGTGTGGATGAGTCTAATGTGCGGCGCTGGATCGCCTCGGAGGATAAACTGAAAAATGCCAATACAACCAGAAAATCTTTCAGAGGACCCAAGGCTGGGAAATACCCTGAACTAGAACGTAGGGTCCTTCCTTTGTACAAGACAAAAGGAAAGAAGGGATGCCTATCTCTCGACAAGTAATCCAGGTAAAATCGTTGGAAAGGATGAAGACCCTAAACATTCCACAGACAGAATTCCATGGGAGTATAGGTTGGTGCCGCAGGTTTATGCGTAGAAGTGGCCTTGTTCTCCGACGAAGCACTTCATTAGCACAGAGACTGCCAGAGGATTTTACTGAGAAACTCATTAACTTCCAGAGGCACACATCATTGAATTGCGTCAGCGCCACTCTTACCCATTACACCAGATCGGCAATGCCGACGAGACGCCCGTATTTTGGGACATGCCGAGCAATATGACAGTTGACAATAAAGGGGCGAAAAGCATATCATTGAGAACAACTGGAAATGAAAACAAAGAATCACTGTGATACTGGCGGTTACGGCAGATGGAGGAAAACTGCCTCCGTACGTTATTCTGAAGCGTAAAACTATGCCCAAGGAGAATTTACCTAAGGGATTAGTGATTCGTTGCCAAGAGAAAGAATGGTTGACAACCGAACTAATGGTGGACTGGCTAGCTACGGTTTGGAATCGCAAACCAGGTGCGCTGCTCTGTAAGAGGGCTATGTTAGTATTGGATTTTTAAAGGTCACCTCACATCCGAAGTAAAGAAGAAAATTACTGCATTGAAGACAGAGTCGTCATAGGTATGACATCAAAATTGCAGGTGCTTGATGTCGTCGTGAACAAGCCTTTTAAAGACCATCTCCAAAAACAGTATTCGGATTGGCTTCTAGAAGGAGGTCATGCATTCACTCCATCTGGGAAGATCAAGAAGCCATCTGTCAGCCTTATGTGTGAGTGGATTCTCTCTTCATGACACACGATATCACCAGATTCAATCGTCAAAGGCTTCAAGAAATGCTGCGTGTCTAATGCTATGGATGGCAGTGAGGACGACGTACTTTGGGCGGAGAGTGATGAACAAAGTGACAGTGATGAAACAAATACCGGTACCGGTAGTAGTGAAGTCAGCAGTGACATTGGAGAAGACGGTGATTAGTTGTACCGGTATTTTTGGTGATTTACCCACGTAATACCGTAATTGAAGAAAAAGTGTTTAAATAGTGTAAACAGTTTTGTAACTGGATAATGTGACAGGTAAATTTCACTGCACTCAATTTTCCTTTTGTTCTCATTCTGCACTCAATTTTTCTCTTTTTTTTCTCCTTTCCCCCTAAAATTAAGGGTGCGGCTTACACTCGGGCCAATACGGTATTTAATATGTATTTTTGTAGTTTCCCGATTGTAATTGTAATAATATTGAAGGCATGACTTGGAAAGGATGGATTTGAAGATCAATGGAAAATGGCCTGAAGGTCTAAATCAAGTAAATAGGGATATCTGAGTAGCACCAACAGAAAGGTGGAGTTATGAACTATGAGGGATGCGCTTTGCGTGTGCATTTGTTTTTCGTATATAAACATTTAGAAAATACAAAGTGTACAAGTTTTTAAATATCTTAAAAGCATTAAAAATGGCAAATTAACTCGATTTGAACTAAAAACCAGGGAAATTTTTTGTCTTAATCAGGTAAACCGAAATACTCTGAATATGTATTTAAACCTTTAAAAATATAACTAATAAAATTGTTTTCTAATGCTAGGCATTTGAAATAAAAGTCATTTACCTCTTCAAGTAAGGAATTTTTGAGATAGTGGTTTTAAATGGCAAGACAAAAAGAAAAATTAATAAAAACCTTTGCAACAGTCGACAAAATGTTCGAGCTATGTTAGCTTAGATTATATGCAGTAGTTGTAGGAGTCTCCGAAATTCAAATATCTTACGCCTGCAGTAAACTCTCGATAAACTGTGACTGGGTTTATTAAGGACGATCCCTAGTGAAATCCATTTCGTGGAAGATTTTTAATGTACGAATACCCTAAGATTAAAGCCATGTTTCAAGTTCAAATTTTAAAATCATGGCCACAGAGATTCAAAACATGTCTTAGTCTTCAAGTCATACTACTAATCGTGATACTAGCGATCATATTAATATCATGTTAATATTAGCAAATTGCATTTGAACCTTTTTGCATCTACAAAAAAAAAGACAAGGAAGTTCGACTGCAGTAGTCTCTTTCAGCTAAAAAGACATTGGTTGACTGCAGGGAACTGCATTTTTAGACGTACGGTTCGAAATGCTAATTATTAAAGCATCTGGGAGATTCGGAGTTCGACATGGATTTCAGCTGGAATTTTTTTATTCGTGCAGGGAATTGTTCTCAAAGTGGGTTCGAGGTTCATGAACATTCTATTTACTCGTATTTATATTCTTCATCATTTGCAGATTTCCCTACCCATGAGCAGAGGAATCGCCAAGGCAATACTTACACAGTTTTGTTCTTATTATTGCATTGAAATTAAATTAAATTTGAGGAAAAAATATTGAATTATATTAAATTATATTGGTTATACAAAATAACTGTAAATTAATTTTGACACGCACAGAAAACCAACAAGTGGAAAATAATCCATTGTAGCATATTATTAAAAAAATAGTCAACATGTTGTCGGGGTGAAGTGCCATAAAGTAAAACTTGCATAAGATATTTTACGTTTCGCGTTGTTTAGAATATGGGTGCAAATAATGCAGGCTGTCCCATTTCCACAGCACAGAAAATTAAGCGACATATTAGAATATGGAATTAATCACATAGAATTTGTTTATTCCACTCATGTTCTTATAATCCGTATGATCAACAGCTAAAACGGGAGCGAAGAAAGAGCGCAAACAATTAATGACTATAAAGCGCCATGAATCGAACCCATTCTCGAGAGATTTAATTAAAATCTGCCAGCCAACCGAGCAAGCCGCTCATCTGCGATAATAAAATAACTCTCTATGCTTATTGAACTACAGCCTTAAAGCGGAAGAGTCAGCGAGTCAGTTGCTCCTAGACCCTGGAGGAGGACGAAAACGCACGCCCTGAATGGCTTTACTTTCCTCTTCATTCCCTGAATCCCGTGGTATTTTATTTTCGAGAAATATCACTCATGAATCCAAGGGGAGGTCCGGGGGGAATATCCCTCCGGGGAAAATCAATTTCCGTTCCACGAGATAATTATAACGAATTACGGTCAGGCATTCATTTTTCCCGTTACTAGAAAATGTATCATTATTTGTAGAGACCAGTAATAATTTACACAATCCATATAATACAGTAGCGCTGGGTCTTTCTGGGTAGGTAGGGGAGATTCTAACAACACGTGGCCAGCAGAAACAGTGTTGCGAGATCAGAAAAACTGATACCAACTTTTCAGTAAGAAATTTTTTTCGAGTTCATTATCTCATCACAGTTTTCACTAAGATCACGGTAATTTATATTAATTGGCATGTAATTCAACGTTTAAAATAATAATTATTTAATTTATAAATTTATTTAATAATTATTTACTTATTAGGAAAAGAGGAAAATTTTACTTGAAGCAAGTAATGAGATAGGTTTGGAAGTAAATCCCGTAAAGACAAAGTATGCAGAATTTTCTCCTGAATTGGTGTTACAAACTTTCAGGGATAAAATGGCGAAGAAATTTATCCTTTGAATAAGGAACCATGGTGGAAAAATTCAAATATCTTACAACAGTGACAAAAATATAAATGACACTCGAGAGGAAATGAAACGCACAATAATTTGGCAAATGCCCCTGCTTAAGTGAAGAACAGCCTAAGAAAAATGGTTCCTAAAAGTCGGATGTCTCTTCAGTGGGTACTAAGCCCGATATCACCAAAGAGCTTGTAAAATCACAATGATCACGTACTGAAACAATAGATAATAATATTAATAATAATGTAATCCATTTCAATAATAATCGACTGGACACTGCAATAATAACAATATCTCGCTTATTTACCACATCTCATCTTTATATCAGGACCGAAATGAACGTTACACATTAATTGCATTGCTTTGAAGTAATAGTTTCCGTCCCCAGACAGCGCATATTATGAATACTGTAAGTAGATAACGTAAATAACGTCAATGAATACAATTTATTTTGTCAGATAAATAACATAAATAGGTGTTGAATAAAATTTTTCATTTGAGACAGACCTATTTTTGCTATTTACTTTTACTTGCATTTTCATCAGGGTTTCTTATCATCAAATTGATGCATTTTATAGCCGCCGGCGATGGCCATCATCCCTGAAATCATTTTGCCAACATAACAGTTAGAAAATAACTGCCAGTTGTAGATATTTCTCCTAACCAGAACATAGTCAAAATGAAAATATAAAAAGAAAATTTAACTTTGAGAGCTGAAAAAATTCACTATAATCCAAGCATATTTTGTAATAGTGGAAAAATTTAAATGACACTCGAGAGGTATTAAAAGATAAATATCCGGAAACTATATTATTCGGTTGAGAAGCTTTTGTCATTAGTCTGCTTTCAAAAAAACAAAGTTAGAATTTATAAAATAGTTTATATTACCGGTTATTCTATATGGTTGTGAAACTTGGACTCTTACTTTGAGAGAGGAACAGAGGTTGCATGCCCTTCATTAATATCATACACGCATACTCTCCATTTGTAAACCGAAACAAGACTAAAACATTCAAACTGACACATTTCAGGCTATCTGAAGTCTTGACTCGACACTCGACCCTGCAAGTACCCAAAACTGATTTGCTCGTAGTCGGCGGTATGTATGTACCCATTTACAAATTGCCCGGGGCTCGTTCTTGCAGGTCAACGATCGCTCTATCTTTCGCAGACAATGCCTCGTCATACGACTCGCCCCCTCGCACCAGCGCAGCGTCGCGACGTGTTCGGTAATTAAATGCAGTAGCGTGCAACAATGATACCGATCCTAGCCAAGAAGCAGACTAAAGGTCACTACATCGGTCGGACGAACCACGAAAAAGACTATCTTTCTAGTAATATATCAGTCGCGAAGGATCAACTTTTCCGACGATCAGCCTTCTTTAATAAATCAATATGCAAACATTAGATAATTGCTCGAAGAATTATATAATTTGACTATTATAGTAATCGCTTGCAAATATATTATGTAACCAATATCTTTTGCCTTCAATTACAGGCAACAGACGTAAAATAGACCTAACCTCAACCGTCACAGTACGACGTCAGTGTTTCGATGAGGCGATAGCACCTCAAAACTCATAGCTTCGTGACTGATACGATAGTGAAGTAGACTGTTGTCACATGTCGCTACTTTTGCAGCGCTGCAGTACAAAAAACTGCGCAACTCTCGTACTGCGACGTGTGAACAACGGTGCAACCCGAAAAGTAGCGGCTGCCGAACCTGCTGCCCGCTGCATGCAGCTTAAAAGTAGCGACGTGTGAACAGCGTTTTTGATATCAGTTTTGTTGAAACTTTTGCTGCGGTTGCGACCAGTGTTGCCACCCAAATGTGCCAATGATACTTTTATTGTTTGGATAGGCTATATTTTAATGTTAGATATGATGAAAATAAATTATTTGTAACAGTTATTAAATGCACAACACAGTCTGAGCATATTTGCTGACGATATAATTCACTTTTTTAATTTTCTGTAGCGTAGTTTCAAACAGGAGGGTTGCCAACATTGATTACGTGAATATTCTGTTGGTTATCATTTAAGTATATATATGCGTTTTTAAAAGCTTTATAGTAAAAATAATGCCAATTTCTGAATACTGGTTAGGACAGAAAAGCAAATAAATAATAGATAAGTAAGCTTTCGCATGAGTTTATTAATAATGCGAACATAACCACAAAATGTATATTGAGAAGTCAACACGGAGATGGAAACCTGCAGCATGACTGCGGCTGCAAAAGTAGTGCCTTGTGTGTGAACAGACTCGCAACCTCCAGTTGCAACTTTTGCTGCACTCGGGTTGCGCAGCACGAAAAGTAGCGTGCAGCGCGCTACTTTTGGCTTACGTGTGAACACGACACGCAACTTTTGCAGCTGCAGTACAAAAGTTGCGCAGCAAAAGTAGCGACGTGTGACTGTACCTTTAAGGATCCTAAAATAAATACGTAGACCTACACTTTATTACACTTTGGCATTTTCCATCCCCACTCGAGGGAGGATTTGAAGCAATACGCTCTGTACAATCTTTGAAACAATATCACGACAATAATGTGGTTTCTAAAAATATGTGAGAAATCGCAAATGAGATGAAAGCACCACGTGAATAATAATACTGATAATAATAATTTGTAGTAGGCCTACTTCTCTACTCGATACTATTACTCATTATTGATTTAATATATTACTATTTTTCTTTATTGTGAGTCGTGAAGTAGTCATAAACATAGAAAATGACGTTTGTGCAATACACTCCTGGTGTTGTGGAAGAGAAGGCCTGATGGCCTTAACTTCACCGGAATAAATAGATGGATGGATGGATAGATAGATAGATAGATAGATAGATAGATAGATAGATAGATAGATAGATAGATAGATAGATAGATAGATAGATAGATAGATAGATAGATAGATAGATAGATAGATAGATAGATAGATAGATAGATAGATAGATAGATAGATAGATAGATAGATAGATAGATAGATAGATAGATAGATAGATAGATAGATAGATAGATAGATAGATAGATAGATAGATAGATAGATAGATAGATAGATAGATAGATAGATAGATAGATATAGATAGATAGATATAGATAGATAGATAGATAGATAGATAGATAGATAGATAGATAGATAGATAGATAGATAGATAGATAGATAGATAGATAGATAGATAGATAGATAGATAGATAGATAGATAGATAGATAGATAGATAGATAGATAGATAGATAGATAGATAGATAGATAGATAGATAGATAGATAGATAGATAGATAGATAGATAGATAGATAGATAGATAGATAGATAGATAGATAGATAGATAGATAGATAGATAGATAGATAGATAGATAGATAGATAGATAGATAGATAGATAGATAGATATGGATAGATAGATAGATAGATAGATAGATAGATAGATAGATAGGATATGGATAGATAGATAGCAGGATAGATAGATAGATAGAGATAGATAGATAGATAGATAGATAGATATAGATAGATAGATAGATAGATAGATAGATAGATAGATAGATAGATAGATAGATAGATAGATAGATAGATAGATAGATAGATAGATAGATAGATAGATAGATAGATAGATAGATAGATAGATAGATAGATAGATAGATAGATAGATAGATAGATAGATAGATAGATAGATAGATAGAGATAGACAGATAGACAGATAGATAGATAGATAGACATAGATAGATAGATAGATAGATAGATAGATAGATAGATAGATAGATAGATAGATAGATAGATAGATAGATAGATAGATAGATAGATAGATAGATAGATAGATAGATAGATAGATAGATAGATAGATAGATAGATAGATATAGATAAATTAGTAGTATTTAATTTTAAGACTCTTTCAGTTCTACAGATTTTTAGGTGTACTCGTATTAGGCATCCTTAGGAAATAATAACCAAATACAATACTATTTCTCATATAGACAGTCCGTCCTCTTTCATTGACGCCATTTTCTAGCCTAGGCCAGTTTTCCAAATCCACACAGCCAGCAAATCAGTTGTCGCGAGCAGACCGTGTTAAGCTGTCGTGAAGCGTTGTAAAGCAAAACGTCGCGTCTGATTCTGTGTGCACCCGGTCTTAGATTGCTAGAATTTCTTTAAATTCCTTTTTTAAACATATATAACATACAACGTTGCTATGAAAACCATCAACATTTCTACTTCATTCGTTGTATTCAATTTCGAAGCGTATAAAATTAAGTTTTCCAGTCCAGACATCACTGAAAAATTTTATTTTAGAGTAGAGTTTAATAAAAATGCAGAAACTTTTCTGAAAGGGCTCTAATATATGTATAGTCAAGTTTTAGTTTGTGATAGATAAGTTAAAAGTAATAATTATGCATAAGCTTGACAATTCTGTAATTCCCGTCACGCCATTTGCTCATTCTTTCTTTCTCGAAATGGAGTTCTGACGTCTCTATATTTGCGATGTTGTCCAATGTGAAGCAAAGTTTCATTAATAATTCTACGGAATACATCATTCTTATCTTTCTATTTTCCTTCATTTTCTCCTTTCTGTAGATTTATAGCCTGTTTTATATGTTTATCAAGTCGGACCATCTCTTTTTACTCTTGTCTTGCAGGGTTTATCCTTTATGTAGGTATTGACCCGTACGAAACCACAGACAATATTGCAAGGTTAAGGAATGCGTCTGCCATTGATGCAAGCATAGCAAGTTATTAACAATTGTTGTCCTGAGGTGGCTGCGTGGTCCAGGTTCGATTCTCGGCCAATCCTGAGATTTTTATAGAAAGATCCATACTGACACTTGTGGCGGAAAAGTTCACAGTTCAGGTTTTTCTCGAGGTTCTCCCGTTTGCCCGTGTTAGGCATCAACATCATTTCGTCCGATCTCCATTCCATCATCATTCCATTGCATTCCCTTAAAGCTCTCGGCAACGCGCGAAAAGGGTTGGTCCAGCGATGATGGGATTATTTACTTTGAAATTTGGATACTCAGAAAATCTTAGCGTAGTCAGCTGACGTGTGTTGGGAATAGTGACGTAAAAACTATTTTAATCCGTTTAAATCCATATACATCGGTTTTTATGGGTTGAAAAACCTGTTTACTAGGATTAATTGGATTTATTGAATGCAATCCAAACATCATATATGCCATCCATTTTGCATACACATCCGGGCGTTTTACTTCTGTGTGCTAGGCGCTAGGGTTGTTGGTGTATGCTGCTGGTCGTTGGATGTCTTGGTTGTACACAAACCCATAATTAGGGACCGGATTTTTATGTAATTACATATTATATTCCTTTCAACCTAACCGTATATAAATAACAAATTTTTGCGAATCTTGTAATTACCATTAATATATTAAAATTTGATGCTACATATTTTTACATACTTACCCCACATTACATATTATGGCTTGATATTACATAAATCTATATATTTAGGGGTTTTCTTAATTTTTACTTCTCTAAAAGGGGAAAAAAAACTTCTGCTGGTGAAGTTTAGGCTACAATTTTAAATACACAGATTTAAAAAGTCTTTTTACTTACCCAAGAAAGGATATGTTTCGGGACGAAACATAACGTCCTTAGTTCCAGGAAGTAATAGAGACACTCACCCCATACCGCCCACTATAAATATGAGTGAAAAAAAGGCAACCTTTCTCATACAACTACCTTGTATTGTAAAAATCACTCAGAAAGTAGCGTTGCCTTCTTGCGGTGGAGTGGAACGAGGACATGATTTGTCTCGAACTATAATTGTTCTGCACACGTCTTAACAAGCCGTTCCGATGCAATTTGCAACCTTATCCACCCTCTTCCTAATCCTTCCAGTGAAAACCCGTGTCAAGTCTGACATGAGCCGCAATAAAGTAGCCGACTTTTGAAAAGAAGCTCGAGTAAAGGAATAAACTGGAAAGACGTTGAAGTAGCTTTTCAGGTTATTACTTGACCTCTTTACTTTAAATTTAGTAGACATATACGGAAATGGGATTTTCCGAGGAATAAAATTACAAAGTAACTTATAGTTCTCGGCTGGGATAATTCTACCCTTCTGAATGAGACAGAAATGTCACTTTTCAAACAAGAATTTGTAAATGCCTATAGCTTGAGGTTTTAATAGGTAAAGTACTTTGTTTCTTACAGGGAACAGCTAAAATGCATGTGTCCCACATCTCCTCTTATTTTCTCCTAATCCAGTAAAGCGAAACAGTGCTTAAAGTACTGTTGTCTTATTCATTTTACTCAGTCCTCTAGTTTTAGTACTTACAGTATAAAGTGCAAGTGAGTTTATCTACTGCTTTTAACTAACTAAAATGGCCCCTGTATCTTCAACCCTAACGACAAAAATAAAATCATCGATTGCGATGGAAAAATAGTAATGTGTCAAGTGTGCGGTAAAAAAAGTCGGGTGCTCTATGAAATCACAACTGGAGAGTCTTACCTATCCTATACCTGCCAGATATTGATATTAAATATTTTCTTGATTTTACATATTTTGGTACATATTCAGCTGTCCACACCTGTGGAGTAACGGTTAGCGCGTCTAGCCGCGAAACCAGGTGGCCCTGGTTCGATTCCCGGTCGGGGCAAGTTACCTGGTTGAGGTTTTTTCCAGGGTTTTCCCTCAACCCAATATGAGAAAATGCTGGGTAACTTTCGGTGCTGGACCCCGGACTCATTTCATCGGCATTATCACCTTCATCTCATTCAGACGCTAAATAACCTAAGATGTTGATAAAGCGTCGTAAAATAACCTACTAAAATAAAAAAATAAATACATATTCAGCTTATTTTTCTTACATAAGTATGTACATATTTCACACCTTGATATTACATAAAAATCAGGTCCCTACCCATAATACAGCTGATGGATCAGTTCAGAGCGCGCTTGTAGTCCGTAACCAGTGTGTCGTGATACTGTACTGTGTAAGCTCGTGAGTACAATGAGACCTCGTTCAAGCATTTGGAATCATTTTGAAACAGAAGTCTGTGTGGAGAGGCTTATATTCTGAACAGGCTTTATTTTCAATTGCTTTGCGAATATTAAATGTGCCAGCTTCTTCGGCTGCATGCTAAAGAAACTGGTCCGCTCATGGCAACATTCATATGAAACTCAGAAATAGGCTGCGGAGAAACTTGTAATGGTAAGATGGAATCTTAAGTTCACTAGTTCTGAACCAGTGAATCCAGAGCCTACAATATCTGATGAAGCAACTACTGAGGAAGATTAGTGTAGCAACAAGAAATGAGGAAGATATTTGTTTTCTAGTTTATAACTAACTATGGTGGCTTTTAAAACGACAAGAGAAAAGATGTTTATTACTTTAAAGTTTTATTCCTCTTACTATTAGTATGCTATATTACATTTGTAGCATGTATTGTGAAGAATAGTAATATGCGTTACAAGAGCGGTATGTTGAAGTTTTCATGTTCGAGGAAAAGTTTGAAAAAGCGAAATGTAGTTGAGCTTTTTTAATTTCCGAGAATTGAAAGAAAACATACCGCTCGTGTATCGTACATTATTTTGTGCGAAGATCGTTTATTACATACCTGAAAGAGGAATTTCTAATTAGTTGCAATGAAATCTCCATCTTGGTTTCTGTTCAATGACGGCAAATTAGCAAAACAAAAATATCTATCTTCAACATTGTTGCTTTAAAATGTTTTCTGTGTTTACTATACTCCAGCAGGCCGTGATATACGTCTGTCTTTTTTTCCCCCCCAGTCTATGATGAGTCTGGAATCTTGTTGATTTTTTCACGGCTTCCTTAATGTTACTTGCATCACGAATGCAGTAACTTTAGTGGAGTTGTAAAGTTTACTTAATTTTTGCAAATATTTAAAAACAATAATTAACAGTACAATTTAGGTGAAATTGCAGTGGTAAGTTTCCAATTTATAATTATTACTATATTGAACGTCTCTAAAAATAATATGTTAAAAGCCTAAAGCAGTAAAATCAATATGTCACTTAAGCGGTAAGAAGAGGGAAATTGTTATGTGTGTTAGGTTGGGAATACTGAATGTGGAATTTTAGACTTTCCGCGGATTGGTTTTGTGCGGAAACCAAGCCAATACGCACGACCTCGCACAAAATTTACTTTCAGTTTTTCTAGCTCAAAAGTATTTAATTTTGAGAAGACTAAAACTAAGAGTTAGGTTACTATTATTATTATTATTATTATTATTATTATTATTATTATTATTATTATCTGTTTGTATTCTCATTTTTATTATTAATATTTGCGCCAAGAATCTTTTTAATTTAACTATTACACTTTTACTACGCCATACTACTTTGACCAATAAAACTGTACGAAAGGACGTCAATCATGGCTGCTTATCACACAATTTTATCGCGTCCCTAGAATTTGTTTAATTTTATCGCGTCCCTAGCATTTGTTTGTTTTTATCACTACCCTAGCATTTGTTTCTTTGTTTACCAACATTTCAAACTTAACTGGTCTGGATGTCAAAAACAGAAAATTACAAACCACTCCAGTCGATGCACAGCACTTTCAAATATGACTCGCATTGGCATTCAAGAACAAGAATTAATAAAGATCACTGGTCATAGCTATGCGTCTTCCTTGAAACCCTATTTACAAATAAATGAAGAGCACCACTCGGAAATCCTGAATATGTTGAGGAATACACCATATACATCAACGAGTTCCACTTCTTTTACGCACACGTCCAATATAACATCAACTGAACCACCGACCACTAAAACATTCAAATTTGAAAATTGTACTTTCAATAACTGTTCCTTTTAAAATTATTAATGTTTATTTTTTTATTTCATCGTCCTTAATTAAAATTTTTCTTGTTTATTTCATCTCTAATTAAAACTTTTCTAACACTTGTTTATATTAATTAGGTTATGTTATAGCTTTTGCTATATGATATTATGGATAGTCACATATCAGAGATTGTTTAATATTGAGATTTATTGAAAATCATCTGTCAAGTGACGTTAATTACTGGGATCCGATAATTCAAGTAGAATGCAACTGTTTTAATAAAAATGAAACTGAATCAACAAAGCCTTCTTGACTAGTAACCGTCCAGAGTTCAATCGCAGTCTAGTATACAGTCACGAAGCTTGAGTTGTTGAGGTTGCTAGGAACAATAGACTGTGCAGGTACTATTTCGCATTGTCTGTAATGAGGCAATAGTAGCGATCCTAGTGGTTAGCAACTATCTATGGATGCATATTTATTAAATATTGAGCTTCGTGACTGTATATACTAGACTGTGGATCAATGAAGATTTCATAGTTCGCACAACTGATAACAAGAAAATAGCTAAGCCATAACACATTACTGCCAGCTAGCATAATATTTGTAATGCTGAGATGGTACAATAATTAATTTGAGGAGTTGTATTTTCGTAAGTCAATTAATATTTTATTGTATTGGAGTATTTCGTTACTTCTAATCTTTATATACTTTCTTCTAACTGTGTAATAGTCAATTAAATCCCATTCGAGTTTTGATTTTCTCTAGATAAATCGAAACTTCTAGTGAGATTACTGTTGATAATAAAACCAATTAGTCCAATAAAACGTGATAAAAGGAAACATTTTAAACAACAATCTAGTTTAAAACCAATAAAACCGATCCTGTTTAAAACTTATCGACATCACTAGTTGGGGATGCGCCTATCTGGGAGTCAGCATAATAGTAAATGTTGGCGGACGTAGGTCTAGGATTCGTCCTGCCCCTTCAGGATAATAATAGTACTAATGGTAAACAGTGTGGCTACTAATCGTTCAGGAAAAATAATATTGCTACAATTCATTAAAGCACTGCAATGGCGTAAACATGAGTTCATATTTCGTCAACAACGTTTGAAAAAACAGAGCATCTTTACGTGCACCAAGAAGCACTCTTGAAGACAGTGTGTATTAAAACGTTGATAATGAATAGCTCTTCTGTTTACTGTAACGTGAGTGGTACTAACGAATTTTGCTAGTCGATGACGTTAGTTACCGCTAATGAGACATTTACATGTTCGTGAAATTTGCACAGAGTGGTCGGTGCGCAAACGCAGACTAAAAGTTTTATTTGAGCTAATCGAAATAAACTGAGATTTTACGCAGATGTAGGACTTCGGCATCTCTGATGTCGAATAAGTGGTTTTGGACATGCCATCTGTCTCTCTCTCTGTACAACGATATCTCCGAAATTATCTGACGGATTTCGTTCATATTCAGTATCTAGAGTCAATTTATCGTGAGAGCGATGAACATGAAATAAAATAATTTTAGTAAGAAATTAAGGAATCTTTACTTGTATTTGAACTTTGAAGCCGAAGTCACAAATGCCGATAAACTTCAAGATTACCAGACAATTTTCTTCTTTATTTTCTGTGTTACATACAGGGTGGGCAAAATAAAACTGGCCCGGAAAATAACCATACAGTCTTTCATCTTCTGTGAGTTGAGCCACATATGGATTAAACAGATTCTGGACATACTGGTTAGCAGTAACAGTTTTGTTAAAGAATCGTGTTACGATGCGGACACCTGACAATGAGCACCAACCACCAATCTTGAGATTATCCAACGGCTCTTCCAAGTACTCATGGGGATTTACTGATGCATAATGGCGCATGTTCTGTGAGGTAACATACCCTGACAGGCTGAACCAGGCCTCTTCTGAAGAAATGAAAAACTGAGGATCCAATAGTCCTTATTTCACTTCAATCAGAAACCACCGGCAGAACTCAACACGCGGAGGTTCGTCTGGACGCTTTAATGCATGCACAACAGTAAATTTGTAAGGTTCTTTTGATAATGTTTCGACACGACGTTCTCTTAATTCCCACTTGCACAGATAAACGGCGTTGCAATTTCGTCGGACTTTGTCCAGGCTTTCCGGCACTCGAGCAATGTTTTCTGGTGTTCGAACTCTTTTTGGATAGTTACGGTTTTTATTCGCTACAGTCTTATACATTATAAATTCATATATTTCACATGTATAGCACTTGCATAAATTGCACTTTTTCAATTCAGATTCCTTTCAGTTATAAGCCCTTTTCTCTGCAATAGTTTTGTAAAAATATAGGCTATATATTTCTTTCCTTCCTTTCCCCTTTTTGTTCTCTTTATCAGACGATGAATTTATTAGCATAGCCATTTTATTGTGAATTTTATTTAATATTCGTATTTCTTTTCTTTTTTATTATTATTTTATTACATTCCATTTTGTTATATTCTACCTTACGTTCTCCATATTAACCATTTGTACTAAATGAGTTGCTTTTACTATATTCCAATGTATTTTACTTTCTTTTTTCTATTATGGTATTATTTTCATGTTGTTTGGTGTCGATTTTATTATGCTATTATTTTTTTGTAATATGTTATTATTCTGTTCTTTAATTTTATGTTAAATTTAACTGCTTGTATACTTTGTGACATGAAATAAAAGTTTAAGAGAAAGCCCTATGGTCTTAACTCTGCCAGTATAAATAAAGAATTTATTATTATTATTATTATTATTATTATTATTATTATTATATATTTTCCGCGGGCCAGTTTTATTTTGCCCACTCCGTAGAATAAACTGAAAAATGAATCGGTGGAGATAGTATCGACAGAAAAAAAATTGAAGAGAAATTAATTATATATTAGACCTGTTTCTACTTTCTTTGGAAATTCCCTCTGGCCAGAAACAGAAGAAAGAACTTTATTGTTAGAAGACTGCAGTTCCGCACTGTGAACTCTTATTAATGCGTGAGAACTGAAGAGAATCTAATAATAAATTCAAACGTTTGTATCACTTTCAACTTCCGTTTTTCGTGAATATAAATATAGATCTAAATATGCTGTTATAAATTAGTCTACCATACTTAAATATATCTATGGCTTTTTGTATAGACTTTTGCAATATCCTACTAATTATACACGCACACACACATACTTCTTAACAGTCTGACGACTTCCAATCTTATTCGACTTTGTTACTGTTAACATAGTTGTAAAAGAATTAGCCACGCAAATGACATTCGTTCGACATTTTCACCCCTCTTTTAGCCCTTTCTATGGCCAATAAAAGGAGTTAATATTAAAAAAATTACTTTGTAGACTAATGAATAAAAAGTTTTCTAACTAAATTTTGGAAAATATTTAATTTGTTTTGCATCATTTTCCAAGTTTGTGTGTCATATTTTGGTATTATCAGGTAATATCAGCAATGCTCGCAAACTTGACCATATTACACCCCCGTTCAAATATTTAACCGTAGAATACTTCATTCGCTGTCTCTTCTGTTTCGAGTTCTCCACACTTCTACTCCAAATTATCTTCGTTCCCGGTTTAACTACTTATCCTTCAATCACATTCTAAACACCAGGTCACAGGAGAGCCAAATCCTAGCAACTCCTCCCCATAGAACATCCCACTATTCATCCTCTTTTACCGTCTCCGTCCCCCCGTGAATGAAATTCTCTACCTCAGAGGATTAGAAGTTGCCAGACAATAACTACTTTCAAGAAAAGGCTAAACGATTTCTTACGGACGCAGTCAAATTGAAGTTATAATTATAATCACGATCGAGTTTAATAAGTTAATTAATTATATTAAATTATTATCATTATGATTATTATTATTATTATTATTATTATTATTATTATTATTATATAATTAATTTATTGATGTGTTGGGAAGAAAAAAATTGTCATCGCATTATAGAAAAGGTCCAACGCAAGGCAGCAAAATATGTCAAAATGGGGAATGGACATGGTGAGATAGTAAAAGACTTAGGGTGGGAACTTATCAAATCAAGGCGACGAAAAACCAGACTCACCGCATTGTTCAAGGCACAGATGGGACACAAAGCATGGACCGATATCAATGCTAGATTAGCAACACCATCATACTTAGGAAGGACTGATCATATTAGGAAGTTTAAATGTAGAAAACAAAGAACGGACCTGGCAAAATTTTCCTTTGTTAATCGCTCAATAGTATACTGGAACAGCTTACCTGCGGCAATCTTTCAGGGTGGTCCTCTTAAAATCAATACATTTAAGGAAAGGTTGAGAAGATTAGACTGAAAATTTAATTGGAGGTGCAGTGTAATTATTTAAGTTGTGTCATGTAATTAATTGAGTTTATATATAATTAATTAAGCTAATATGTAATTAATTAAGATGATATGTAATTTAGTTGATATGTAAATAAATTAAGGTGATATTTAATTAAGATAATATGTAATTAAGTTAGGATATAATTAATTAAGGTGATATGTAATTACTTAAATTGGTAATATTTGGGTGAAATAGAAGTACATATAAGTTAGATTTACTTTTGCTTATCGTAGGCATTATTATAGAATAGTTTTTATTTATAGTCCTAGGTTTATTGCATCTACTATTTATAGATTTACGTTTATTTTATTTTATTTCATTTACGTTTATTTTATTTTATTTTATTTCATGTAATTATTGTATACTATATATCACTGCCACCGGGTGTATACCCAATTGTAGTGTTAATAAATATATACATATTAATTATGTATTGTATTAATTATGTTTTGTTTATAGCAATGTAGCAATTTTGTATAATACTGGTTGAGTGGAAGAAAAGGTCGAACGGCCTTAACTCTGCCAATTAAAATCATCTACTAACAACAACAACAACAACAACAACTACTACTTACCACCTACCACCTACCACTACTACTACTACTACTACTACTACTACTACTACTACTACTACTACTACTACCACCACCCACCACCCACCACCCACACCACCCACACCACCATCACCACTATTGAGCACATTTCTAATTATTGTAGTTTTAATCCCCTGGCAGTGGTGAAGCTAAGGTGTAAATACTGGGTAGGCTGAAAAAATCTGCTTACCTTGTATCTTTTTATACAGCAGATGTTTGTCGGCTTTCCTATCAAAATTTTTTGTGACACAGACCCCACAAGAAGATGATGATCACTCAACTTCACCCCCAAACAGAATACAGATAAAACAATGTAACTTATTTATCTCAGAGCATCCTGTTAGCCAAGGATATTTCTTATAGGCCTACCATAAAAATTGAAAATTTCTATTTTGTCTCCCTCTATCCCCTATTTGAATATGTAAATGTGGTTCCGATCTCCATCTTTGTAAGCACATTTTGTTTCATACGTCCAACTTGAAAATGGTATCTCTTTTAATCATCATCATAATCATAATCATCATCATCATCATCATCATTCATGTGTTAGACTCCAGTGGATCTGTTACGGTCTCCTGCCAGCGTTTCCTAGGCCTTCCAAAATTTCTTCGACCTCTTGGGACATACGCTAAAATCTGCGATCTAGAGCGATCCATCCTCTTGATATGTGTCTGCCACTGAAGCCTGTATGCTGCAAATAATGGACAATAGAGTCAATTTTTAATTCCTTCAGAATATCTACGTTCCGATGATGGTCGAGAAGAGAGTATCCAGCAGTTTTTCGCATGAATCTCATTTCGGCAGTTGTTAGCCGTCTTTCGTCGCATTTTCTTACTGTCCATGCTTCGCTGCTATAAGCCAAAACTGGTCGTGCGAGAGTTTAGTAGATTTTCAGCCTTGTATGTCTTTGTACTTGGGAAGGCTTGAATACACTGTTGATGGTTCCAGCAATGTTTAGAAATTTTGAGATTTTGTTGTCTATATCATCATCAGTGATGTATGATAGATTATAACCTAAATAGTTGAATGAATTCACAAGTTCTATTAATGTGTCATTTATAATGATTATGGATGGAACTGGATCTTTTCCTAAAAGGCCATGTTCTTTTGGTTTTTTATTTCGGTTGATATTTCCATATTAAATTTTTAAGCACTTATTTGTAAATTGTGGACGGCTCGTTGCTGTTCATCTTCTGATGTTGCAATGATAACCTGGTCGTCGTTTCTCTTTTAATTCTACAAATAATGACCTCAATGTTCTCTTAGTATGAGTCATTTTACACAAAATTAATATATATAGCACAGATACGCATGCACTTCAGATTAAACTGAACTCCACAACAATGCAGCGTTTTCAGAGAAAGCCAATATAGCGCGACGTAATTTGTGGTGGAAGGCTAACTTCCTTTCGTTCGGAGATGTAGCGAATCGATGCCTCCTCCCCGGTCCCCGCTCAAGCTTGCGTGTCAAGGTCGTAGACATGCCTTTAGAGGCTTTTGACGCAAGCCTCACGGCTCGCACTGCTCTCTCCATACTGGAATGACTGCCAACAGTGAACTTAATATATGGAAGAATCAGAATGCAACCACAGCCTAGTATATACAGTCACGAAGCTTGAGTTGTGAGGGTGCTAGGAACAATAGACTGTGCCAATACTAATTCACATTGTCTGTAATGAGGCGATAGTAGCGATCCTAGTGGTTAACAACTATCTATGGATGCATATTTACTACGTATTGAGCTTCGTGACTGTATATACTAGACTGTGGTGAAACCAAGCGTTACGATACATCGTTATTAAGAATTTATAGGCCTACTGTTACAAGGAATAATGATTCAAACTTTTTGGGTAGGATAAGCCTCAAAAGCCTCTTAAGAGCTTCGCCACTGTCCTCTGGTAGGGGAGAAGAGAAGGTCTGGTTACCTTATCTTTACCTGATTAAATAAATACTAATAACAGACACCTAGTTCTCCAATTTTGTCCAATCTCAACCCAACCGAGTATTAATGGCAATCTGCGTCTTCAATTCAGCAGTTAATCACGGATATTGCAGCCAGTCAGCTCGACAACATCTTGCAGCTTCGAGATGATGCTCACACATTTGAGAAATGCCTCCTCACGACGAACTTCTAATCGACAAAGTTTCTGTTTGCACATGTAGTTAACTTCGCATTACCGAGGGTGTGTAAACGAAGAGGAATCATGGAAACGAGTAGCTATTGTGTTCAAGTTTAACAAATTTGTAAACTTCATATAATTGATCTTAATTTTAAACTTTTAGGAAACACGTGGAACAGTCACTACAATGAATGGCTTTTGCAGCTAATGTTGAAGTTCACTTAAATGTTAGCTTTTGCTGACGCAAGCGAATATACTGTAACTTCAACTTTCAGATTTCATTGCTCAAACTGTAGTATCGATTGTGCTATATGCAGAATTATTAAGAGGTTGAGTATTTCTGAGGAAGAACTACTAAGAGCAGAACAGTGTTTTTAGAAATTAACATATGGGATGGAACCAAATGCATGAAAGTTAAAGGGAAAGATATAAAATGTCCATAAATAATCATATTATAATATAGTATGCACTATTTTTAAGCTACGCAACTGCCCGCAAGCAGGCCACATAACAGTGGACATTTTCCTTCAGCCCAGAAAACATACGGCATCTCTTCCAGTGAATAAACACACCTGGATTGTATTTCCAGAGGCAATCGACCTATTTTTAAGTCACGTTCACTTCAAGTTCTGATAACAATGTTTTGTGTTGGTCTACATCTGTATCTTACTTCGAGGAATCGGCCTACTGTTCAGTCAGGTGCTTTTCAAGTTTAGATGACAGTACTTTGAAAGTGATTATGATTTTATGATGATGCTTTGATGGTGGTGATAATGGTTTCGTGGTGGTAATGATTTTGTGATGGTGATGGTTTTGTGGTGGTAATGATGACTTTTTGGTGGTGGGTATGGTGATGATTTTGTGGTGATGATACTATTTTTGGTGATAGTCTTGTGGTGGCAGTGATGATGGTGGGTTTGTGGTGGTGGTGATGGTTTTGTGGTGATAGTGATGATGGTTTGTGGTGGTGATGATGGTTTTGTGGTTATAGTTATGATGGTTTTGTGGTGGTGATGTGATGGTTTTGTGGTGGTGATGTGATGGTTTTGTGATGGTGATGGTTTCGTGGTGATGATGATAGTGGGTTTGTAGTGGTGATAATGATAGTGGATTTGTGGTGGTGGTGATAGTTTTGTGGTGGTGATAATGGTTTTGTGGTAGTGATGGTGATAGTGGGCTTGTGATGGTGGTAATGATAGTTTGTGGTTGTGATGATGATGATAGTGGGTTTGTGGTGATGATAATGATAGTGGATTTGTGGTGGTGGTGGTGGTGGTGATAGTTTTGTGGTGGTGATGATGATTTTGGGGTGGTGATGGTGATAGTGGGCTTGTGATGGTGGTGATGATAGTTTCTGGTGGTGATGATGATAGTGAGTTTGTGGTGGTAATGGTGATGGTGATGATGGTTTTGTGGTGGTGGTGATGATGATAGTGGGTTTGTGATGATGATGATAGTGGGTTTGTGATGATGATGATGATGATGATGATAGTGGGTTTGTAGTGGTGGTGATGATGATGGTTTTGTGATGGCGATGATGATGATGGGTTTGTGGTGGTGATGATTGTTTTGTGGAGGTAATGGTTTTATGGTGGTAGTGATGGTTTTGTGGTGGTGGTAATAGTGGATTTGTGGTGGTGTGGTGATGACAGTTTTGTTGTGGTGATGATGTTGATGATTTTTTGTGGTACGGTAGTAATGATTTTGTTGTGATAATGATGATGGTGGGTTTGTGGTAATGGTGGTGGTGCTACTGACGATCGTTTTATGTTAATGATGATTATGGTTTGGTGATAGTGATGTTAATGGCTTGGTGATAGTGATGTTGATGGTGATGTAGATGGCTTGGTAACAGTGATGTTGATGTTTTGGTGATAATGATGTTTGGTTGTAGTGATGATGATTTGCTGATGTTAGTGGCATTAATGATGATGCTATATTGGTGGTGATTATGGTGATTATTGTTCAGTATTTGAATACTTTAATTTGAAAGGAGTAAATAATACTTGTGTTCCCAGTTGGGAATCATATTTGACACAATGGAGGAAAATTGAGAAAAAGCTGATAGAAGTAACATCAGAATGTAATTAAAGGAAACGTGGGTGTCACTTTTATGGAACGTTACAGTACTTTGAGGCATATAGTTTATGATGTTGTCAGTGTATGACAGTAGCCTGTGTTCCCAAAACGCAGTAGCAATGTCGGAACATCTGAACACGATGTAGCCCGATGCGAGTGCTGTGATATGAAACCGTGGCCACAAGCAGAGAGCATCCCATTGTGGTGCTCAGAGACACGAAGAACAATAGAACGCAGCGAAACCGAAATGACGTGAACACTTTTCTGTTACGTCATGACTACTCGGAACAACAGGAACTGGTTTCCGTGAATAATGATTATCCATGCTGACTATCCACCCTGTTTCTATTTTCGTAACGTTGCATCATCAAGTGCAAAGAAAATTACATGAAATATCTACCTTTCCAAGATCCGCAACAAAAATTCTTCAAATAGCTGAATAACGCTGGTATTTGCTTGTATGGCAAACAGATGCCGTGACAATCCGTTCACGTGGTGACCAAGGCCATACGCGTGGAGAAGTTGCCCTTGTCTCACGAGCCAAGGCTACTCAATGTTGGCCAAAGAACTCGTAGTAAAGAGGCACGTAGGTTGGGAAAATCTTACTGATGAATATAACTAAGTGTAACGACTGATTCTTACCATATTACCTGAAGCAACATTTCACATGTTACACTATTCTACAAGATCTGGTACTAAACCATCTGTAACTGACAAAATAAAATACGTAATGAAAATCACTGTTCAGTATTCACTACAGAAGCTGTAGATCTAGGGACGAAGTAACTGAGGAGGGCAACGCACTGCGAACTGGGAGGTCTCGGGCTCGTGAACGGGTGAAAACAAAAATATATTTTTATTTTAGTAGGTTATTTTACGACGCATTATCAACATCTAAGGTTATTTAGCGTCTGAATGTGATGAAGGTGATAACGAGTCCGGGGTCCAACACCGAAAGTTACCCAGCATTTGCTCATATTGGGTTGAGGAAAAACCCCGGAAAAAACCTCAACCAGGTAACATACCCCGACCGGGAATCGAACCCTGACCACCTGGTTTCTCGGCCAGACGCGCTAACCGTTACTTCACAGGTATGGACACAAATATATAAAAAACATCCACTTTACATCCAGCGCCAGGTTTTTGGCGCGTGTTCTTGGATACAGTGCCCAGTCAGCATTTGTTGCCAATGCAGCTGATACTGGTATCACTCAAATACACGTCACGTCACCAATCTGCCAATCACAATGCCAGTCTTATTTCCCACTGACTGCGGCAAAGGCAAGTTACTCGCACTTTGCGTTTCTGGGATGTGTCCTTGAGTACAGTGCCCAGTCAATGGCATCTGTTGCCACCTAAGCTGAGAGTGGTACCACCTTCTAAACACAAGTCACGTGAGTGATCTGCCAATCACAGTTGTCAGCTTTCTCGCCCACATACTGCGACAAAGATAACATAACCGCTTTCCCATCACTTATTTCACACGCCAAAAACGGTGAATTTGGTTATACAAACCATAAAGGCGCATAGGGTGTGTAGGGGAGAGCTATATATTTTCATGATTTCGAAACTAGAATTAGATAGTGTGGTCGACACCATGCTCCGACCTATGTATACCACCGGGGAAGACCCGGTACTGAATTTGAAAAAAAGCTGGACCCCGGGTCTTATACAGTGTGTAATTAATACTGTTCATATTTACTTAGAATAGCAATACAAATATTTCACAACGTCTATTGCTCTTCTGCTTATGAGAATCAACATTCAAAAGTGATGAGAGTGTCTTTATTATTAGAGTCCTGCGTTTGGTTATCTAAAGCCTTCAAGGAATCCGCAACAGTGTAGGTATGTACGGAGCATAGCTTGAAGTCATCCAACGCTAATTAATTAGTACAGGCCTGCTGTTCAGTTTACACAACCTTTTCGGGTTAACTTATTAGAAATTCCACAATATATCCCGATGAATAACTTTGCGCTCGTATTCCTCCAATATAGCCTATCGTGCATTAGGCCTATTTCTTTTTGTTATTTAATATCCTGTAGTGCTTATTAAACAGTGTTGTGGTGTTATGGCTAAAGTACCTGTTACTTCTTCAAAACCATTGGACAAACATTTACTTTACTCA
Source organism: Periplaneta americana (assembly GCA_025594305.2). NCBI lineage: Eukaryota > Metazoa > Arthropoda > Insecta > Blattodea > Blattidae > Periplaneta > Periplaneta americana. The sequence continues at coordinate 29,004,576 of JAJSOF020000035.1, read as the reverse complement.
TTAGTGAAGTAGCTCATTTTTATTGTAACTAAACCTAGAAAGATTCTTTGGTTTCTTTGTAAGTATTGGAAATAAAGGATGGTCCACAATAAACTGGGAACGGAAACGACAACGACAACAAAAAATGAAATATTGTTTAAAAAAATGTATTTAAATGTGAGCATTCACGATTAACGAGAAGCTTGCCGGAGCCCGGGAACGGGAATGTGAAAATTAGTTGTAAATGCTAACATTTAAATACATTTATTTTAACAATATTTTCGTTCTCGTTCTCGTTTCCGGTTTATTGTGGACCAGCCATAGTACTACATGACAAAAGTGAATCAAGACTTTTATATCCACTCGCGGAAATTAACACGTTCGGCTACGCTTCGTGTGCAAAACATTTCGATCGTGGATAAAATACTTCTTGATCCGCTAGTAGCCTACCGTAAATAACTACACAGAGTGATTCAAAATAACACCGACAACTCTCAGCATGTTGTACAGGACAGCAAACTGATCATTTTTCAAGATAGAACCCGTGTCCGGAAATGCGTGGTTTGGCTGCAAAGGGGCGTCAAAGTTTGTTTCGATTGGCTTTTGGCATGCTTGTACTTATACAACCCATTAGCAATCAGCGCAAGGTGAATGGTCTAACTGCGCCTGACAGCTAGAGTACCAGTAATTCAATAATGGATATCACTATAGCGAATTTCTATCGCCATAACGAGATGCTGGGTGGGCACCGGTCCCATACATTGGCCGAAATTTCATGAGACAATTTCTTCCCCCCATGAGGACTCGAACCAGCACGCATTCCGTAACGCGAGTGCTAGGCAGGATGCCTTAGACCACGACGCCATGGCGCGGGACACACAATTACTTGGGCAATGAAAATAGTATCTACAACTTCAAGGAAAAGTCTCATTTTATGTAGAGTGTGACTGGGTAATCTTAAATAGCTTCCATATAACCAATATCGCTATTTCCTGCCATAAAGATTTTGTTTCTGGAAGAAACAAAGTGTAATAAAATCGCCGTTTCTGCACATATATTGTATGTACGTGACAACTCTTGAATTCTCCAATTGATATTCGTTATAACATAAATATCACTTCTTACAGCACTGGAAAGGCGCCCCCAGTTATGTCCGGTATATCGCTACGAAATTTTGATCTTTCTACATCTGTATACAAGGTGGTGCATAAGTAGATATACTAAAAATCACTACATATGTCGTGTATAACAGTGCAACTGTTACACAGCTACGTCATAGTTTCGTCATTACTTCATTACGAAAGGTAATAGAATATCTGAGATTCTCTATTGCATCCGGTAGAGCGCTCTATTGTGCCGTATTAAGTATCGATAGTAAAACTGGCTCTGATCGATTACCACACTATATTTGGTCGAAGAGTACAAGCTACAGCAATATTATTCTAATTATTCTGTGCTCTTTGGTTTGTTCTTCTGTGGTTACAATGCAATCATCATCATAAAATCTGCAGTGCTTGGGAAAAGTGACACAAGTCAGTTTCCACAAACCTTTTTTGACTATTTCGTTTATATGACGTCATTGCATTTTCGACCAATGAAGTGTAATGAAATTTTGAATTCCAACCAATCACAGTCAGACTTTGCGATAATTTCTGCAGCTTGATTTATCGCTATCAATTTATCGCATGGTCGTTCTTTTGTTTAGTCGTTATCGCCAACTGTTTTCCCGTAAATTGATAATCATGAATACATTAAGCTGCAACTACACGCTTAAACGTTTCTTTCAACTTTAAAGCAATGAATGCAAGATTGATATTTAATATTAATTATTATATTTACGCAGTGAAGATCACTTTCAAAACGGCGCACCATGTAGACACAAAATCTTTATGCATCTTAATTGAACGTACCTTTTAAACTTGATTCTTTCAATATTCTTGTGCGCATACGCGATTGAATATTGAACTGTGTAGATGCAGCTTTAGTTCCGTTACACACTACAGCGAGAATGCGTTTGTCGAGCTATAAAATGCTTTCGTGTAGCAGTAACGGTCGAAACAAGGCACAGCTGACATTGGTCCTGCTTCCACAGGTAGGCCTAACGTAACCTATAAAATTGTAGCCTATAACATTTGTATTGAAATTAAATAATTAATAGACGTTCAAATTTATGTAACATCATCGCATATCAAACTCAAAGACCTTGTATAGTAATAATGTCTTTGGTCAAACTGCCTTTCGTATGGCGTAATAAAATTCGTGTTTTAATTGCCTATCTATACAGAGATGGCTTCACTGTGTAGCAACATGTCTCGCTGTGAATACATAAGCATTGGTATATAGCTGTCCCCACTGTTACTGTTAAATTAAATTATGATTTCAGCACATAATGAAAATGTATTTGCTATAATAATAATAGAAAAGTGCAGTACATGTAATTAACATTGTTAAACCTGTATTTCACTTTTCGCAATTGGCATTACTGAATAATAACATCGAATTTCTTTATTGCAATAATCGATATTCATCTATGAGTATTTCAACTTCACAATGTCTGAATAGGTTAAGTATTCGTTAATATACAATTATTAACATTTTGTGATGAATTTTAGGGAATATTATTTAAATGACGAAATAGTCCTCATAAATGTCACTCGAGATCTGAGATTTCCCAGATAAATCCACTCGCTTCGCTCGTGGATTTATCGGCAAAAATGACATTACTACAGATAATTTATTGACAACTTACGGAACATCTGCTCGCTTGGAAAAAAATACATAAGTATTTCTCCAATTACAATAATTCATACAGAAACAAATCAAATCGACATAAACCAGTGTAAGTTGTGAATAAATTATCAAAAAAGGTTTGTGGAAACTGACTTATGTCACTTTCACCAAGCGCTGCCGAAATGACAGTCGATACGAACAGCTGTTAGAGGGCGACCATTTTTTCTCTATATACAATGCTTAAACAAGGGGTTTCGTGTATATAACTACTGCAAAGGAATTCCCATTGTATAGTTACAGGCTGTTTATACGTCCATAGCTTATGCAAGGTTTATTAGTAACGTTTTCTGTTCCAACTCTGCGTAAGTCTCGTATAAAAACTATACACGGTTTATTAGTAAGAGCGTAACACAATATAGTTTTAATAAGTACAAATGCGGTTTACAATCGATAAGGCAGTTAAATTGATGTCGATTGTCGATTGATGGATACACAAGTAGTATGTAACATAAACCTGTTGTAACCCTATTCCGCAGCTCTCTATATACGGAGCAGGGCTTTTCCGAGTATTTCGGTTAATTATGAGGGTACGAAAATGTTAATGGAATTCTGTAAACAAACATTTTTGTTTTGGAAGAAGATACCCTGATAGACCTCTGCCCTTGTCTTGAGTCTCTCTCATAACCTAAAATGAAGATTCTGGCACAGATGTAAAGCAAAATACAAATAAGAAGAAGAAGAAGAGAGAGTTTCGTCTCTCATTGTCATTTAATTTTCTTTCCACTACCGTGTAACTGTATTTGAGAAGCTCCTGTAGTTTACAAGGAATGTTAATTTAAGAAATGCTTTAGGCCTACCTATGTAGTTAAGCCACTTGGCGCACTTTAGATCTTCAGATTGCAGTAATGAAACAGGTGTTCCAGGCCTGTTTTAAATCCATCATGTTTAAACTCGAGTGAAAGAGTAAGTGAAATAATAAGCGTGAAATTTCGGTGTTTAGACGCAGACAGTGATAAATGGACGAAAAAGAAAAAAAAAAAAGACTAATGGAAAATGCTATGTTAATGTAATTCAGTGAAACTTTGTGCAGATCGGTTTTAAAGACTCCGACTTCGGACGAAAGAAAGAAATATTCCTATCACCATTATAATCTCGATATACTGCTTTAATGCATTAAAGTGAAGATACAATCTTTTACACGCAAATTAGTTTTTCTCCGTTAAATAATTCAGATTATAACAAACTCGGTGGTTTTCGATAGGGGTTAGTTATTTTTTTTTCTTTCTTTCTTTAATTTTTCTCATCTTCCTTTCTCCCCTCCCTCTTATTTGTACTGCGGGTCATTCATTTCCTTTCTTCCTTTCTTTCCTTGCATTTCACTTCCCTACCCTCCTCGTATTTTTCTTCTTCCCTCGTTTTTATCTTTATTTCCTTTCATTTATTTTATCTTTATTTCCTTCCTTCTATTTTATCTTTATTTTCTTACTTCCTTCGATTCTATCTTTTTTATTTTCTTCTTTCCTTCCATTCCATCTTTCTTCACTTTCTTCCTTGCTACGATTCCTGTATCTTTATTTTTTTAATTCCATCTTTATTTTCTTCCATCCTTCGATTCCACATTTCTTTATTTTCTACTTTCCTCCGATTCCATTTTTCTTTATTTTCTTTCGTCCTCCGATTCCATCTATCTTTCTTTTCTTCCCTCGATTCCATCTTTATTTTCTTTCTTCCTTAGATTACATCTTTCTTTATTCTCTACCTTTCTTCAATTCCATCTTTCTTCAGTTTAGTACTTCCTTTGATTCCATATTTCTTTCTTTTCTTCCTTCCTTTGATTCAATCTGTCTTTATTCTCTTCTTCCCTTCGATTCCATATTTCTTTATTTTAGTACTTCCTTCCTTTGATTCCACCTTTCTTTATTTTAGTACTTCCTTCCTTTGATTCCATATTTCTTTTTCTTCCTTCCTTTGATTCCATCTTTCTTTTTCTTCCTTCCTTTGATTCCACCTTTCTTTATTTTCT